>VZSV01000389.1:164279-178524 GCA_013398735.1 Nothocercus julius
TGCCGCCGGGGGGCCGGGGTCCCGCAGCCCTGCCAGCCTGCAGTGCGTCCAGCCATCGCCGGGGCTATAAGTTGTAAGCGAGGTAGGGGATTAAAATCTGCCTCGCTTTGCAGTGATCCTTGCTAAGTAAAACCCTGGAGCGGGCGTGCGGGCGGGACACTGAGCATCCCGCTGGAACACGGGCTTTGCGGCCCTGGAAAGGATGTGCAGCACAGATGCACACTGACATTTATGTGGACTGCTTTGGTTTAAAGAAATTTAAAATTAAATATATTTTCTGCCTGCTCTGTGAAAAAATCCATTTATGAAAACCAAATCCAATAGGAGATCTGAAGATTGGTGCCCAGAAATAGAATATTTTGAGGATAAAATATATGGAGATTGGATTGCTCGATCTGTGGTCTCCATTTAATGTGCCCAGGACTTGAGATGAAGGTAGAGGTTTATTGGCCTGAACTTTATCGTGATGCTTTGCAATGTACAAAAGAAAGTTTAAAGGAAAAGAAAACGCAGATGAGGGACTATTCTGCTTTTACTGGGGTGCCTCTGGGTCACCCTTACGGTGCATAGATGTATTTATTTGCACACATAGGGAAGGGCTAATCCTGAACATGTCTAAATTGGAGGAGATGTGTATTTTTAGAATCGCTTCTTTTTTGCATCTACAGATTGGTTTCCAATAGAAACTGAATTTCTGCAGTAATAAACCAAACAGTTTTAATTGATTGACTAAATCTATTATTTGGTTCAGTTTTAACCGATGTGAGTAAGTGTGGGTTGACTCTGTGGGTGCCAGCGGGAGGCAGGTTGCTGCTATGAAAGTCTCTTCCCTTTGCCGTGCGCTCCCTGTGCAGTGATGTGTGGGCGAGCGGCCTGTTTGGGCCAGAGCGGCCTCGGAGAGCGTCTCGCGGCTGCCAGTGCTCCGCGTGCTCCCAACGCGCGGCTTTGGAGCTGCGGTGCCGGCAGGCGGACGGCTCCTCGCGGAATGACTGGAGCACGGGAAGCGCCGCAATCCAGGGATGGAGCCGTGGGAAGCACCGCGATCCGGAGAGGGAGCTCTGAGAAGCTCCGCGATCCGTGGGAAGCGCCGCGATCTGGGGATGGAGCTCTGGGAAGCGCCGCGATCTGGGGATGGAGCCATGGGAAGCACCTCGACTCCCTCCCTGGACCACGGCCGCCTCTTGCACTGCGCTGCCAGCAGAGCCCGGCCGGAATGAAGCAAGGAGGAGGATGAATGTGTGCCCCCCCCGCAACAGGATGATGCAGGTGACCCGATCAGCAGTTAAGGTAATGTCTCAAGCTTGAATTACTGAGCTTCAACGGGAAGAGCTATTTTTCTACTCCCTGCTTGTCTTAAAAATGTCACGGACGTTAGGTTATGTTTAGTAATTGCCACATCTTTGCAAAGTCTCTTTTCATTATAACTGTATGGAGACGCGCTCGCTCACGGGGTGTTTTCATATTCCTGCTGCCATCGTGTGGATGCTCGGGGCCAGCAGCGCTGCTCTGCAGGCGACGGGGCGGCTTCCAGCGCCTCGTTGGGCGCTGGGGGTCTGGCAGCGACGCTGCCACCCACCGTTGCTTTTTGTTATTCAGATCTGCTCTTAAGTGTAGTCTGTTCCTATGCCTGGCTAATGGGCAGGATGAGGTGGATCTTCTGTCCCCAAGTGGCAACCAGGTGCTTTATTTTTTCAATACGTATATATAGAGGTGTGACGGTTTATTGGTGACTGGAGTCCTGGGATTTAGCCATCAAGCGAGTCCTCTCGGCAAGTTACTGCCTTTAAAACACCTCCAGTGGCTGAAATGCTTCTATAAATAGCGACTTTGTTTAAATAGTCCACGTAGCTCACAAAGTAAATATCAATTCCATTATGCTACAAACTGATATTTATCACGACAGGAAGCCATGAAGTTTTTTTTTTTTTTTTTAACTAGATTGTAGCCCATAAATTGCACATCCGCAATGAGGCGATGAGATAGAGCACGCACGGAATTCCAGCAGCACTTGCCAACGTGGTTTGTTTAAGCCAGCACTAAGCACAGTTAGGCATGGATCTGAGCTGAGGCGATGCCGGAGACACCCAGCCCCAGCAGAGCATCCGCGGGAGGCAGCGCTGACGGGGCGACCGGAGCCCGGCGCACACGGGCTGCAAAGAGCCCATGGCTTTCCTTGCACGCTACATGTTCGACTTCTTTAATTACCTAAATTACTCCTTACAAGTGCCTTATAGTTGCCCGATTCGGAGGTGCCGCGAGGAGCTGCGTTTTACTTAGTCGCCTTTTTCTTCTTGAGCCGGCGCACTCAGACTCGTGCGGAGCGAAGGCCGAGAGGACGGAGGGCGGCAGGCAGGGGTCCGCAGGGGCCGCCGGGGCAAGCGCGGAGCTTCGCGCAGCCCTTCCTTGGCCGCGCGTTCCGGGCGAGGGCGGGATGGAGCAGCCTGAGCCCTTGGGCGTGCAGGGCCGTGACGAGGGGCAGCCGGAGCTCCCGGGGCGGCAGAGCCACCCCGGGCACCCTGGGGGGCGCTGGGCACGTGCTGGTAATGCCATGCTGTGCATTCCAGTCAGTTTTATGAATGCAGCTTTCGATTACAGCCTTTGGTGTGACTTGACCTTCAAAGTGGATTAAATCTTCCATTTTATGATAGAAAACGATCCTGGGGAAGCGTGAAGGTTGGCTTGGAGCTGGATACGCCTGCACGAGTGGAACCGCAGCAGCTTCCCGCAAAGCACGATCCACTTGTTACCGTCTCCCATGAAAACGGCCCCTCTCGCGAGCACTGCGAGGGGACCGGCACGATGCGGAAACGCTGGTAGCGGGTCCTGCGTGCGGAATACCCGGAGCAGCCCGGCAGCTCCGGGGTGCGGGAGCGAGGAGCGGAGCACCGGGGCCCTCTGCACAACCGGTTGCTCTGCACCACGGGCTCGGCTAGGGGCAGCTTCAAGGGTGCGATTGCAGCTGTCATTTTGCTGTGGGAATTAATGTAGAAAGCAGAAGGCAAAAGTTGTCATATTTGTAAATACTTTAAGTATTAGTGTGAAAACTGGGGGAGGAGAGATGGCTTAGAAATGCCTCTAAGATCAAGTAGGTTGCTTTCCATAGCAGAAAGATTAAAACTTGGAGATTATTGTTGGAGGACTATTGAGAGATGAAAGAATCTGGGCAGCCAGCTGATATTTGAATCCTGAAACACCGTCGAAATTCCTTAACTCATCATTAAACAAACAAAATCTCAGGTGGTCTGGGGATAGTTCCCAATTCCAATATTACCTTATCCAAATCAAAGGAAAACGTGCAATGATTGTTTGAGCTCCATTTTAGCAGGAGGAAGAACCCAAAGAAAAGACTGTTAGCTGTAATATTTCTTGAGATCTTACAACCAGAAAGGTGCATTAATTAAAAACAGATTGCAAGGGCAGGGAGGAGCACTGTGACCCCCTGTGCTGCGTTTTGCGGAGCGTAAAGGGGAGGATTACGGCTCCTGGTTTCTGAACGGAGGCCGTGGCTTCGCGTGGCTTCTCTTCGTAAATGACGCCCGTGGTGGTGCAAGGACGGGCGGCGTGGGAGGACGTCCCGTCCGCCGTGGAGCGGCAGTTCGGGTGGCGAATGGCTGCTGCCGCCCCAGTGCTCCGAGTCGGCGGGATTGCGGCTTCTGGCCCCTGCGTTTTGTCGGCTCTTTTCCGGCAGCGGGAAGAGCCTGCGTGGGGAGAGCGCGCCGGGGGAGCCTCCTTGGGAGCGCGTGTGCCGCGCGAGCCGGCGCGGCGCAGGGCGCTCCGCTCCTGCCTTCGGCCCCGTCGCCCGCTCGGCTGCGTTGCCGCTGCTCTGTGCACGGCCCTCTCCTTAATCTTTCAGCTCCATCCCTCCGAGATGCTATCCGGGATCCCTGTTCTGCTCTGACCTTGTTTGCCTTCGCTGTGCCGCTCACGCAATCCGGGGGCCTTCGCCGTTGCCTTCGCCTTCTACAGCGCGCGCTGTGTGCCTTTGCAGGGCCCTATAAATGATTAAGCACGCTGCTGATGGAAAGTAGGGCATGGCGTGTTTTTGGAGAGGGACGGCGCTGCCATTGAGAATACGTTTTGCTTCCAGGGATATAAATGTCCTTCAGCACACAAAAGGCGGATTTAAGACCTTCATGAAAGTCCTCCTTCCATAGCGAGAGGCTCGCAGTAGCAACCAGGGCCTGGAAGGGCTTCATCCTTTCAGACTTCCTCGTTCCCCGCCACACGAGAGCAGTGCCGGCGTTTGCCGTTGCCGGGGTGGAGCCGGCAGGAGAAGGGAGCGTGTGTCCCTTGCTGCCCGCGGAGCGGCGTCCCCGGGGCCCCTGGGCTTCCCCGGCCGGCCGGCAACCCGGGATCTTGGACTGCCACCGAGAGTCCCTCGATACCCTTCTCCGACTGAGGCAGAACCGCTGTGTTCCTGCTTGCGGTGGATTTTCTTCCCTCTCCAGAGCACTTTTTTGTCGGTCTTGGTGTCGGCAGCGTCGCATGCAGTGAGACCCGTTACGTTCCACTCGCTGTCCGTGTTTCACCGCTCACAGGGGAAGGACGGGCAGCGATGGAGAGGGCCCTGTCAAGGAGCTGCGGGGAGCAGCACGCGGCAGCGGTGGCGGCGTGTCCGGAAGGGAGGCCCTTGGCTTGCGAGCGAGGTCTTCGGAGAACCAGTTCAGCAGCAAGGATTCCCTGCGGCCCTGGGGCTTTCTCGGGAGCTGCTCGAAGCGGCTCTGCGCTTTCCTGGCTGATTTCTTCTTTCCCAAGGCTGTCGCCCCACGGCTCTGCCCTTTTGAGATGTGATCCTCCAGGATCCGGCAATGAGGACTGTCCTTACTTTCCGGGATGAGGGATTGGGCCCTGTGACGGCAAAAGCAGCCTAGGAAAAACTTGTATTAGTGAGTGGGAGGGCAGTGCTCCCTGCTGCAGCAGGGGGAAAGAGAAGCCCTTGCAGGAAGCCTCCCTGCGCTGCACTGCGGGGCCGTCCGGGGTCTCTGAGCGTCACCTGCAGCCTCCCAGCTCCGAGCCAGCACATCCCTGCCCGGAGCAGCAGCGCCAGGAGCCCGTGTGGAGCCGCCCATACATCCGTAGTGCTCTCATTTATGTAAGAAGTGACTTTTGTTGCATTTTCCCCATTTCTGTCCTCCCTTCACAGTCGTTTTCTGCTTTAAGGAGTGCTGACAGGGGCTTTCTTGCCTGTCCTATGGAGACCGTCAACAAATCCCGGGGAGAGGTGACCTCCGCCGGGAGCGTGGAGCCGGCGCTTGGCCAGCGCCCAAGCCGCTGCCACAAGGTGACATTGCTCTGTGCATCGGCACGCGGGGCCCGCGCCGCTCCGCTCCGCGGGCAGCAGCCGCGTCCCTCCACGCGAAGCTCCGGTGCGCAGGGAGAGCGGAGCTCCAGGCCAGGGCGTGGAGCTGTGGCCGGGGCACAGTGTGCTGTGGAGGGGACGGAGCTCTGGGCTCGCAGAGTCAGGGAATTTTGGGGCTTTCCCGCTCTGTCCCCGTGTGACACCAACACTTCCAGTTGGGCAAAGAGACTTTTGCTTATGGGACCGCTCCTGTTAGGAATGAGATGCCCTGCAGTCCTTTCCTGTAGCTCGGGAAAGCTCCTCATTGGGTTCAAAGTGTATGGTGAGATAAAACTCGAAAGTCAATCGACTCAAACGTAGGGAAAATGCAGCTTGCTTATTATGGCGTATGCTAAATTTTAATAGCATTTAGAAAGTGTTTTGTGGAGTAGAAGGGAGAAGCAAACCTATCAAACCTCAACTGTGCTCTGTTTTATAGTGCAGAACATTTTTCTGCTACAATACAGAGGCTTTAAAATGTAATAAGGCACCATTGAACCCAAGGGTTTTAAAATATATGTAAAAAGCATGCACATAAAGGATCCCATTACAGAACTGGTAGGATTTTAGCAGAGATGCTTTAGTGGAAAAGCATTTTAACTTCTCTCTGTAGATAATTATTGACTGACATGTATTAGTACTTAAAGAATAATAATTTGCCAAGTTGCGAAGGCTTTGAGTCTCTTTAGTTCTTGTTATATAAATTATTCCCGTTCTTTTATCAAAAAATAAGAAGTGTATATAGGCACAATCATAACTGCAATAACATCTGCTAATCTATATCTTTATAAACATTGAATTTCTTTTTGAAAGATACTATGCTTTTGTGTGTGTGTGTGTGTGGATTTATTCTGTATCTTTCAGCCTTAGCAGACGTATCCTGGGGCAAAGCCGCGGGTCCATTGCTGATGCCGGTTCGGGAGCTCTTTGCTGCACGCGCCGCTTTTGAGTGATGCCGCTTTGAACACCGTGGCAGGGGCCGCGGAAGGAGCGCGGCAGAGCTGCCTCCTGCAGCCGGGCGCCGCACAAGCGGCCGCCAGCCGCCTCATTGCGCGCCCCTCGGCGCAGGCAATCTTCATTACTTGCGCTGCTGGGAGAAGGCGGCGTTTCTAGCAGATCCGCGCTACTCCATTTAGCCGAAAACACTGATTTATTCCCCCTCGCCATCGGGCGCCTTCCACTTCCTTTGCTTGCGCCGCTTCTTAGTACGGGAACGCTGCTCGGACCTGAGGGAGATGCCTTGCAAAAATGCAAGGGGTGGCAGCGGGGGGCCCTTCTCCCGGGGGTGGGAGCTCAGCCCGCTCCCGAGCGCGGAGCAAGAGCCCTGTGTGTCCCGGAGGCGCGGGCGGCCGCTCCGGAGTGCGCCCCGTGCCGCGCGCCGCTCCCCAGCAAAAGAGGCAGCGCGCGATGCCGGCTTGTTCAGCAGCACCCGGGACACTGCCCTGAGGTCTCACATTTGTCATGTTTGTGACTCTGCAAAAATGCTATTCCCTTTGCTACGCAGTTTTTATAATGTCAATATCCTAAGCTCTGCCTTTCAGTATTACACTTGGTGCGCGGTGCTGCCTTCTGTATGCCCTAGAGCACACGTGTTTTCTAAGCTGGCTTTCAAAAATAGCTAGTTTTCAAGCAGGAATTCACAGGAGACTTTGCTGCTGGCAGGGAAGTCAGGTTTTATCGCGGTCTGGAGCAGAATGTGCAATGGATCTTTAACTGAAGATCACCTTTAGCATCCCACTTTCCTTTCGGTGCAATTCAAAGTCCTTGTGGCGGATCGTTATCCACGGAGATGAGCTCTCCCCCGGCACTGCCATCCCGCGATGCAACCGAAGCGCGCGGAGCCTGGAGAGCCGCCGCTGCTGGAGCGGCGCTCGGCCGTGCCGCGTGCCGAGGCCGCGTGCCGAGGCCGCGTTTCCAGCGGCCCGCGAGTACCGCTGCACTCGCTTGCTTTGCACGGCGTGTTTTTACCGCTGTTCTGCAGCGTCACAGCCTCACCCGGGGGTGCTGTACCCGGGCAGGAGCCCCAGGCGCTGCCTCTTGTGGCCGCCCCGCCGTGGGCGAGGACGGCTGCCGTCCTGCCGGAGAGCTTCCCGCCGCCGGGCCTGGGGGTGCCGCTTGCCCCGGGCCCGTTCAGGGAAGTCGGTCCCACGCAGGGGCCTCGCTGCAGCCCCGCGTCCCCAGGTCATGGGGCCGCGTGCGGACTGGGAAAGGGGTTGCACGAGAGAACGCAGAGTGTCGGCACTCTGACTTCAGTGGCTGTAACGGTAGTGACGTTACTTGGGCGATGCCACCGGTGGTGCCTGAGTTCTGTGGAGCTGCACTGGAATTTAAGGAAATTAATACAAATTATGTCTAGCACTTTTACTGAGAATGCCAAATCCCGGCATCTTATGTTTTGACATGTCTATTATTTATATGCAAATTCAGTCTTTTCTGCAGGATTTCCTTGGAGATAAACATTTCATTAGAAAGTCAAGGCAGAAGACTGGCAGATAATCGACAAACAGCTCGTGAGTTTTTTGACTACAGTGATAAGAGTGAGATTAGCTTTTGTATAACTTGTATTCTTTGCGGCGGGTTCTCCTTTCCCTCTGTGCCACGTGTGTTCTGTTGTGCACAGCATAAAACCAGAGCATTAAATTACACGTGTTTAGCAGCTCTTCCTGCAGCTGCTGGGGGTGACACGAGCGCTCTGGATTTAGCCGGGTATGTCAGGGAATGTGGCGGCACAGGGCGCTCGTGCACAGCCTGGGTGCTTTTTCTTCATCTCCTTCGCACGGGACTGTTTTCCTGCTGATGAATAGCTGACAGTTGCGTTCCCAACTCTGAGGTGGTGTCTTCTGGATGTCGGGCCTGCGTTTTGGGGAGGTTTCATGACGCAGTGTTTTTTGGGGACACTTCTGCTTAGGGGAGCAAACAGAAGCTGTGTGCCTGGGCGCTTCATTTGCTCATCCCATACACATGGTTGTGTTTGGGGACTTGCTTAAATATATATGTGTGGCTCCATGGGGATGTGCAGAGTTTGGTGGTGCTTCCTGGAGGAGCCTGTAGGTGAACGTGCTGCTAGAGCTCGTTTTAGAGAGTGGGCAGGAGGGCCGCTCGCCTGCCCTGTGGGTGCCCCCGTGGACGGGGAAGCACCAGTAGCCCCACAGTGCTTTGAAGTACCATGTCCTTGCCCCACTTATTGTGCGTCATTAGGCCACCTGAGCACGGGAGCTTTACATTTCAGACTGGATTTATGCACTTACTAGGAGCAGTAATAAAATTAATAATTACATTTTTATGGAATTTTCATTTGCCGGGCGCATCGCGACCGGTCTGTAATTAATTGCATTCGTGCAGAGACACGCGCTGTGCCAGGGCTCCATGCGGGAGCTGCAGGAGCGCGTTGGCCCAGGGCCGCTGTCGAGCGCGGGCTGGAGCCGGGACTGGCACCGGCCTCTGCTGGGGGGCACGTTTAACTTCAAGTTAGCATTTAGCCCAGCTGGACAACAGCACCCCTGAGTTTTGCGCAAATAACTCCACAAAGGTATTTGCTTTCGCTTTTAACTTCAAGTTTGAGCATGTTTATTCCGGCTCTTTCCTTTGAGCAGAATTCAAGCGCAGTTTGGATTTGCGCGTCACGAGCGAAGCCGTTGAAGCAGGACAGATGTTGCAGGGACGCGGATTGTGCGTTGCAAGCTTTGCGGATGCGTTTTGGGCCAGTAAAACCCTGTTAGCCCCCGCAGTCCTGCAGAGGGGTTGGCTCCCTGCTGGCGCCGGCAGCGGTGTCTGGCCGCGGTCCCTACGGTCTCGGGGGTCCCGTGCGCTTTGCTCGGCCCTGCGCGGCTGCTCGGGGCTGGCGGGATGGGACAGGACGGAGATCCCCTCCGCAAGCGCTGCCGCGATCCTCCCCTTTCCCGGCTGCAAAACAGTGCCAGTATTTCTTGAGAAGCGGCTCTTCATAGAGTAAGGTAATTGATAGGAGCAATTTCAGCTCTCTTTAATATAACAAATCTCAAGTGTGAAACCTCCTTAGTTAATGATCAGCATAAAATAAAAGTCTTTTTTTAGTATAAGTTCTCAGTTAATTTTACAGTTCAGCTGAAGTGAAAATATCATTGAATGGGGTAGCACTAAACTTTGTGCTTCCTGCACCTCCTGTCCGCAACACGAGGCCCAGCAGCCGCCGTGGTGCTGGGGCCCTGGGCGGCTGCCTCCGCTGCCGCGGCGCTGCCTCCACTGCCGCGGCGCTGCCCCGCTCCGCTCGCCGTGCACGTTACCGGGGAGGCGCTTTCCGCCTGCCTCGGCCTGCGCTCCCGTTCATCTCTGTTCAGAGAGCTCATCTGGTGCGGCGCCCTGCCCAAGGCGCCGACTGCCACCCAGAACTCAGCAGGGCTAGAGCAGAGGGAGGCCCGGCCACGTCCTCCAGCCTCCGCGCTGATGGAGGTAAAGCTGATTCCTGCTGGAAACCCTTTGGGACAGGCACGCCGCAGCTCCATGGGGCTGCCGTCTTCCCCCCCGACTAGGAGGGAACATCTGGCGCAGCCGGTGGCCACCGAGTCCCAGAGCCCTCGGCCAAGGGGCCTCCCCTCGTCGTGCGGCTTTCTCCCTGCCCTGTCTCGATTTTAATTACAGTTACTGCTAATGAAACTTGGCGCGAGAGCAGGACTGCGCGTTGCCCGAGTGGCTTGGGAATGATGGTGCTTCATTGTCTACTCCCACTTACGAAAACACACCTGGAAAGTTCCTTTTGATTTGTACGCCTGCGAGCTGTGTGTTGGATAGAAGTGATGAATTGGACGGCGGAAGGAACAGATTTCTGTCTGCTCATGAGACTGATTTCTAATGAAACTTCTTGCAGTGCTCCACGCCGCGCGGGGAAGCCGGGGACCAACCCAGATTTGTCCTTCTTATTGCACAGGCTCCTCCGGTTGCTGTCCTCATGCAAAGTAGCACCTTGGCTGGCGGCGGGATGTGGTGGGCGATGCGGGGGAGGCATCTCCAGTGCCGCGCGACCGGCTGCTCCGCGTCTGGTAACCGGGAACGGGGAGCGGCGTTTGCTCTGCCGGGCGGCTCCTCCTTAGGAGCCTGCGGGCTGGGCGCTCTCCGCCGGATTCCCATGGAAGCGCAGGATGGAGGCGAGCGCAGCGCTGCGGTCTGCTGGGCAGCGCCGCCTCGAGCAATACCCGCCGTTCAGGGGCGTCTTCTGCTTCGTGGCTGCAGAGCGCGAGCGGCTGCAGAGGGATGCGTGCGATCCTATCTGCGCCAGGAGCGTTTCTAAAATTAATTTGTGTGAAGACTTGCCTTTCGTTAATCCGCAATTAATCAGCAGTGCCCACAGGTTTCATAATTGGATGTTAGTGACAAGTTATTTAAAGCAAAATGATGCCCTCATGTCCCCCGTTCGTGTATGGGGGACGTTTTGGATCATGCTGGGGCGCCTCGTCCTGGTGAGGGGGTTCCCGTGGGGTGGCCGTGCGTGCCGGGGGCGAGGGGTCCATCAAAATGAGCTTTTCAGTCCTTGCTAAAAAATGAATGCAAGTAAAACATCAGCATTTGGGCTGCTATTGAATGTCAAAACCCCTCAGCTCTGTTTGTTCACTTCAGTGAAATTAGGCACTCTAATCTTAAGAAATTAATCCTGTTTGGATATTTTGGAGTGGAATGAAACGTTTATAACTGACTGGAAGTACTGTAAACTTGGTGTTCTACAGCAGTTTGTCCAGAAAGACGTTCCTAACTGCAGGGTTACTGTAGCTCCTGCCATTGCTTGTGAGCAATAGTGAAGGTCTAAGGATTTTAAATTGCAATGGGAAGATTTAGTGTCGGCATGCACAATAATTTGTTTTAGGCTGTATAAATGCTTTTTAATTAAGGGATCCTCCAGAAGGAGGTTTGAAGGTCAGATCCTTCCAAGTTGCAAGTGCACTTAGATACAATTTTCAGAATTCAGAAGCTGCCGAATACCCTAAGTGACTCGGCATAAATAATATTTTCAGCAATGGGGAGGCGAATGTGAAAGTTTTGAAACTCCTGCGATGGGAATCGGGTGGCCTTTCCACAGCTGCGTTGTGTTTTTCCACTAACTGCTTTAGACCTTACGAAGGGAACGCTGCCACTCTCGTGCCGAATTACAGCTGGTCGCGCTGGGAAGACTCTGCTTGTTGGTGCTGGCATCACGGACCTCAGGGGCTTCTTATCTGAACGAGAACAAGGAATATAAAGAAAAGAGCGCCGTCAAATTAGGTGTCATTTGTGGGCAATATATATAGTATGTCTACAGATAACTCCAGGGCTAATTTTGCCCAGGAGAGGCTGCCAAAAAAAGATTTCATCTAAGACTTCTGGTCCATTCCTGCACAAAATTAATCCAAGATAAATCTGTGTGTGATTATCATCTCCCCAGAGTTCTTTGAGATTTGTACGTGCTCTCTCCGAGTTTCATCTCTACATGTTCCTTTATTTACCAAACTCTGCGGCAGGGGTGGCCACGGCCCCGCAAGCCGAGGTCTGCGTCCCCAGGGCGATGGAAGAATGGGGCGCGTCGAGAGGAAGGCTGCGTGGTGAAACGAGGTGTGTCTGTTGGCTCTTTCCCCGGGCCGGGGCTGGTTTCCCGCTCCCCCCGGCCCCCCTGCCATCGGGTTTGCTCCCGACGCTCTGTGGCCGTTCCTGTGCAGCGGGACACAAGGAGCATCTGAATGGGCGGCAGATGAAGATCCATGTGGTTGGGAAGGGCCTGAGCTCAGACAGAAGTATTGATTCCTCCCTGTCGACTATTCTTATCGAGGCTTTCATCATAACTCTACTGTGCTCGGGGTCATTAAATTATTCAGCCCTTTGAAATCTGTCTCTGATACCCAGCGCCCCCGTTTTCCATGGCTCTGACTTCCAAAGCCCAGCTGCCCGCTGAGAGGCTGTTTCCTCTTTATTCATTCTAAATTTATCAGTCATTAATTTAATCAAGAAATCCTTTGTTCTTTTATTACAGCAGATGTTAAAACGGAATGACTAATCGCTTTCTGAAGACTCTTTATAACGCTCTACCTCGGAGAAGTCTCCACTAAGCTCAGCTTAACAGTCCTTTCCTCAGAACGTTGTTTCCTCGGATACAAATGTGTTTAGACCTCTACCTATCTTCATCAACTTGCACTAAATCTGTTCAGTCTCAGCCCTCTCTAGCAGCTGAGGCAACCAGCACTGGCATTAATAGTTAGTACAGGTCTCTATCTGATTTCCCATTTGTGCTGCGGTGAACGTGATTAAAGCCTTCAAGTAAAATCAAGTTAAGTCCTGTCACAGCCCGGCCCGCTATTTTTTCCCCTATTAGGATTTTAGGTGTTTCCTTGACATATTTTTATTGCCAGATTAGGAAAAAAAAAACACCTGATATGTTTGCAGCATTCTCATTATATTCTCTTTATAACGTTTCCAGAGGAGAATAAATATAAACTATTTCTGTGCATTGCGCTCATATTTCAGTCTGACTTTAATGTGCTGTGTGATTTTCCAGCTCGCAGTTCTTCTAACCTTGTGGGGACGGCTGAGAAATCCTCACACCTCAAAAGCCGTGTGGTTGCACAAGCTGCGTTTGGGGAGCCAGATAATCTCCGTGCGCTCAGAGCTCCGACTTGCGGGTTTGATGAGCCCTGGTTGAGTCTCTGCCAGGATGGTGCCGAGTCCCGTGGAGGCAAAGGAGCCGCTTGCGTCGCTTCTCCTGTAACGAACCCCAGGGTCGTCGGGTGGCTTTTCTCTTACCGAAGAATATGTAACTCTCCCTTTCAGGTTAAGCTTAAGACCGGTTCTTAGTGATTTCCTTCAGAAATCACCAGGTAGCTCCACATAACCACCCTGCCTGCTCTTCCGCCCGTGTTCTTCCTGTCGCTTGCCGGGTTTATTCGCAGCAATTCCCTCTGTCGTCAGATCATTGATGCAAAGATTTAATAGCGCTGGGCTTCGATTCCCGAAGAACATGATTAGAAGAAGTCTGATGTTAATTTCCAGTGAGCGGTCGCATGATGAGACTTGGCAGCGGGACAGCTGTTGCTTAGTTGGAGGCAATAGGAGCCGATGTTTTTGCAAGACACCTGTTATCCTAATGTCCGGTGCCAGTTTCCAAGGAACACTTGCTTTTTTGCCATGAATACCAGGTGTGTCTTCTCTGACAGCTGAGAAGGGTCCTTCCCTGGTGGTCTTTGCTGTCACACAAGAGACGATGCCACTTTATTGGCACTCCTGAGCTACATTTAGCTTTTCTGGGTGTAAGGACACGTGCTCACGCCGCACGGCCTCTCTCCTTTGCGTTCATCACAGCCCTCCTCCTTCGGCGGGAGCCCCTGCTGCGTCTGCTGCAGCTGGCTGTGCCCTGCGCTGCTCGCGGGCGCTGCGCACGAGGGCGCGAGGACCTTGGCATGCGGCAGCGGAGCCCGGCACCGTGGTACCGCACGTGGTACCGCACGTGGTACCGTCCGCGTGCTGGCGCCCACGGAGCGGCTTTCGGAGCGCCGGAGGTGCGGGCAGGCAGGTGAGCAGGGCACCTCGTGGTGCTTCCTTTGCGATGCAAGTCCTGTGCCCCAGACAAAGCCTGGAGACTCCGACAGCCAGTTCCTCAAGGGTGGCCTAGGGGAGGAAGACACAAAATTCAGCTCTCGCTTGCTTGCTGGTGTAGTCTGTACCACCCTGCAGGACGTACACGGTCCCGGCCGCCGCGTTCACCAGTGACAGACCTCAAGCTTGTTGAGCACTGCCGGCATTTCCAGGGTTTCGCAGGGTTTCTCCGGGGCGCTCGGGGCGTGCAGACGCAGACACCCGTGCTCCAGGCACGGAAGACTGCGGCCTCACAAGAAAGCAGGTGCCAGCAATTCCTGCGCGGTGAGAGCGGCAGCGCCACGCGCTGCTCTGCGCAGCCCCCGCACAGACGGGCCCCTC
>VZSV01000389.1:178980-190862 GCA_013398735.1 Nothocercus julius
CGGGCCCCTCGGCGCACGGACGGGCCCCTCGGCACGTGGACAGTCCCCTCGGCACACGGACAGTCCCCTCGGCGCACGGACGGGCCCCTCGGTGCACGGACGGGCCCCTCGGCACGTGGACAGTCCCCTCGGCGCACGGGCGGGCCCCTCGGCGCACGGACGGGCCCCTCGGCGCACGGACGGGCCCCTCGGCACGTGGACAGTCCCCTCGGCACACGGGCAATCACCTTGGCACGCGGACGGTCCCTCGGCTGAGCTGGGGCCGCTGCCCGGATTCCTTTGCGACTGCCTTGCTGAGCTGGGCGCTCCTGGGCGCCGGAGCGCGAGGCCAGCGCGTGCTCCTGCGTCTGCCTCGTCTAGCGACCTCCCTGCTAGCGCTGCAAGGTTACAGCTCTTCACGACTTTGCCACCGGACACGTTTTATTGACATTTGGCCAGCTTTACGTCCATGTGAGGAGCAGGAAACCAGCAGCTGCACCGCTGCCCTCAGCCTTCCCCGTGCCAAGGCGGTGACGGGCCGAGGTGCGAGGGGGGCCCGTGCCGCGCGCCCTGGGTCTGCGCCTGCCTCCGGCTGCGCTCCCTGCTCTCAGCGGGAGCTGTTGTGCTCCAAGGGGGGTGTTTTCAGTCCTCGCTGCTGTTCTCCCTCAGGCTTTTACAAACACAGTTTTCGATGCTCTTGGCACCTCTCTGCTGCCCACCCCATACCCCCCGAGAAACGGAGTGTCATCTTCGGTTGTAAGTGGTAGCCCCGAAATAAGCTCGTGCTCCCGTACGTTGGTGGAGACACTGGCTTTCCAAGCACATTCACAGTGCGACGGTTTGTCTGTTGAGGAGCGGCTCCGGTGGGCTTGGGAGCGAGCCCCGCTCCGGCGCTGCTGCGCGGCGCGCGCCGCGGGGCGCGCGGTTTGAGCTCAGCGGCGCGGCGGCAGGGCACGGGCTCGGCTGTGCTCCGGGGATGGGGCTGCCCCGTTTCGCTGCCCGGACGTCAGCTCTTTCTCCTGCTGCCTCTGCAGCGAGGACGAGGACAAGGAGAGCGGGAAATTAGGCCACAGCTCGGCCCCTGTGCCAGACTGGATGTGGCTTGAAAAGGACACTTTGGGGCTAATTGACCGTGGCCATTAGCCCTAAGGCAACTTCAGTCTCCCGGAAAGCTCATGATTTCATGATGTGCACGCGCTCTGTCTGGACTGTTTTCCCAGGGAAGGTGACTACGGTTTCCTCTCTATTCTTTCGACTTGGTCCGCACCGGGGCAAGATCCCTTCCACACGGTTCTCACTGAGGCCATGGCAATTAAGCACTTGAGTTGATTGATCAAATTTGCTGCGATGACAACCGCTGTCATTCAGTACTCCGAGCAGGATTATAACTAAGAGTTGGCAGGTAGGGAGGCAAACGCTTTGGCAGCGAGACCTGCGGCACGAACGCCGATTGCGCCCGGGCGCCCCGGGGGCCCTGGCTCAAGGCAGCGTGGGGCGGGAGCTCCCCTGAAGGCTGAACTAGACCAGTGCCAGCGCGTGCCCAGGTCACAGAGCAACGGGCGCTCCTGAGGGCTGGCTGCTGCGCGTGGCCGTGCGGAGCCCTCCGCAGGGTCCGGTGCCCACCCTGCAGCTACGCGAGGACGCGGATTTTGTCTCCAATGTAATCCATGGGGGATTGGGGGGACTAGTTTAACTCGGAATTTGAGGACAGCCGCATTGCAAATGTGTAGTTAATGTGGGTTTGAGCAATTAAGTAGCAGGCTGACGCGGATGTTCCTGTGGAATTGTCTTGGAATTGACTGCATTGCAAATAGAAGAAAATTGCTAGTTCAAATTGCATTTCAAAAGCACTTGTAGAAATGCCAAGCCAGGCGTTCAGTTTCTGGAGAAAAAGGCCTTGCGCTTTTAATATTGTGATGGAGAGCAGGCTGCTGTTCGGGCAGTTTGTGCGGAGAGATGCCGAAGGCTGGAGTGCGCCGCAGCCGCACGGCGTTCCCACGGGCTCTGCGCGCCGGAGTTGCCTCCTCACGGGATCAGGGTGTCTGCAGGTCGTTCCCGTTGTTTCCGGTGCGAGCGTAGAGCAAGCGGTTGGGGTGCTGCAGAGCGTGCCGAGATTACAGCTATCGCTTCTTGTTGAGCCGCCCTCCTGCGTTTCCGTTCATAAATACTTAAAGCACTCTTATTAAAGGAATTACCAGAACAGAACGCGCAGAGCTGGGGCGCGGGTCACGGAGGGTGCTGGGCACCAGCGGCCGGCGCAGCGGCCCGGGGCTTCGGCACTTCCACCGCAGCACGAGACCCAAGAGACCGCGGAGCAGAGAGGTGCTCGAGGGGCGCGGGGCCAGCCTCACTGCCGCTCAGGCTTGGCCTTCCACGCACCACAATCGGCTCCCGTGTTTGAGAACAGTGCAGGCTTGAAAAACAGCCTACATTGCACATTGAAATATTTCATTAAATATTGAACATTTCAAAAATCGCTCCCTAACAAGAAGTCCTGAGGTAAAGAGAGAAATACTTGATAACAGAAGCAGCCGGCACTGACAGGATCTGGCCACGGGCACCACTCGGGACTCGAAGCGGGCGGTAGCCTCTCCGTGGTGCGGGGCGGAGAGGGATCCGTGGGCTCAGCGCAGGCACTGCAGGTGCGGGATGGGCTCCGGCCACGCTTCTCCCAGACCGTCTCCTCAACTTGACCTGCGAGCGTGAAGGGCTGCGATGTGCACTTTGGGACGTGCTTTGGGACGTGCTTTGGGACGTGCCTTGGGACGTGCTCTTTGGGACATGCACTTTGGGACATGCGCTTTGGGATGTGCTCTTTGGGACGCGCGCTTCGGGACGGGTTTTGGGACATGCACTTCTGGACACCGCTGCCATCGCTGCCCTTCCCACAGTGCTGGGACTGCTCCGTGTGTCCGTCCCCAGGGGTGGCTTGTGGCTTCTGCTCCCGCTCTGCAGCCTTGCCCGGGAGGTGACAGTGCTCCCGTTTTCATGTCTGTATCTGCTTTTGAAACAGCGATCGATAACCTGCTGAAGTGGCTTTTCTCTCCCGATGGCTCAGAAATGCTATTTCTTCCCTCCCAAAAGATTTTGCAGGTTTGAAAGAATATCATGAAAAGAAACATTCCTCTCTGTCCAGCCCATTAATTCTGCGTGCTCGGGACAGAATTAACCTTGGCAGGCCTTGTGGAGGAGAGAGTAATTCTAACCTTAAAAATCTGCTGATTAAAGCTGGTTTCAGGAATTCGATTTCACTTAATGTGTTGGCTGGGAGCCCAGACTGGCATTAACATAGCCACAGACACGCGCGCTCGGCATCTCTTACCTCCCTGACAAAGAGATAAATAAATAAATAAAGCACCCGGCTGGCAAGACCCCCTCCTGCCAGTTTTAAGCAAGAATTTGCTTTAAAGACTCCTTCAACCAAACAGGCGTCCTCACGTCCTGAGAGGCCTGACCCTCCATAAAACCTGGTTCAGTTGTGAGTGCTAAACATGCCCAAATGGAGCCTTTAGTGCTCCAAGTGGAGCTTGATAGTTTTGCTTTTCTCGGTCGTAGCTCAGAAATGCCATGGGTGCTATATATTCTTTATGTTACAAAAGGGAGATAAATTATTTACTTTATTTGCCCTTTCATGCCACATAACACATTCCTGCCCCCATGCATACTGGAGATTCGTGGTTTGTTCCTCCCATTTCTCCAGGGAAGAGTCTTAGGAGGGATGCGTGGAGAGCCAGCACGGCGAGAGCGTGCCGGGAAACGAGGCAGATTCCCGCAGGAAGCAGCACAGCTCGCGCCAGGCCATTCATTTTCCAAGCTGGCACTGGGCTGGATGCATGGCATGGCTGTCACCCCGTGTAAATCCACGTGTCCTGCGGTGTCAAACCGCACTTCATCCTGGAGGGCTTCATTTGTTAGCGCTGGAAATCCTGCAAAACATCGAGGCCAACAGTTCTGAGATATTTATATTTATATGCTACATGGGTTTTTTTTGCCTTTTTACTGCCAAATTCTTCTAGTCATCGATGCCATTGCCGCTCTGGTTGTCTGTATAGAGCTCCTGAAACCTGTGGAGGGTCCCGGCTGCTGCAGAGGGCCAGGGCCAGGCCCAGGCAGGACTGGGCTCTCTGCATGCGCTGCAGAAGGGACATTGCTCATACGACACAGAGCCTAAAGCCCCCACGTTGGTTCTTTAACACATAGCGATGCCTAATGAGTATCTCCTAAATAAGCAGGACCTGATGTTCTGTTCCTCGAGCAGGGTCAGTGCCGTGGGCCGACTCCAGGAAACACCGGAGAATAACAGAGAGTGCTCTGCTCTCCCCTCGAAGCCGACTGTTGTCTGGACCCTGTTTTAATTTGCTGACTCTTGTCTCTCTTTTGCCCATAGTGTCTGTACGGCTGCTACGTCCACTCCTCCATCATCCCCACGTTTCACAGAAGGTGCTACTGGCTTCTCCAGGTAAGGAGCCGCGAAACTCCCTTCTCCTCGTGGTGCGGTCAAAGCAAATCCGTCCTAGGAGCCGCGGGTCGGCCACCCTGGCCCTGCGGCATTTTGTCCAAATCCGACATGGGTTTTCTGGAAATGATGTGTGTCTGTTTAGGGACATGTTTTTAGGGAAAGAAGGGCTGTGTTTCTGCTTGCAAACTTGCAGCGCCGCCTGCACCGGCAGGGGAGTAGAGCTGCCTTCTGCAGCACGGAGCTCGGGCAGCAACTTCTGCTGCGATGCTGGGTGGGTTTCCTCTCGCTGCTGCGGGTGCGAAAAAGCCCTTGGAAATTTCAGGCAGAATTTTCCTCTGGGTCCTGCAGAGTTTAGGCTACCGGCCTGCGTTAGGCCACAGGCTATATGGTGGGTGCTTGTTTTGGTGTGACTTCTGCCTGGGATGGGCATTTGCTGAACCAAGAATGCTAAATGTGGGTTTGCTGAGCTATTGGTATGGACAAGTTATTGTTGCTTGCAAGTGCTGAGCACCTGCAAGCATTTTGCTACCCTTTCTCATAAAGAAGTATTTAAAAAATACTGTAATAATATTACTGTTTTAAAAATTACTCCCCCCCATCCTGCCCCAGTCCTGAAAACAAATGGGTTCTGTCTCAAGAAGTAAAAGGAAAACTTCTCTTCCTGGTTTAACAATCAAACTTCCATACAGAAAGCGAAAAGGCCGGAGCCTCTGACACGCTTGGCCTGCGCGTGCAGCAAGTGCCTGGAAGAGGGGGAGCTCAGAGGTAAACTAAGGGAGCCGCGGAAAGTTCACAGGTCAGAGCACCAGACTGGAGAAATCTCTGCGCTCGGAGCCTGCTTGGCCCTGGGCAGCCGGCAGCTGTTTGCTCTATTATTTAGCTGCTGTCTCTGCTGGTGCCCGTGACGGCCGATGTGGCGTGAGGATTCAACCGAAGCTCTAAATTCGCTCCGATCTTGCAGCCCCACGTGGCTGGCAGCGCTGCGGGTGCTTCCTGGGCTGTCCTGTCCCCAGCGTCTCCACACGGAAGGCACGGAGGAGGATGGGGCTACAACCGTGGGTCGGCTGCTTCCTCCCTGCTCCTGCAGATCCCACCCGGAAGCAGGATTTGGGGCTGGAGATGGCAAAGACTTTCTCTGTCTCCAGAGTCCCTCAGCTCTGGAAAGTACAAGTATAGCAAAGATAATTTTGCAGGTTCTGGAAGTGGTGCTGACTTTTGCTGCTGTGACCATTGGCGAGCTTATACGTGACTAGTTGTGTTGCAGAGCCAAAGGATCTTTTTAACAACAGCCTGAGCTCTGGCTCTTTGACGCTGTGCGTGTGTGTGCTTGTATGGGTGTGCATTTGTGCACGTGCTCGCACGTTGACTCTTAGACCATCTTCTTCACTCGGATAATTGATTGGGATCGAGAGGAGCGACTTGAGAGTGCATTTGTTAAAAGCCTGTTTATAAAGAGCGGTGCAGGGCATCTCGTGGTGAGTGTACCATACTTTTGTTCAGAAACAAGGCAAGGACACGCCGTGCCTTTGCGCTGCGAGGGATGTGAGTCTGATTCATGAAAGCATCTCACAGACATACATGGATATCCTTCTATCATGCTTTCAAGGTTATGCAATGGGGGGAAAAGGTTGGTCAAGAACAAATGGCTCTTTCCTAGTGCCTGCACACAACTTCTGTTCAACTCTGCAATGAATTTAGGGCCAATACGACTAGAAGATAGAGCTGGGATGGCACCAGGAAGCTTTGGTAAGTTGGGCTCTCGGTGCGTGTGCTTTGCAGCGAGCGCAGGCAGGCAGCGTGCGTGCCGGGGGGTTGTGTGCCTGCAGCTCCTTTTCTCCTTTTAGGTTTTTAGCAAATGAAGTGTATCATCTTTTCAAACCCGAAGCTCAAGGGTTAAGAGTTTAAGCCTGCACGTAAGAATGCGGATGGGCCTGGTTTGCAGAGCCAGTGAGTGCCCATGAGCTCTGTGCTGACATCAAGGGACACAGGCACCTGTCCCTCAGGCTGCCAGGTAGGCCCCTCGTTGCCCTAAAGGGCCAACTGCAGGTGTCTGTGCTTGAGACACTGCCCTCCCTCTCTGAGGGCAATTAGCACCTTCGAGGAGCAGGAGCAGTGACTGCTCACAGCTGGCAGGCCCCGCTCAGCGAGGGGCTGGAGGTGCTTTGCAGAATTCAGTTCTCTTTCCAGGGTTGCAAGTGCACAATAAGTATGAGTGTTGCTGCCTTGCCAAATTGAGAGCAGCATTTTCCTGTCTCTTTTCACTTGCTCTTTGATAGGGCTCGGGCCCATTTTGGGGGAAGCTGGTGTTGACAGTGCGACCGCTTCAGTCACGGTGCTTTGTTTTGTTATGAGGTTCACTAGCACCTTGCCAGGTTTATCTTTGCAATAAGCTGGCGCCACGGCGTGGTGAGGAGTGGGTGGCGGATTGGTGCCTCTGCAGGTCTGAATATGGCAGATGGGGAGGCTGATCTGGACTCCAAGTTCTGTGACTCCCTGGGATGGCACAAAATAGGCTAAGGCAAAGGCAGGTGGGTTGCACTGGAGCTGCCTGCATGGCAGAGCTGTTGCTGGGAAAAGCCCTGGACCGGTTCCCTGCCATGTCAGTGGCTCGGGCTGGTGGGGCCGGCTCGCTTTCTGTGCTGTGGATCAGTAAATCTAGGAGGCAGGAAGAAGTGTGATTTATTGGGCTGGATTTCTGCCTGTCAGCGGAGGGCAGTGCTGCATTCGACCTGGGTGATAAATGCGTGGGAGCACCGCAGACGTTTGTGAGAAAACAAATTGCTTTTTTGTCACAGAGGTGTCTGGAGTTGCTGCAGCCCAAGTGCTGTGACTACCTTTCTGCCTACAATCTTGTTGAT
Organism: Nothocercus julius; assembly: GCA_013398735.1. Classification (NCBI taxonomy): domain Eukaryota; kingdom Metazoa; phylum Chordata; class Aves; order Tinamiformes; family Tinamidae; genus Nothocercus; species Nothocercus julius. The sequence continues at coordinate 186,277 of VZSV01000389.1, forward strand.
ACGGTGCAACAAAAAAAAGCATTTTTAGCTACCCTTTGGCTGCAAAGGACACAGGAAATTGAACTGTGTGTGGTCAGAGACGTGTCGCCTCTTGTAAGATACGTGTGCCTAGGTCTCCCACCCCTTCTTCTTTCGTATTTTTTCCATATATTGCACTTCTGGCTCTAAAATACTGTGTTGATCCCCAGGCTTGGTCTTTTCTTTCTTACTTTTCCCTCTGCCTGCCATTGTAGGAGCAATTGAGAAATTGCTGTCGCTTTCCCAAATGGGAATGGCTGGGGCACAGTGTTTGGATCTGCAGTTTTCCCAGAGTGCAGAACTCAGTGCCCGTTAGTCCCTGGCCAGGAGGAAGTAGATGTAGTGAATCGCTCTGTGCTTTACGGGTGGGTCTTCCTGCAGGTCCCGTTGCCAGGGTAGGTACTGATTGATAATCCCACGGAATTGCATCCACACGTCCGCCTGAGTGCGGAGCGGGAAGGCGCTTGTGCTCTCGCTTCCCGTCTTCCCGCGGCAGCCGTCTTACCTTTCCCCCTCGCTGCTGCGTCTGGCTGGTGGAAGGGTTCAGTAGGGAGCCCAAAGAGCAGAGCACAAGCCAGAGACAAAAATAATAAAGTATCTTTGTTATTACAGATAATAATAAAAGATTCACGTGACCAGCGCTATAAGCCAAATCCCTCACGTGCGGGACGTGGTCCTGGAATGCCCTCCTCTGCTAGTAGACCCGCCACTTCCTGGGATGCGTTTTCAATGACTTGAACTCTAAGCGAGGGAGTCGAGTCGTGGAGCAGGGTGTTCTCGTCGCGGCCGTGCCCTGCCGAGCGTGAGGCCTCCGCTGGGCCGGCCGCGCGGGGCCGTTCAGAGCAGCGGGCTGTGCGGGGCCGGCGTTGGGACCCTCCCCGGCAGGGCCCTGGCCGGCAGCTCCGTCCCAAGCCTGCCCGGTGCCCTCCCTTGCCGGAGACACGAGCCCAGCGTCGTGCTCAGGATAAAGAGGAGAAAATCGCGGTGATGATAAAACAGCGCTGTGTGGTCGCGATAGCGAGATGCAGCCGCAGAAGTTTCTGCCTTTATTTCTGAAGCTCTTCCAGACGTTTTTATGTTTTTTTTTTTTTTATGTTTTCTATATGCTTTTCCCAGACATTTTAAGTTTTCTCAGCAATGAATTTTAGAATGCTGCCTTTACAGAAAGCGCCCTCAGCTTGAAGGAAGGAAGGAGGGAAGGCAGGCAGGCAGGCAGGCGGGTTTTGTAACGGCAGAGAGGCAGCGCAGCGTCCCCGCCGGAGCCGTCCCCGCGCTGCACCGCGGGCGCCCGCACGGGCTCCCCAGAGCCCGGGGAAGGGACGCGGCGGAGGTGCTGCTGCCTTTCCGCATGGGGAGCTCCTGTTCTCGTTTCAGTCCGCGAATCTGTAGAAAGATCAAGCCGGGGTCTGAGCGGCAGAGGGATGAAAAGAGAGGGCTGGTTGCTTGCGCCGATGCTCTCGTTGAGGAGGATTTGACCCGTGGATGGGTCTTCAGGAACTCCTGGAGAGGATGCTCCTGGGAAGCCTCCTGCAGCTGGAATTTGCCGTGTCTATGACTTTCTCCTCCCTAAAGGTGGTTCCCAGGGGATGGAAAGTGCAGATCAGCTTCACCCCCTGGCACGCGTCTCCCGTGCCCTGCTCCGAGACCCTCCCACGCCCTTCCCTGGGTGTGCGAGGAACGGTGCAGCACGTTTTGCATCCGTCTTAGCAGTCCAGAGCATGGCAAGAAATTGGGATGTTGCTTTCCTGAGAAAGGCTCTTGCTGGCTGAAATCTGTAGCGGGTAGGACTGAACTTGCACCTGAGACTGGGCCCTGCGCCTTTTTTTTTTTTTTTTTTTAAAGTCTGGTACCCTCAGCACAGAGATGTGTTCTGACACCTGCAGGATGCATAAAATGGGACTGCAGTGAGATGCAGCAATAACCCTCTCCTGATGCTCCTGCAACGGGGAGACGGAAAGGATTACAAATGAGCCGGTTTCTAGAAGGCTAGAAACATTTTAGCAGGAGCCCTTTATCTTTTGTAATGTTTTTATAAATTATTTATTAATACCTCTGCTGCATTTTTCTTAGAAATTGAATAAAGAAGCAAAATGTATGGCAGGCAGATTATATTCTCCAAGAAAGACGCCAGCGATTAAAAAACAATTTCCAGCCATTTCAAAGGTATAACTTTATTTCAGATGAGCGGTCTGCTATTTTTGTATCACTCTCCACCATTTTAAGGAAAATCCAGGATTCATTCCCTAGATATATGGGAGGACTGGCGTTAATGCAAGCAAACTAAAAAGCAGTCACAGAGCTTTAGTTGTGGCTTAAATAATCTGTTGTCATTTATAGAAGAGATGCATTTCCCAAGCTGCCGAGGGACGTGCGCTGGGTGCTGATGCGGGGAGAGGAGTCGCTATAGGCCCAAGCGCCTGCGGAAGCGGGAAGCAGGTTCTGTGCTCCCGGCTCCCTGCGCTCCCCTCGGCGCTGCCGCGATCGCCGCGCTGCCCTCGCGGTGGGAGCCGCGTCCGGGGAGGCCACGGCGCAGCCTGAAATTAAATCCAGCCATGGGCTCCAAGGCACTTGGCGCTGTCCTCCGTGTGCCAAGGATTAGGCTTTTGGTGACACTTAAATTGAATTCTAATGCTATTTTGAAAACTGTAATATGCTGAATTTACTTCACCTCAGGTTCGAGTTAATGGTTTATTAAATTATGCCCCTCACAGCAGCAAAGCTGTAGGCTGGTGGAGGACGTGCAGATTTAGCGTGTGAGCACAACCGCGTTGCTGATCTCATCCCCTGCTCCTCGGGCCGTTGTTAGGTCTGCAGGTGTCTGTGAATGCATTAAACTGTCAATGGAGTCTCACCCTTGCTGGAAAGAAATAATCTGGGATTAGGCTGGAAGCCGCAGTGAATCCGTGCGGGAACTGCAAGCCTCTATGTCTCCGACACCGTTGCTCCTCGGCATCCTTGCTGCGCCGGCCAGTGACGCTTTACAAGCACAGATCCTATATACCCGAATGGAATATTTTCAATTCCTCAGCGAATGTTTTATGCTAACATGTGTGAGTAGTGTTGCAAAATCCATTTCTGCCCTCTAAAACACAATGGAGTTATGTGGATGTTGGGCTATTTACTACTCAAATTGTGCCTAACAGTAACTAAGGCAGTAGGACAAACCATGGGTAAGTTAAGGGAGAAAATCTTGCAATTATTACTGGAAAAATGAGTCAGAAGCTGCCAGAGCACTTTGCCAAGGAGCTGTTTATAGCAGGAAGAAGAGTTTTCTTCACCTGCTCTCAAGGGATTGCTCTGACAAGTTTTTACTAGCATCAGGGCAGATAAGTAAGTTATCGTATCACTTATTTTTACCCGTTTTTAGTGTTTTCTCCAATTCGATCTTGTCCTTCTTGTTGCACCAGCTCATCTCACTCTATGGCACCGAAATCCCTTCTGTCCTGACCCGAGCTCAGCCGTTGGGCAGCTATATGGTGTAACGACTGGTGATTGGGGCTGCGTCACTTTCCTGTCATGTTGTCCCGTTGGCTAATTAGCTTCAATATCAGCACTTATTTTATAGTGAAAAAAACTGAGTTCAACTTCCAGCCTAGCTAGGTCTTGCTGTATCATTTTTCTGTGGCCCAAAAGACTCCTGCTTCCAGATTTCTGTCCCTCATCGTACATACCTGTGCAATCCCAACTGCTTGTTTTGTTTGTTTTCTTGAGATTAGTTCATCTTTATTGGTAAACAGAAGGTCTAATACAGGTTTATTGCCTCACTGGATGCAAGATGCTTTTATAAGGAATTATAATTTCAGTTTAGGAATCTGGGATGCGTTTCAGTGTGCGTAGCAGCCGACTCCTGGCAGGAGCTGCTGAGTCTCTTGTTCTGCACAGTGTATTTTTGCTTGCAGTATATTGTCACATGAGATGACACCAGGATGAAAGCTGCACAGGATGCCCCGAGAGTCGTTTGCCCTATAGGAGAGCCGTATTTCAGAGCTCCTCGGGCAGTGTTTTGGCACTGAAATGCAGTACGCCGTGCTCTCCTTGTTATCGCAGGGATATTGATATCTCCTTGTTATGCCAGGGCCTCGTGCCTGCCCGTGGGACATGGGATGGCCCCGCGTGCAGGAGCGCGCGGGCTGCATCGCTCGCGGTGGACGGCGGCGAGGGCTGTGAGCAGCGCCCGCTCTCCTGTAGGCAGCAGCAGCTGCTGGGTTCCCAGCCCTGCACATCGGGGACGACTTGCAGCAGGTTCACGGCGATGCAAAACCCCTGTGGGAACGCGCAGCATCTGCGTGTCTGATCTCAGCCAGGGGCAGGCGGCTGCTCTAGCGTTCAATGCAGCAGCCAGGCCTCGCTGCAGTCACCTTGGTGCCCGCCGGGGCTTCGGGGGCCTCTGCAGCCCCGCAGCGCTTCCCAGAACCACCTCTGCAGTCCGCGCAGCCTGGGAAATGGAGAAACTAAGGCTTGTAGGGCTGCAAGGATGATCCGGGGCCTGGAACATCTGCCCTGTGAGGAAAGGCTGAGAGAGCTGGGCCTGTTCAGCCTGGAGAAGAGAAGGCTGAGAGGAGACCTGA
>VZSV01000389.1:192026-205348 GCA_013398735.1 Nothocercus julius
CCGAGCAAGGGGCAGGCCCGGGGCGGCCGGGCTGGAAGCTGCTCTGGCCCCTTCTCTCCAAGGGTGTTTGCTCTCAGGGCTGTATGTGAAATTTACACCCCTCTCGTCTGGTGTTGACTGGTTTTAGTGCACAGATTCTCAGTAGAAAATGTATTCAATAAAAATTTGATGGGGAACTGTAGCTCAGCAGGATCTTTTTTAAGAAATCCAACGTTGGAATATTTATTCTGTAGCTCGCTTTGGTTTTAGTGCCTATTGCTCCTGCGGGCGCCCCGGCAGCCTGCGAACCGCTCACGAGGGCCGAGCCTGAGCCCCTCTGCGCCGCTGGGAGCAGCGGGCGCTGCGTCCCAGGCCGTCCCTGCCGCGAGAGGCCGCGCGGGGAGGCGGCGAAGCCGCTGCCCTCCCCCTGCCGGCCGCCCCTCTGCTCGGAGCCAGGGCGGATGCGCCCAAACGTGGCGGGGAACGACCAAAGACGCGCAGAGGGACTCGCTGAACGCAAATCCCAGGGTTGAGGTCGATGTTCAGTCTTTCGGGGCCACTGCAAAGATTTCCGATGAGCTTCTGGCCTGGCACGTTGCAGAAAAACCCAGCGTGAGCGGGGAGACGGAGCGCAGCCGCCGTGAGTCGCTGCCCTCCAGCGCGTCCGGCGCGGGGCTGGGGCCCTTTCCCGGCGCCCACTGAAAGCGTCTGGCTCCTCTGCGTGAACGGCCCCTTCCCCAGCTGCGTCTTGCAGTGCGAACAGGAGGGTAGCAAAGCCCGCGGGCGAAAACTCACCTAATGCCAAGCAGAGCCGGAGGCTTTCGTTGTGTTCCTCTGTTGTTTTCTTTACTTACAGTGTTCTCATATCAGATTTTGCATTGCAAAAATGGCCCATGGTTGCGTGAAATCCACCCATGCCCTGTGAAATGCCGTGTTTTTATTTTGCGACAGTCCACGAGCCGGGGTATAGCCTAAGTGCTGTGTTTGGTGTTTGAGTTGTTAGCCCGGCCGGCGCCGGGGTCCTCCCTCCCCCTGCTTTTCCCTGCTCCAGGGTAGTGTCTGTACGTTCCCAATGGAACTGAATTCCTGAGTGGTTTGTAAATTAGGGCCATGTTGCAGCAGTGTCCAGGAGTGCTGCTGTATTTTAGGTGGTGTCAGTGTTTCTATTATAAGCCTCATTTTTCACAGCTTTATGGCTTGGCCATAAAAATTCACTGTATACTGGAAACCAGAGTGTAGCAACTGCGTCTTGGCCAGCTGCAGGATTTGTTTGCATGCAACTTCTGAAGACAAAATGAGACATGCTTTGCTCCTGTGTTTACTCATCTAGATCTGTGTAATTACACTAAAACAAGGTACCAGTTTACATTGTAAATCTGCCTGGGCAGGTGGGTGCAGAGGTACCGAGGTGCTCTGAGGGCGCTCTGTAAATGAGCGTCTTTTTGGGTGCCACAGTGGCAGGAGTGCATTAAAACTGGCCTCGTTTTGCAAGTCTCTGTGATTTCGTGCACAGAGCCCTGGTGCTCTTCAGCGTTTCTTGCCTGGCTGCGGGTCCGAGTGCCAAGACGCTGCGCGCGATGGCAGCTCCCGCGGGCCCGTTTCAGCACAAGCTGCAGCACTCGGGGGATTCGATCAAAACCAGGTTGGCTACCTCATAACTTGGCTGATCGCGGAGCCGATATTTGTGCTACCAAAGGTCCTCGCGTGCCGGCTTTGCAGCTGGGTGCTGCTCAGCGCCGCGCCACAGCCACCCAGCGGTTTCCTGCAAGGCTTAAAACACTCTCTCGAATTAATGACCAAAAATGTCAAATGTGTCCACAGCTAATTATTCATTAGATGCATAATTAGTGTTAGATGATCATGACATTTTAATGTTATTAATTTTTATAGCCTAATAGGAATCAAATTAGTCTATGAACACAGGCCGCCAGTTTGAACCCCACTCTGGAGGTGCCTGTTGCTGGGCTGGCAAAGCAGCTCCCACCGCTCCGGCTGAAGGATATGGACGTCGGCACCGGCGGAGAGGACGAGAGGCCGGGTCTGTGGCCAGTGCAATGGCTCCGGGCCTCGGAAACCCAGCAAAGCCTTCAGCACCAGAGCGCAGCCCTGCAAAAGTCCCTGCCCTGCAGCTGCCTCTGACACAGCGCATTCACTCTTAAGCAGAATGATGCTGCGCCTGTTACTCTCCCTCCTTTCCGAAGCAAAATGCTGCCACCCAGATTTGTAGGCGCTTTGCCAGGTAGATAGCCGTGGCCTTCTAAATACCAAGCTGGGCTGTCTCCATTAAAGCAGCAGTAAACCTGGAAAGAGTGAAGCCAAGCGTCCCGGGTCCCGTCCGCTGAGGCACTGGCAGGCTTCAGGCTTTGAGGTCTTTCCTACGCCAAGAGCAGACGCGGGTTGATGCACGGCAGCAGCCAGGGGACACGGCTTTGTGTGGCCCTGCTGAAACAGGGCCTGCAAATAGCCAGCCCAAATCCAATTTGTAGCCAAGAAGAATAAATTGGAACTGATAGTTATTCAATTAATGGCATGGGCAGCAAGGTGAGGTCTCCTCTCAAAATAGCAGAATAAGGTTTCTTGCCAGGGAAGTTGGGGAAAACAGGGCGCGACACCAAGTTTTCAATCAAATTCAGCCATTAATCATCCAAGTAGCAGGAGGGAGATGTGATTATTATGGAGATGCTCAGCAAAGCGGTTCCCGTGAGGGCTCTGGTAGATCCTACACCCAGTCAGGGATGTGTCTGGCTGCGACTCTGCATGGACTAGAGCGTTTCCCAGGCAGGGGTGCACACGTCGATCCCTCCTGTTCTGCAAGAAATGGCCATGACGCTTCCCGTCCTCGTCTCCTGGAGCTCCTTCGGCAGCACCCACGGCTGGTGTTTCTGCGTGGCACAGGCGCAGTTCCCTGCCAGACTGGAAGCCTTTTCTCGGGGTTTGGATGGGGTATTCCTGAGCTACGTGCTCCTCTCGGGGGCATGAGCTCTGTTGCTGCTTAAGGGCGTAGCGATAGATCTGGAGGAGGCGGCCCAGGACCGACGTGGCGGGGGCTTTCGCAGCTCGTGCACGCGCGGAGCAGCGGTGCAGGGGGGTGCTCGGCCGGGGCGGCCGCCCGGCGCCCCGCAGGCTCCCGCCACGCAGCGGCTCCCTCTTGGGATAATCTGCCTAGTGATGAAGCTGCTGTGGTTCCTCCACCATGAGCAGACTGACAAATACAGAAAGGCATCCTTTTTATCAAAAGAAAAAGTTTTTGCTATGCAAATGGCCTCCATAATAATATTATTATTATCAGTGTAGCCCCAGGCTTGCATGAGCTGAATGGAAGAGAAGCTGAGCTGATGGTTTTCAGCAGAACCATTTTAAGCTTTATCAGTTCAGTATAGGAGTAGGAAAGGGAGACTCATTCTACCTGGAGTAATGGGATTCTCTGGTTGCACTGATGGGCAGGCCAAAGAAACCACTTAGCTGGAGAGTGCAAGTGTCTGTGGCTGACGGTCCCGCGGGTCCTCCCTGCTGCCGCCCGCGGCTCTGATCGTTGGCTCGCGCTGCTCTGCCCGCACACCGCTGCCCATGGCCTGCGCTCACGGGCTCTGTTTTTTTCCTGCTTTTGCACGGGCCATATTTCTTGCAAGCAAGACTAGAGGAGGAAAAACAAACCCTGATATTGTCTCACTGTAGCAGCACCTTGAGCTATCCCTGGTGGACGCGCTGCTCGTCCTCCCCCCGGGAAGCGGAGGGCACGGCAGCGCGAAAGGCAGCTCTCCCGCTGTATTCCCGTGCTCCGCTCCGCTGGGTGTCTTCCCGTGCACAGGCCTTTCCTGCGCCCCGGGCTGCCGAGCACTCTTGGTGGCAGGGTGCACGTGACTGCAGAGTGCGAATGGGCTCGTTCCCCTATGCCGCTTCTCCTGAGGTCAAGGTGCCTTGTAAAACGTAGAGCTTAGCGCTCTGCCTGACCAAAATCCACGTAATTCCCCTGCAAAGCAAGCAACTTGCATAAGCTACAGGGAAAATGAGCAAAGATGCAAGCGTCTGTCTAGCACTGCTGTCAAACTGACAGGATCTGTGTCCTCCCAGTACCTGCTCGCGCTGTCTCGAAGCGGCAGGGATGAGTATTTCTCAGTGGCAGCTGATATTGATGGGTCTTTTGCCTCACCCTGGCTGGGTTCCCGTAAAGGCCCTCGACAGAGCCAGATGCTCCCTGTTTAATATTGCACTGATGGCCTGGTGCTTTCTTGCTGACAAAACTTCTGCGGTTCTCAATATCAGCCTGTCTGCACTCATCAGCCGCAGAGCCGTCTCCTCCCGCTGGCCGCAGCATTGAGTAGGAGACGGAGAAAGAGTAGGCGGCCAAAATGATCAGTTTTAATTTCGCCCCTGCAACGCCTAGAGGGGTGGTTGTGTTCCCAGGCTGGGTGCGGTGGTGCAGAGTGAAGTGCAGCCCTAGGGAGGCGTGAGGAGAGGTATTGGGCGATACTGCGCGTGTGTCCAGCTGCAGTGCTTGAAGAGGACGACAGAAGAAGCCTGTTGGTGCCTGGAGCCGCGGCCGCGCGCGTCCTGCGCGGCGGGAGCACCGCCCTGTTCACGGGCAGCCGCGAGCCCTGCTCGGCACTCCGGCTGAGCAGGGGCTCTGGGACCCCAAACGGGGGCTCTTGAGCCCACGAGACCATGAGTGGGATTGGAGAAGGCGACTGTCGCACTGCGCCGGGAGGAAGGGACAGGTCCGCTCTAGAGAGGAGCGGCGACCCTGCTGGATCGTTGGGGACGAATCCCCTGTGCGTCCCCTGCTCGCGGAGCAGTGCGGAGGCAGCCGCTCCTACCGCGCCTATGGAGCGGTGCCTGTCACCCCTTCCCCGCGGAAGAGCCCGGGCAGCGGGTGCCTCCGCACGCCGCTCTTTGGCGGGAGTATTAACACCCCGTGCAAGAGTGACCCGGCCGGCACGTGCCCAGCAGGGCAGAACAGCCTGATGGATCTCACCGCTCGCTTGCTAATGGAAAGAGCGGCAGTTTGTCGTGGTGTTCCTAGCAGGATCCCACTGAGACTGGTTGTGAGTGCAGCAGTACTCAATATTTCATCAGCCATCTGAAAGAAATTATAAAATCATTACCTGCAAGTCTGATCACCAGTGCCATTTGTGAAGTTTTGCTGGGTAATAAGTATCGATGAAGATCGGTCACAGAAATTAATCTCAACATGGTCATTAGAGATGGGCGCACCTATCAACGCCTGTTTGAAGGGAGAAGCAAGATTCTGTATCCAAAAGAACTGTCAGAGCAGACCCGCAAGACACCAGCAGCGAGCAGGGACTCCGGAAATGACTTGCGGTTTCCATAGCGCAGAGACCTGTGAAAGGCGCAATTTGTGGGTTTGTGTTTTTGTGCATTTCGTGTTTTCACGCGTGACCCCCGGCCTCTGGCTTTTGAAGGGCTGGAAGTGGCCGAGCGCCCGGACGCAGCAGCCGGGGGCCCTGCGGTTCTGCCAGCCAGGGGAAGGGCCCTGCGCGCGCAGAGGTGGCTCTGGGGACGGGACTCTCCTCTCTCCGGCCCTCCAGCTTTTCCATAGGGAAGTCCAGCCTTGTTCGGAGGAGCTGGGCTGGGGCGGGGGGAGAGCCGTGGGCGTTCGGGCTAAGGCTTCATCCGCAGCGTTCGGGTTGAGGCTTCAGTCCACGTGCTGAGGGGAGACCCTCAGCAGCCCCTGGCACATGTGGTGACGGCTGGTGTGTCGCTTCGCGTTCGAGCGGGTTCTGAAGTTGAGATGTCAACTCATAAAGCCATGACAAAGGAAGTTAATGAAATCCCTTTATCTGGTCCCAGCCGCTCCCTGAGGGTCCTGACACGTGAGGCCAGGGGACCGCAAGGTCATCTGGAAAGAGGGAGCCGGGAAGGCCTTTTTGTAGTGTCTGCGCGAGCGGCTAAGTGGAGCCTGCGGCTGAGCAGTTACAGCAGGACTGCGGCTTCGCGGTGTGTTCAAAGATTCTAGAGTCCATCTGCACAAGATCTTGAGCTTTTGCATTGTTGTGTGCTCTAAATAACACCGGTCTTTTAATGTTTGATGCACTGGGCACCTTGAGGGGAACTGGAAGGTTTGGAAGTGGTGAGAAAGGAGCCGGGTCCTTCCCGCTCCGTGCAGAGCAGCCAAGGGGGCTGAGAGGCGCCGCACTCGGCTCGGGCAGGAGTCCTCGCGCAGCCTGCGCTGGGCGCTGCAGAGTCGCGGCTTGGGCCGTGAGGTGCTGCTTTATCCCAGCAGATACTCCGCGATAACTCCTCGGAAAGGATCCGCAACGAGTTAAGAATTAGGACGCTAGGAGGACTCCAACTGCATTTGTTGTCCTGCGGTTGCAGGGACCCCAAGCAGCTCTGGATTTCGGTGCTGCTCCTTGCACGGGTGGGGAGCAGCCGGGTGGTGGCAGCTGGAGGAATCAGCCCTTGGTGGGGACGAAGGCGGCAGCTTGGGGGGCTCAGAGCGCTGCTGCGGCAGGGCAGAACGGCTTGCCCAGGACGCCCAGGGCACCGCGCGGCCTCAGTCCCACGCGCGGGCAATATCTGGCCGGGCAAAGCCGCCCGTCCTGGCGCCCAGCGAGTCACCTCCTAGTCGCCTCGGGCAGGAAATCCATGGGTCCTCCCTCTGCGTGACAGCAGTGGTGAGATGCTGCCGAACGTGACAGGACGAGGTGCTGCAGTGTCCAGCTGGGAGCGCCGTCCCCTCAGCGGCTCCAGTTCCGGAGCGGAGCACAGCAGGGCGCCCCGTGGGCAGCCGAGCGCAGCAGGATGCGCAGGGAGGCTGCAGGGAGCAGCAGGACTGCGAGGTGGGAGCAGCAGCTTCATCCGCTTTTAGCTCCTTTTGCTTTCCCCGCAAGGAGGTCGTGGCCCTTCTGGGGCGTTACACATGGCTGTTTGCGCCATTCATGTATGGAATATATATCTTTAAAATAGCAGCTGAACCTTCCATTAAGATGCATTATGATAGTACGAGCAAGAAAATGATACTAATCTAAATGTTTATGACGGGGCGTAGCTGTCCAGGCTCCCAGCAGGCAGTCCCGACGTGCAGCAGTATCCGACTGCAACATGACACACCTCCCTGCTCATGGTTCTTTCTTGCTTATGGGACCAATACAAACAAATTCACATTTGTAAGTTAGATGGATCCTCAGAATGTGTTATCGATGCCAAGGAACGAGAATCCAGGCTCTAGACAATGCCTAATGAAGCTGACTCGACACGGCTGTTCCCGCTGAAGGGTGCCAGGTTTCAGCGCACAAAGATTGATGCTCGTTTCATCCCTTAATTATCCCGTGGCTTATACGCTCTTTATAGATTACTTGCCTAGGCACAAAACTTAGGGCATCACAATAAGTAATTAATTGCTGGGGATTCACTGGCAGCTATTAAAATAAGATTGTGCTCAAGTGACAGCAGGCTGTACCTGCACTTGCATCCTCTTGTGTCGACTCCCTTGATTATTTTTTCTGGTAGTTAATATTGATAATCAGAAAATCTTTTCGAGTAGGGATGTCCTGTGCACTGGCTTTTCTGAAAATGGTTGCTTTTCTTCAGCTGTGGATTCCAGCTGACGCTATTACACTTAATTAAAATACCCTTAGTTAGGTGTCTGAGTTATGGATAAAGGCGGCAGCATTGCAGTGGAAGCCGAGTGAAGGTTTTGGGGCTCTTCTCGCCCGTGGAGGGTGCGAACGTCTCCTTTGCTGGTGCGGCGCAGGCTCGCCCGGCTCTGGCTGCTGCTTCCCCGTGCTCCGGGGGCAGGCACGAGTGCCACTTCCCAGGACACGCGTGCTGGGCTCCGCGGTGGCACCGGCGGCACCGCGTCCTGCGGATGCGCGAGCGTCGGGGGTGCTGCAGGACTTTGTCATGGCTGCTTGGAGGCAGCTGCGGTACCACTCGCATCTTCCCAAACAAGTGGCCCTAAGAGCCCCCTGAGTATCCCTCAGAACAGGCTCGTTTGCTCTGCAGACAGCACGGGCAGGATCCCTGGGTCGGCATCGCATCTCGTCCCAGCTGGCTAAGGGAAAGGTGGATGCACGGAGGAAAGTCGTGCTGCCCTCTAGGAACGTTTGGCTGTGCTGAGCAAAGCCAGAGCTCCGTGATAATGCTGTCTGCTAAAGACAGGATGCATTTTGCATGGATTATGTTGCCGTGATTTGCATCAATAAACTGCACGGAAGCACACTGCTTTTTCTCACAGGGGCAGAGGAGTCCGTCCTCCCTGTGCTGAGCCTGTCCCCCTCTGCCCAGCGCCAGGCTGAAGTGGGGATGCTGGTTTGCAGCTGCTCTATGGGTCCCTGCAAAGATCTCCAGTGCTGCGAGAGCTGCCACGGGCCTTTCACTTGTGCTGTCCTCTCCCTTTTCTCTGTTCTGCACTCATTCCTTTAATTTATTTTCTAAACTTTATTAAGCTGTGGTTCAGTTTCTTTCTCTGCAGCTAGGAAGGAGTTAGATGTCGCTAAGAAAATGTATTACATGGCTCCGCTCGGGGCGGGGGCCGAGCGCGCTCACCCCCGCAGCACAAGCGGCAGGCAGGTCTAGTTGCAGACCTGCTGCTGCCTGCGGCTTTTCCTGGGCTCTTGCGCTGTTACAGAACTCCAATAAAAAGTGAGCCCTGGGGCTGGCTGCTGCGGGGGGCTGTGCCCCGCACCCGGGCGCTCGCACCGGGAGGAAATGCTGAATTGCGTGACGGCCGCCCAAAACGCAGAGCTCTCGTGACTTGGTCGCGGAGGCCTAAGGACTGGACTCGCCTTGGGAGCAGCAAGAGCAGTGAGGCAGAACGAGAGGAAGAGCCCTGGGACAGACACAACCGCTCTGTAAAGCCGCGGTGGGATGATGGGCGAGAGAAATTACCTGCCCTGGTCTGCGCGAAGGCCTCCTGACGCTCCGGCCGTCGGGCGCTCGATGCCCCTGCCTGCTGCTGGCGTCGCAGGAGGAGCCTCGCGGGGCCGGCGCAAGGCAGAGCTGCGCAGAGGGCACTTCTCTCTCAACTTAACTTCACTGATGAATCTTATCACTTAAAGTGGATTTAAATACTCTAGTTCCAGGCACAGATAAATTCTCCAGCCCATAAAGAAGTGGGATTTTAATTTGGATGGTTTTATTCAGTAAATGCCCCCAAACCCAGCACTTTTTGAAAGGAAACAGCAGTTTTGCGCTAGCCCACAGGGAGCAGAAGAAAGAATTTTTCCTGGTTCAGATACAGGAATTAAAACACCTTCGTCTCTGTAGAACCATTTTTCCGGCATTGCCAACCCCTGCCAGAATCCTGCGGTAGAGGTGGAGGGTTTTTTTTTTTATCTGCAGCTCTTTGATGGAACTGCTGTATTTGTTTTTTTTTCATTTGTTTGTTTTTCCCATCTCACCGGGTATAAATGGAAGGTAGGAGTCCAGTGAGCTATGGAGTGACCTCTGGAAATGTCACCGGGGGAGACAAGTGGTGCTGAGCTAGACTTTTGTTTCAGAACGATGAGTGAAAAAAGGATCCAGAGATTGCCTGGAACACCTTAATCGAGACGCGGCAGCTGGAGTTTTCCTGCTTCTCGGCTTTAATTCTCACTGGCAGCAACTTGAATTCGTAGAGCTAATTGCTGGTTCCTACTTCTGTGCAGGTAGCAACCAACTGGCCAGTTAGTGCTGAATAATGCAGTGGCTCAAGGCTTCTGAGGGTAGTTACGTGGTCAAAGAGGTCACCATAACTGTTGTCAAGGCCTAAGTGCCGAGTGGAGCGGTGGCAACCTAATTAATTGGCTAAATTAGGGAGGCTCTGACCTACCCAACAAAACTTTAACAATTTAGTTGATGAGTTACCAGAAGTTTTTCACCACAGAAAAGCAGAGAAGGTCATCGGGCCCCAGAAAACAACTTGCACTGGAGATTGCCAGGTGATGCTTTGGCACAGACCATTTTCCTCATTCCTGGTGCAGTGGATGAGATTTCCAGGCCTGGAAATAAGCAAAGCAGGTGAGAAAGGAGCATATTAAAATTCTGCACATCCTTTACTTTTCTTGCAGATTCTTTGACCTTCTGTTACTTTTCTGTGTCCCAATGCAGTCAAACTAGCTTCTTGATACTCAATTTGTGTATTGGGCCCTTCTTCCTTTCCTTAGGAGAATTCTGAATGGATGATGAGACGATGAGAATGGATTCTCATCAAATTACTGATCAGAATAAATGCAGGTGCTCCTGGACACTGAATATTTTATGTTCAGCCCTCCAATAAAGAATAGGATTGATTAGGAAATGTCGTTTTTAGGTGGGAGAACTGGCGAGGCCTGCAGGCCAATCCAGGGGCTCGGAGAAGTGGGAGAAGGAGCCCTGAGCCTCCCTGCAGGATCCCCAGCTCCATCCCCAAGTGCTGGGGCTGGTTTTATTTTCCCTTCCAAGGAGGCACAAGGCAAAGGGCAGTAATGAATTGCAGCAACTCCCTGCTGAGTGGCAGAGATGAGTTCAGCGCTCGCTGCATCTCGCCTAGGCTGCTGTTCCCTTCCTCTAAGGAAACTCCTTAAAATGCATTTAGGGACCCTGCAGCCCTGCTGCAGTTTCCCATACGGACCTTAGAGCAGTTGCTGTGAAGCGCCTTTGTTCCCTGGAGCCAGAGAACAAGGGAGCCTTCTCGAGGCGGGAGGCAGCGTCTTTGCTCGGGTGGTGCGGGAGGGAGCGCCGCTGGGCGCCGCTGTTTGGCGGAGCTGCCTGAACGCGCGGCCAATGGTGCCGGAGCTGCTGCGGTTGCTAAGCTGACTCACTGCAACAGGCAGCGCTGCTGCTCGCGGTGCTCGTGCCCAGCGCGTCCCGACAGACGCCCCTGCGCTTTCCTGCACGCGCGTGCCCCGCAGCTCCGTCTTCCTGCGTTACCCGCGACCTTGATGTTCTCCCTGGCCTCGCTTCCGCAGGCTTCCCGTCCTCTGCGTGCTCTCCAGAGCCGCTCTCAGCTGTGCCCAGCTCTGCGGGTGCTAAAGCCGAGTCTGTCCAGCAGCAAAATCGGAGCTGGTTCCAGCGCGCGGCTCCACGGAGGGAGCGCACGGGCAGCACTTCTTGCCGTGGGCATCTGCGCATGTAGGCGATTCCCTTAAGGCTAGGGCAGCAATGCGGCGGGCGGCGGGACCAGCCCCCGGCCCCTGCGGGCAGCAGCAGCTCTCCGTGCTCCTGAGGCGGCTGATGCAAAAGCCTCTCCGCGCGTCCTTGCTCGTGGCCGAGGAGAGGAAGATGTGCAGGGCGAGAGGCGCCAGGAGCCGCTGCGTTGGCGGCTGCCCTTCCTGCAAGTCTGCAGGCGCTGGGGGCTGCCAGGGGGCTGCCTCTTGCCCTCCTGTTGCTTTGCTGTCAGGGTGCGCACCATGTTTCCAGAGTAGGGGACAAGGAAGAGCTGAAGGGCCATGAGGAGAGCCGGCGTGGTGGCTGCTGCTGCTGCAGGAGAGAGAGGGATCCCCCTCCAAGGTGGTGGCCACGTGCACGGCCGGCCAGCTGCAGCCTCCAGAACCGAGGGCAGCTGCGGGAAGGATCCTTCCTCGTGCCCCTGCTGTCCCCCTCCTGCGCAATGTGGGTGCGCTCTGCTCTGAGAACCCAGCCGGTCTCCAGCCCTAGGTACGGGCAGTGGCGGGGCTGCCCTTTCCGCCTCTCGCGGCGGGGCACGCGTGTGCCCCTTGCACAGAGGAAGACGAGGGACAGTCCTTTGGAAAATGCGCTGAGGAGCTTGGAAGAGCCCCTGCTCCTGACCCTTGGTGCTCGCGTGGCCGGGCTTTGCCAGTCTCAGCCCTTCTGCATGGCTTTGCATCTCTCCGGCGAGAGCCACCCAAAAGCCTAAATCCTTGGCAGTGTCCTTGACCGTGACAGGGCACCCCTCTCGTCTTGGCTGCTGGTCCCTGCAACCCTCCCTCTTTGAGGCACTTGATGCTGCAGCCTCGTCCCGAGCCTGCCCGCGCGGTGTGAACTCTCCGGGCGTCCTTGCGGAGCCCTCTGGTGCCCGCTGTGTGCCGGCTGCGGCTCCGAGGCTTCGCGCGCCGCTGCATGGGAGTCGGCGGGTTCAGGGGAGCAGTGACGTGTGCGGGCGCCGCGCGGTGCCTGGAGGCGCCGCCGCGGAGCAGCGCGGGGCCGCAGGGCCTCGGCGGAGCTCCCTCCCCGGCGCCGGCTCTGCTCTCGGTGGAATCGCGGAGCCCCTTTCTGCAACGGCTGCGAGCTGAGCAGTCGGCTGTAGGCAGGGCGCGGGGAGCTGGAAGTGGCTCCCGCTCTGTCCTGACTAAATCAAGGTTGGAATCATGAATCTGAGTTATCTGGATAAAGGTCAGGTTACATTCCAGACACTGATGTCTGCTCTCCTCTTGGCGGCCCTGTCGCTACCGTGATACCAGCCTGCGGAGGCCGTGCGCTCGGGAGAAGGACCGTGAGCATCTCCTGCAGTCGCTGAAGGGACTCGCTGGCGTTGCGCGCGGCGCCAGGCCGCGAGTTCCTGCCTCCAGCCTTGCGCCCGGGCTCGCGCCTCCGCAGCTGCCCTGAGCTGCGCGTTTTGCACGTGTGGCTTCCCCCTGAAGGGCACAGAAGCAACGCGCCGTGTCGTGAGGCGCTGGTGCAGCGGCGGCTGGTCGCTGGTCCTCGTGCAGCGCAGCTGCAAGGGCAGGACCAGGCCTCCCCTGCAGCCCCCTTCCGCTCCCGCTTTTTCCTGCCCTCTGGTTCCCTTGCGCACTCGCGTGTGGTTGCAGAGAAAGTAGCTTCTCTGTGTTCACGCTCTTTGCTTCTGCTGCTTTAGCCATTTTTTAAGAAAGAAATATACTTTGCACAGCTATTACTCAGCATATTTTATGGTATTGTGCCCTGGTTTGAATACATAAAGTTGCTAAGCTGTTCAGTTCAGCACTTGGGCTGTGCAGTTTGCAGGCATAACTCAGTTTGATGTCCTCTTGGTAGCAGCAGGGTGGCGAGGCCTCCTTGGCTGGGGAAATTCAGCCCGTGTTCGCTGCAGGAGCGGCTGCTCCGTGTTGCCGGTGAAGCTCTGTGCCTCCCGGAGCAGCCAAGGCGAGGGCCGCTCTCCCGGGAAGCTGCGGTGCCGGACAGGCCCTCAGCCCGAGCAGCGCAAAGGAGAGGGGCATCTCCGGGCCCGGCTCCTCGGGACACGATGGGAAAACTTCCCTGCCTCCCGTGTCCTGCTCGTGGAGAAGGGGAGGCCGTGGTTGGGCAGAGGGTAAAGGATCTCGCGTGTGAGCGACGGGGCTGAGCACCCAGCCAGGCTGCGAGCAGGGCCAGGCGTTGCCTTCGCGCGGGGGCCAGCGGCAAAGCGCATCTCACACCTTGCCCGGACTCCGTGCGCTTGAGCGGGACGGGGCTCTCCCTGTACCAGCGCGGGACACAGAGGCGCC
>VZSV01000389.1:212694-243644 GCA_013398735.1 Nothocercus julius
GGGCGCGCTCGCGCCCGGCGCTCCCTCTCGCGCTGGAGCTCGGTCGTGAGCGATGGGAGTTATTGGCGCAAAGCGTGTTTGGGTTCCCAGCGCGGCAGCCTGGTCCCTCACGCCCGGGCGCCGGAGGGAGCCCGTGCTGGGGTAGAGCAGCTGCATGGGCGCTTGGGAGGAGAGCGGCAAAACCATCCCGGGAATTCGAGACACCTCCCCAAAACGCAGTGCGCAGTAACATGTTCATGGCAGTTTATCGGCTCCGTAAGTGTTGATTCTAGGTGACAAGAGGCAGGAAGGGTAACTATTATAATTCCAGGGGCTAAGGAAAAAAGGTATCATTGGATACCTTGGAGGTATCATTGGATTGCCTATTTATGTGGACTCTGGTTGTGTTTGGTTACGTGCAGCTCTGAAGGTGAAAAGCAAGCAGTTTTCTTTCAGCGCCTTTTCAGAGTGTTGTGCAGTAAGAGACAGTAAGGAAGAAATACCTCTCCTTCTGTTTTAAGTGCTATATGTTAATGTTGGTTTCTTTTGTGAGATTAGTGGCCTTTGCTGTTGCAGTTCTGGTGCCGTTCTCCCCTCGCAGAAGCAGCAGCGTGTCCCTCGGTGCATGTTGCTAGAGCTGCAGCAGTTTGTTCTGCACGGCTGATGTTACACCGGGATGACAAGGGAGGAATTCCTAATTTTAGCTTTTTCCCTTGCAATCTCCTAGTGTTATGTTGCCTGTTACATTTCTTTTACTAGTTTTTAAATAATGCACTCCCAAGAAACCTGCCGGAGGTTCCTCTGTTTCAGGCTGCCTCTGTCTTTAGTCTCATCTGCCAAGACTCCCTTATTTGATCTACCTGGTTTTTCTTGGCCATATCAGGCACTTCGATGTGCAGGTGGGCTGCAGTATTGCTGTTTCCAGCAGTCTTTTTGTGATGTCCCACTTTATTTTGTTCTGATATGTATATATAAGTTTTATTCTGAATGGCATTTGGTTTTTACCATTTATACTAGAGTTAAAAATCAGAGTTAAAAATTAAGAGTTGGTGCTGGTTTTGTCAGGGTCACTTATCATATGGACAAGCCTGTTGCAGCTTCAATTTGCCTGCTTGCTAAAATAGGCTGTCACTTGCCAGGGACAGCCAGATCTGTCAAGCTCCACAGTTTTCCTGTATTAGTTCTATTAGTTTTATTGCCTTTCTTATGCTCTGAGAGATGATGGTTGTTGAGTGACAAGAACCTGGAAAATTATTCAAGTTGACAGTGCTTTTTAGATTTTTTTTTTCCCTTGTGTCTATATATATAAAAAAGAAAGACTTGATGACACAGTGAACTTGGTGGGGAGTTCATGATATTAATTGAGACTTTTCTTTAGATTCCAGTGTCTGCTTTTGGTGCCGCCCCGAAACCGCTAAACCAGCACTAGAAACCCTGGCTGGTGTTTGGTAACTTAGTGCCCTTTGTGTGGCCAGGATATACTTTGGTTCTTTGTGGGGGAGCTATGATATCTGACTCCGTGGTAAGTCAAGAGCTCTAGTGCTTCAGTGTGAAATATGGAGAAGACAAAATGCAAACTGCCTAAAATAGGAGGCATCTTCTGGCTGCACACGGGTTTTCACCAGCCAGTGTTCTGTACCCCAACAGCACCACGACAGTGTTCCGACTGCTTTCCTCATTCGGAGACAGAAAACCTCTACATTCAGAAGGAGAAGACCCAGATTGTTTTGCTGCTTGTGGTGTCATAGTGTCAGCGCTGCCTTTACAGGCTTCTCTAACATTGCCTGAAATGGCAGGAGGACAGTGCGTATTCTGTGAAAAAACTGACCTGGAGTTGGCAGAGCAGGAAGAGGAATGGGATGACGTAGGTTGCATCTTGCTTCAGTATGACAGCATATTCCAGAGCCCGCGGAAGCTTGCTCTTTTCTGTGTTTTTTTGTTTGTTTGTTTGTTTGTTTGTGTTTTTTTTTCCTCAGTATTTGCAATTACTTTACCAGCATTTACAACTATTTCAGATGGATGATGAGTGGTGGCTTTGCTGACGTTAGGATCTGCTTCTGCACAGAGCACTTACTACTTAAAATGATGGTTGTTTTTCTAAGAACCACCAGGAAAAAGTGATTCTTTTTCTATGAACCACTAGTCAGTAATGCATGGAATATCAGTGACCTGAAAATTTCTGTTTTAGGTGATCCTTGCAGTTTCTCTCTATCCATAATGGGATATTCCCATTCCTGATGAGCTAAAAAAAGAGGCACAGATGCTGTGTGTCCCTCCCGACAGTAGGATGAAAACCCGGGGTTGCCTGTGAAGGGGCACAGGCTCACTCAGGCTGCTGTCGGGTCGTCGCCATCTGTCCATCCTGGCACTGCTGGGAAGCAGAGGTTCATTGCTGGGTGCCTCTAAAGATGCTGCAGTCTAGTGACGCATGGGAAGCATCCGGGCAGGATGCCTAACTGCTTAGCTTGCCTTGAGGAGACAAGGTGAGGGGCAGCTACAGAAACGCCCGGAGTTGAAGAGGTCCGAGTAAGCGCGGGGAGAGCAGCCTTCACCTGGCAGGTCCCTGCCAAGACCCGGCCCAGCGCTCTGCGAGCCCGAGGCGCTTCCCGTCCTTGCGCTTTGCCGACGAGGAAGCTGCTGATACTGATGTGCTGCATCTCCAAGCGCTCACCTGATAGATTTGTTCTCACTATTTAAAAATCTAATTGGTTGTAGCTTCTACATCTGTCACCCGTTCAACCTGAGCCCAAGGGATAAACAGAGCTCACCTTGCTCTGTTTAAATAACGCAGCTCTTGAGGTTATCAGCGTTCTGTCAGCTGCTAGAAAATTACCAGGCTGCTCACATGCAGTGGGTTTGAGACTGATATATTGCGCTGAAGGGCAATTTACTTTGCCGTAGCCAGGTGATAAAGCTCTGTCTGCTCACTGCAAATAATAATAATAATAATATCTCTAGATAGCAGCTGAGTTGCTTGTTCTACCTTGGGAGTTTGGGGCAGGACAGGGCTCATTATCCGCTCTTCCATTTGCTCCCTCGGAGCATGGGAGCCCTTTGCTCGGTGCACCTGGGAAGGAGGCCCCCGCAAGGAACGTGTCCTGCTGCCCTGGGTTCAGGCACTGCTGGACACCTTAGCTAGCGCTGCGTGTCCACCCCAGAAGTGAGGAGCTGATGCCCGTAGGTCTTGGCATTCGGGCAAAGGAGCATCCTGGAGCTGTTGTTTTATGAAAAGTTCCGTTAACATTCCTCAGGGTGCATTTATCCGGCTGTATTTCCTGTAGCAGTTGCATTCTGCTGTTCTGTGTCAACAGTGGAGCGAACGTGCCCCGAAGCGATGACCCTCCTCGAGCCCTGGCACCTCAGTTGTGCTACCCCTGGCTCTCCCAGTGAAGGGACTGCAGCCGGGACAGACTCCATTATCCCCTTTTGTTTCTTAAAACCTGCGTGTGACCCGAGCCGGAGTGCTGGATGGCCGTGCCGCTTCCCTGCCGACGCGCGCAGACGCTGCCACCCTGCTGGGGGTTGATTTCAACCGTCCTTCGAGAGTAATTTTGGTGGTACTTGGCGTGCTTTGGAGCCTAACTTCTCAGTCTCAGTAGGTTATGCTTTCTGGTGCGCCCTTCCAGGCAGCAAGGCTTATTCCACACCTTTGATGGACTTGCCAAAGAGATCACAATTTCCTGGTGGAGCAAACGTGGGCACAGAGGCCCAAAGCAGATTTTTACTGTGCTTTATAAATAAGTCTGGGGACCAGAGGTGGGGCTCACTGCTGCAGGGAGGGTCCTCCTGGACATACCGTAGGGCTGCCATAAGGGCATCTGACATGCAGAATTAGTGAGCGTGGGATAAATAACGTGTGTTTGTACAGAGAGACTCCAGAGGAAATGTGGGAATCAGGTTGAAGTGAGTCACAGTAGCTCGTGGCTGGGTCTGAACTGCAGGACACTCACATGTCTCCCAAGGACAGAAATGCAGCGGCCGAGGAGGTGGAGGCAGAGATGAGGTGCCAGGGTGACTGTCACACGCGTGCAGATCCCCTCGGTGCCTTTTCTGTTGCTCTGCTGCGAAGGAAGGAAGGTCAGCAGCCTCCAACGCTGGCAGAGCGTCAGGAACCCCACTGCTCTCCTGATCGTTTGGAGTCAGGGCACCTTGCTTTTAGCTAATTGAAAGAGCAGTTTTGCCTGGCAAGAGCACAACACCCGAAGCCTCAGTTGTCTTCCCTGTGTGGCTAATTAATGGATACAAATTGGGGGGGTGTTAATTTGATTCTTCACCCTTCAAAACAAGGCTCCATTTGGCTGAAATGACTTAAGGAAAATTGGTCAACTGTCTCCATCATTCATATCTCAAATTTAACCCAGCATTAATAAAACTGGTAGACTGCTGACCAGGCACTGATGTCACAGTTACTGGTCGCTATTAAAAATTAAGTGGGTATGTGAAAGGGTTAAGCTTCCCAAAACAAACCTGAGGGTGACATATGCAGCAGGTTCTCCCTCCCCTGCCAGGGAGCAGCCCAGGGAGTTTCACTGCCAGTCACAGGCTGGGGAACACAAGCACAACAGCAGGTACGGAGAGACACCCGTGTTTGTGTGCAAAGGTCCTTGAGATGTTCCCTGCGTGCCGAGGACTCCTGCCGTGGTGTTCACCACCGAAACAGCACTGACAAATGACTCCCTGGCCAAATAACCTTGGGAATGATGCAGCCAGAGAGAGGATTTTGGTTTGGTAAAGGACGTTTGTAAGAAAATGTGATTATCAGAATGAGACCATAGCAAAAAAAAAAAAAAAAAAAAAAAAAAAAAAAAAAAAAAAAAAAAACAAAAAGGGGGGGTAATATTTCAGCAAGGATGGGAAAGGTTCTCTACCTCAGCAGGGCTGGTTCTCAGTGGAGCTGAAGGTCTGTGTTGGGTGCTCTACCAAACGCTCATATGGACTAGGATGCTGCGTTTATGTCATTCTCTCTGTTTGCTCTCTAACATTAAATAGAGAAACAAAATATAAATGTCACAAAATACCAGAAGATCTTCCTAAAGGAAACCTGCTCCCAAAGGTTGAGTAGCTCCACTATTATAAAAGATTCAGAAAGTCCTTGAAAAGGTCTAGTAAGGAGCTAATTCTGCTGTCAACAAGAGGTCAGATGTGCCCCTGTGAGCAGCATAGCAAAGCACTGATGGGTTCGCGGTTCCTTTTAAGATTTCAAGGCGATCACTTGGGAGACTAGAAATATATGCAGGAAGCCCTGTGGGATGGATTCAGTCTAACACAGCCCACAGCAGGAGTTCTTAGATGCTAATCTGCCCTTGTTAATCTGCTCTGTCTGGGGGAGTTCAAGACTTCAGAATGGTATAAAGCAGAGAGACAGATGAGTGTCTAGTAAGTTTTCTCTGGCAATTCAAAAGAAACTCAGATCTTGTACTTCTTGGTCTCATTCTTTTGAGCCTGAAGTGCTGCATAGGTTTCCCAGTTTTAGGGCATATCAAGCTGAAGCCATCAATTGTAGTATGAATCTAGGAGTCCCGCTCTCTGAGAAGGGAGACAGCCTGTGCGTTTTGCTTTCCGCTGTGCCCTGTCGCTGGGTTTCTCTCCTTATCAGCCTCCGGCGATGCCCTTAATCTGAAGCAAGTGTTGCTTGGTGTCCTATGCATCTGTAGTTCGGAATCGCACATCCTTATGAGCCGTAACTTTCAGTGCCAAGTGGAAGTTGGACTCTAAAATGAAAAAATAAAGTTGTACCACAGAAAGAGGACTTTGGATTCCCTGAAACTGGGCGTTGCTCTTGGCCTTATTGTCATAACAAAACCTTCAGTGAATTGCCTACTTGCTACATAGCGGCATCATAAGGGTTATCCTGCTGGAACAACAGTATTGCAGGGCCACCAAAGCCAACGTGACGAGACCATCCTGAGCATTATTGATGTTCTTCCTCTGGAAATTGTATTACCAGTCACTGATATCAAGACTAACAGATTTAAAGAAGCTATAAATGACAAACCCCTAAGAGCAAACAATAGAAATAAAAAAGACCCATTGGTTTCCCGTGCTCTATACAATGTACGTGGAACATTAAATAGCATTTCTCTGCTATATCTCTGGGCAGGCATCGAGGTGACACTTGCATCCTCTTAGGTCAGCTGGAACTCATGTTTCTGCCCTTGCTCTGCTGTCCCCGTGGGAGAAATATGGGAAGCTGAGAAGCCAGTTGGCCCTATACCCTGCTGTTGGGGGCTCGAGTTGAGCTTGGTAATTTGCGTGAGAACTGGTGGCTTTCAGTGTTTACCTCCTAGGGAACCAGTTTGCCTTCCCGTTGCGAGAATGAGATAATTAAAATACTTCCCTGTTTCTTAAGCTATTAAATTAGGTTAGGCAGCATCCTTCCTAAATGCTGGTGTGAAATCAGACCCATTTTCAGAACTTCTCTTGAAGTGCAGACATTTTTTCTTGAAGGTCATTTATGTTGTCTCCTCCCTTCTCTTTTGATTGACTTAGATTTTGTTAAGATTTGCATTTTAAACTGACACGGATTTATTCCATTAATTGCAAGAAGGTTTTTGAAATGTTTGTGTGCTCAGCCATTCAGCCATCCTTTCAAAAGTCTGTGCTGTCTCTGCTAAAATGTAAGTCTGTAAGAATTTCTGGTAAGGAGTTCCTGCAGAATTTACATAGATTTAGAATTTACACAGAATTTAGGAAACTAAACCCCAAACCATTCTGCTTTCGCTTACATCTGCATGTCGGCTTGTAGCTTCTGTCTCATTCTCCCTACTTGTATGATGGAGATGCTGCAAACCTGGAGAGACAGCGGCAGCAAAGTCTTCCTGCAGACCCCGGTCACGCCTGACAGACTGAGCTCCTCGCGCAGATTCGCAGGGAACGTTCCTCTTGTTTTGGATAGGGAGTTAGAGCAGCAAACAGGACCCTGGAGTTCCCTGCTACTCCCAGCCCCAGTGCCAAGGCACAGGAGGGCTGCGTCAGCAGCCCAGCTCAGCTGGGTGTTTCTAGATGAACAAATACAACCCCAGCTCGTGGCAGAATTATCTTGTCCCTGTCAGCAGCCTGTGTAAGTTAGAGCTTCCAGCCGGGAGCACTGACACGGATGATAAGAAATTTCCATTCGCCAAACTAAGAGCATCTGTGTGAGGAACAGAAATAACAGAAATGCTTTTTTTTGTTTTCTTTTTTTTTTGTTTTGGACTTTTGGTTGTGCAGTAACATCTTCTGCTGTTCTTTTCTCCCATGAAAGATAATAAACAACTCAGAAATCAATTTCCTCTTGCAACTTTGGAGGCCAGGAATTACAGTGCTGTTTTTTTCTGTCTTTCAAAGCATATATTAAGTAAAGAAATGCGATCCCCAGGAGTATTCAGAGGCAGCTCTTTGTATATACAACACCTTCAAATATATCACATCTGATGATGTATTAGTAAGTATTTGGTGTTCTTTATTGCAGCTCTCCTGCTTTGCTGCTCGTCCTATTTAAATGCTGCCTTCTAATGCCCAGGCTAATCTGTGTGCTGTGCTTAACCTCTGCTGGATTGCTGCCAGACTCGGGTACAAAAAAAAAAAAAGCTTATTTAGGCATTTCCCGACTTTTCCCTGGGCAGGACTCATATGGTTTCAGGGTTTGTCCAGGGGCAGTTCAGATGAAGTTAGCCGTGCACCAACATACTGCTCCATGCAGAGCACCACCCGAGGCCTTGGCGACTCCATTCCTAATGCGGAATGATGCTGTCCAGCTCTGACCACCCCACATTGCCCGAGAGAAGTTTCAAATGCTCTGTCACGGCTTAGAATTTATTATGTTTCCTTGTGGTGTATTTGTGTGTAATTAGCTGAAGAGGATTTTGAGGTGAGGGCAGATGCAGATTTTAATGTGACGCTGTCAGCGCGAAGCTCCTGCAGCCTGTGAGTGGAAAGGTCTCTCCGTGGTTGAATTGCCCTGGGTCAGCTCTGTGCTGTAGAGCTGGGCTGAGCAACCTCTACTTGTACCTGGCCAGAAATACAAAAGTATTAAGGGAGGTAAGAAGGTTTTATCGTCTTTCTGACTGCCTTCTCCTAAGCTTGTCATGATTGATCCTCTGCCATTAGGCGCTGCTGGAGATGCAGCCACAGGAGGTGCCTCTGCGGCCGTCAAGGACAAGACGTCAGAGAGCAGGGTACTGATGTTTGTATTCAGGATGTGGCTGCCCGAGCGTTGAGCACAAATGAGCATCTCCATTGAGGCTGCTCTTTGCAGCCCTGCTGTTGAGGGCAGCAGCAATTTGCCCGCGTGCTTGGGGAACACGTACGGGAGAGGCTCCGGGGGCCAGCGCAAGAAGCGTGCGGGTTGCAGGGCAGCCCCGGAGCAACCGGAGCGCGCACGTTCACAGACCCACGCACGGAGCCCTCCGAACGCTTAGGGCTGAAAAGCTGGATTAAAAAAAGGAATTATTTTGGAACTTTATAGCCAATTGGTCAGTGTGAGATATTCCAGCTAGTGCCACACCAAGGCTGCCCAGAAACTGCTTCTGTTTTTCCCTTGGGGGGGGGAAGCCTAAAAAAAAACCCCAAAGAACCAAAAGAAGAGAAAGTGGGTTTGATTGGAGGGCGCAGGCCTGAGGGGAGGGAATGGAGAGATCTTGGGGTGGTTCTGCTCTGCTTCATGAAGGAGATTTCGCCTTGCACAGGGATTCCGGACTGGCTTTGTGCAGCAGGAAGCAGAGAGAGGGCAGCTGTTGCAATGGAAGATTTCCTTCGTGCTCCTGCCTGCCCGATGGGCTGGTGGTGCCTGTCCTTTCTGCATGCTGGCTCTCCGCAGGCTTTGCAGGACACGCTTTCCCTCCCGTTTCTGCTCAGTGAGAGCCTGGCAGCTAGAGAAACTCAGCTTTGTGTTTGTGCTAACAGGAAAAATGCGGTCATGAGGTGCACTAGTGGTGCCAGCACCAGCTGGTTTGCGTGGTTGGCCCAAGCAGCAAGTGGGCGATAAGGGAGGCTGCCTCTCTCCTCCAGCTGTCGTGCTGGGGGGCTGCAGCACCCTTACATGCTATTATTACTTTCTGGATAGTGTGTTCATTTTTGCTATCACATAGTTTTTCATTTTTCATGAGAACTGGAATTAGATTAATGCCTAAGTTATGGAAGAAGCGTAACACCATGCCAGTCTGATTTATTGACCACTTAGTGCTGATGAAGCTGCAAACAAGAGTCAAGCAGATGTTGTAGCTGCATTTTTCTTTATCAAAACTAACATTTTTCTTAGTTTTTAACCACTTCGTGCACTATCTTCTGTCTGCCCTGTTTACAACACCAGAAACGCTGGAGCAAATTCTCCCGTAGCTCAAGGAGAAAGTGCTAAGGGGGACTGGGTGCCTAACTCTTCGGCAAGCCAGGCAGACATCCCAATGCAGGGAGAGGGGGCAGCAGCTTTGGCTCCAGCGTGTGGAAATCAGATTGGTTTTGCTGAGGTCGCCTCTAGATCCGGCTCCATAGCTACAAGATGGTGATTCCTTTTTAGTCCATGCCAGAGCCAGAAAAGGTCCCCCAGCAGCACAGCATGTATGCCCATCTACTGCACTGATACTCCAGCCAGAGGCACGTTTCAAGTAATCTGTCACTTGGCTGCTGTGGCTACTTGCCGACCACCACGGCAATGCATCCGAGAATCAGTGACACATAGATAACCTGCATGTTCAGCAGACAGAACAAATCTCAGGAAGGAGCAAATGCCTAGGAAAGCCTATAAAGCTTCCCTGAAAAGGAAGTGTGTAAACTTGACCATCCTGTGATTTGTGATGGAAGTTCCAACGTGTTCAAAATAACTGTAAATCCTGAAATCAGCAGGCAGTTGTGCGGCAGCTCATTCAGAGTGCGCTGGGCGCTGTGAACGCAGTGGCTCTCGGTATGGGCTATGTGGGCTACCAAAGCCTACCCGACCAAACCTCTCCTGTTCTCGGTCGGTGGGGCAGAGGCTGGAGAGCAGAATGTGCACTGTCCTGCTGGGTGTAGACAGGACCCCCGACTGCTGCGGGATGTTTTATCATAACAGTGGTTCGTGAGCCCCCCAGAGGTGCTTCTGCCTAAAGCCGGTGCTGTCTTTCCGCGGGCAACGTTGCCGGAGCTGCTGCTGCAGGATCCCCGGACACACCTGCCTTTCACGTGCTTTCCAGCGAGCAGGAATCTGGTGCTGGCGGCTGTAGCAGCGGCTCTCCTGGTCCCTCCCAGGGCGTCAGTGCCCTCTGCTGCACCCCGCTCCTCTTTTATCTTTCTGATTTTGCTGGCACTTGCTGCTTCAGTGAAGGGGAGCGTCCTAGAGAAGCAACGCGGACAAGCTGTGCAAAACCCAGTCCTGTGCCACCTTCTCCCCGCAGCACGGCTCCTGGCTGATTCTGCCCTTTATAGATGTGCTAATGGATACATAGAAAAACATATTTGCTTACAAACATGCTCTATCATATATGAACCGATAAGCTGGCAGAAAATATGCTGTCAGCATACAGCTGGTGTCTGAGAGTGATGGGCCTTGGAACGTGAGCGCTGCTCGAGTCAGCTCGCCTGGAAACCAGTGGAGTTTTGCCACTGAGCTCAGTGCAGCCAGTTAGGCCGTCATGAACTGCATCCTGAAAGCAGCTCTTTGCAGAAAGACCTGTAGAAAATAGGGACAGCCGTGAGAAATGCTGTGAAGTTCCTTTGGGCAGAACTGTACAGAGGAGGTTTCTGTAAAGGTATTGAGCATTTTAAATTTTTCTGCTCAGGAAATGTTGTAACAAGAACAATTGAGCCTATTTTTCATCCAGAATGAAATCCCAGGTAAATCACACATGCACACGCATGCACACACGCATGCACACACATACACGCATGCACACACCCACGCACACACAGAGTTCTGGAAGACCTGTGTATGCCCATGCCAGTTTCTGAGCTCAATGTGAGCAGCATGACCCGCAGGCTCCGGCAGGCCGGGTGTCACCTGCAGCCACCCCGGCGGGCCGGCGTCACCCGCAGGCTCCGGCAGGCCGGGTGTCACCTGCAGCCACCCCGGCGGGCTGGCGTCACCCGCAGGCTCCGGCAGGCCGCGTGTCACCCGCAGCCGCCCCGGCCGCAGTGCTGCGCCTGGGTGTCCGTGGGCCCGACCGCGGGCTCGCGCCGCAGGCTTCTTGGGGTGCAGCTGCAGAGGGCAGCCGAAGTGCTCCTAATTCGGGCCTTGCCCATTGGAGTCCCCTGCTGCGGAGGCGGTTCCCGCGGTAGACGAGGTCGTTCGACAAGCAGCTCCCCGGCGCGGGGGTCTGCTGCAGCTCCAGTTCTCCGCGGCGTTCCTCGGAGCGAGTCCCGTTAGCGCAGCGCTGCACACAAGCACGCCTTGTCTTCCGCTCAGAGCTGGGCTCTAACAACATTAATGAAACATTAGAGTTTTAATTACAGCGTTATCCTATTTATTTTTATAAATAATTCCAAAGCAGTCATTACAGTTTGTGAATTTGGGCGTAAATGACTTAGGGGAAGGAAATCAAGTTCTCAGTCTTGTTATTATCTATTGTACAATCTCCCTGGGATGCTGTTGGGAAACTGGCTGATTTTTTCTGTGGCTGAAGTTAAGATGATTCATTTACTCGCACGGTGGTAACATCCTCCTAAGCTTCCAACTTGAAAGGCCGGTGTCAGGGGACAGCGCTGCAGTGCCTCAAAGCAGAGTTACTTCTCTCCCTCTCCTCTTTTTACTTGACTCCCTTCAGAGGAAGGTGCAGTGGGAAGGAGAGCGGAGCACTAGTCAAAGCTGCAGGACTAAGTGCCTTGCAATGGTTCCGAATATTTTTTGCACAGGTTCTGCAGACACTCCTGTTCCACTCGCAACCTTCTGCAGGTCGCTGCTTTTATCATAAGGCAGCGAGATTTGCAAGAGACGAGGAATTGTAGGGCTGCCTGGACAGAGCCTGTGCCTGGGTGAGCTCTGTTGGGCTGTTGCCTTCTGTGGCTCCTTCCTCTCCCCTTCCTCGAACGAACTGAAAGCGCAACTGGTTTTGAGGCCCTCGGGGGCATTGTCATGTATTCAAGTTAGTCTAATGTGGACCAGAACTAACATGGAAGCACTTGATCAAGCAGATCACGTAGCCCTTAAGCCAGAGCAAATTATCTGGTGTTTGTTGTGACTGGCGTGTTCAGGAGTCTCGCAAGTGGAGCCGTTGCATGAGTTGAAAATGATTCACACCGAGCAAGCAAAGAGGATGGGGAGACCGCGAGCGACGGGTGCGCGAGGAGGAGGAAGCTGTTTGCAAAATCTGTCCTGTCTTGGCTTTTCCACCTCTTTTAAAGAATAGTTCTGATCCCAGAGGAATCTGGAATGTAATGGGATCTATTTATCACTTTCTGTCCTAATTTTGGTAATTATAAAAGGAAGGTAAATCCAGGCAACACTGGGCAGGTATGAGGTCCCACTGCCTAATGTTTGTTCTCTGTTCTCCCTGCAGAACCCAGACATCGTGTTGGTGCATTACCTGAATGTACCTGCCATCGAGGACTGTGGAAAACCATGCGGCCCCATCTTGTGCTCAATAAATACAGACAAGAAGGAGTGGGCAAAATGGACAAAAGAGGAGCTCATTGGACAGCTCAAACCCATGTGTGAGTACCTGGAGCCTTTTTTTTTTTTTTTTCCTTCTCTCTCTGTGGTGTGTGGGGGAGTGCGGGGTCTCCCTCCCCCTCATCTTCCCTTCAAATGAATCATTAGTTTCCTAGTTTCCTTCAATCTCAACTTGCATCTGTGGGTGTTTTCTCTCTCAAGTCTCTTCATCCCAGTAGAAAAAGCAATGCATATGATGTGCTTTAGGATGGGTAGCAGCTACCCATTTACCCAAGTTCTCAACTTCTTAGCCTAAAAAGAAGGCTGCTTGTGTGCACAGAGTCACCAGGAAGTTCGCTCTGCAAATAGGCAGCTCTGTGGACTTCTTGGCATCTGCTTTGAAATAGAACTTTTCTAATACCACGTGACTGACCTGTCAGTATGTTATTCTCTATGCGCACTCGTACATTCAGTGGATGAATCTAGCAATGGGATAGGGATGTTAGCACTAGATGGACTCTATTCTGCAAAACTGTGTGGAGAGTGATTTGCTGTATCTACAGGAAACTCATCCTGATGAATTTATGGAGATAATTTTCTCTGAAACAAAATATGGCAAAAATTTGCAGCCAAATGTCACAGCTAACACTTGTGTTTGGCAAGGTTGCTGTATTGCATGAAGAAAGATGCCCTTTGAATAACAACACTTTTTTAAAAAAAGGAAGGGTTTCTTTTTTTCCCCCTTGGCTTCAGAACCTTTCTAATAGTGTTATAAAAACATTTAATTTGCAAAGATATTATTAGTACAGCAGTGACATTTAATACATGAATCAGGAGTGTCTTAAGTAGCTTCAGGCAGCCAACACATTCTCGGAACTGTAAACACCATTTTTTTCCTACGGTTAACTTGTCTGAAAAATTACCTCAAGCTTCCCTCTGTTGGAGCCAGTCCCTGTCACATGAAGTTGCTTATCCCACCTAGATCTTGCGCTGCTCCTTGGATGGACTGAGAACAGCAAAGGTGCCGTTCCAGCCAGGGAGCCAACACTGCTGCTCTGCTGTGTCCCGCAGCACAGGGCTCTGTGCGAGCAGCTTCTAGAGGAGGGGTCGCTTCTGGTTGTTCCTCTTCAGGATCCATCCGGCTCTGACTTTCCATTTTATTGCCGAGTCCTGAGGAAAGGGATATGATGCAGAATACAGTGAGCCCAGCAGTACACCGCACCTATAGAAATAACCTAACCTTGCCAGGCTGGCGTAGGTGCTGGTATTTAGTGAAGTTACGCGATCAAAGGGTGTTCCACAAATCACCAAATGTGAAGCAATGAGAATAGTGGGAATCTCAGAGCAGGGTGTTCGTCCCTCAGTCCCTCCTGTCATCCTGCGTGGGGACCCTGCCCAGAACACCAGGTGGATCCTCTCGGTGCTCAGCAGCTGTCCCTTGACAAGATTAGGTCGTATGTCCCAATATGTACACCAGCGCCTTTTTTGCAACTACAGATATAAATTAGGCATAATGTAGATCTATAAGCAGGAGCAAATGAATCAGCAGCCATAATAAGCATACCTTACTTTGTCATCCCCGCCCCCAGGTGGATGCTGGTATCATGCCACGCTAAGAGTAACGAGAGGGTCACAAGCCTGATAAACACGAAGCACATGGCCCTGCGTCCCGGCCAGCAGTGAGCGGTGGGTCCCGCGCTGGCTGCACGGACTCCGCGCGCGCTCCGGCGCCCTGCGCCTCCCTGCCCGAGCTCCGCGGAGCCTCCGCAGCGTCTGCAGCCCCTGATCCTCTCCCAAGTCAGTGGCCCTGCTGCGTCTGTCATCTCCCCTGCACTTTCTGCTTTCCCTTTAATTGCACAAGAGACAGAAGTATGGCAATTGATACCATTTTTATGTATTAATTCACGAGGATCATCTAAGAAAACATCCCCATTTTTTATGCTAACCCATTATTTATTCCTTTTCCACACAAAGTTGGAGAAACCCTCAAGTAGAGAAGAGGGATAAAATGATGTGTTTGCAAGGGAAAAAAAAAAAATTACCTTGGAGCTAATTACATTGGACAGAAATCCAGGATGCTCAAGGTATGACTGAGACTGTGCAAGTGCCTTAATATTAAACAGGAGAGGAAGTGACAGCCTGTTAAAAAATCTGCAGTGCATCAAGAAAATTATGTGAAAACTACAACAAACTAACCATAAATTTAATAACACTTGGCTCTTTTATGTCCCAGGAGGAAGGAGTGGAATTCTGCACAATTATTCAGACTATGTATACATGTGCACATCCCTGTTTATGGATATGTAGTGTGGAAAACACATACTTAGAAATGTAGTTAAAATAAAATGTAACTTTATATTCCAATTGGATTTAAAAAACAGAGAGGACATAACTAACCATGCTCAGGGAACACAGAGGAGCGCCGCTTGCCAAGAAGGCATCAGATTTGATTCCAAAATGGGGTATGCCTTGAAATTATGGTGCCAAACACATTAGTTTCATCACATTTTCACATTAATCACATTTTTCCAAAGTCTCCACAGTTTGATTTCCGGATATTTCCAAACTTCTCTGCCCTAAAGCAGGTTAGTCAATAGCAATGAAAATGTTGTGCGTAGTGGCATTGGTGAAGGGAAGGTCTAATCTGTGGGCTGTCATCTGTTTACCTGTACCATATCGTGATCCATCTAGTTTTATTCCTCTCTACTTTGAAGCTATGCAATATTCTTGTTGTTCCTTTCATTTTCTTGCTTAGCAAGAAAGCAAAATTGTTGGGAAGGGCTGGATATGCTACATGTGTATGTGCCCCTCCAGCAGGATGATTCTTCTCTCCTTCAGCTGACCTCAAGATAAAAATTCCCTTAGGTTCTTTAAAACGGTTTGGGTTTTAGTAAAGCAGATGTCCAGTTTTGTTGGAATATTTACTTGTTAGTATAATTGACCTTTTTTTTTAATAAAAAGAACACAACCCTAGATACTGGGTGGATTCTCGTATCCAGCACCCTCGCCGTTGAATAACTTCCCTTTACATAAGCTCAGGAGCGATATCTGCACTTGCTTGATTCCTTGTTTTCTCACCAAGACGCGCTCGGCCTCTTCGTGGCTCCGGGCACGTGGCTGTGAAGAGCAGTGACGTGGGAGAGGTCGCTGCTCCTTTCCCTCGTGCCCCGGTCTGGGCAGAGCAAAGGCCGGAGCGCAGGGCTGCAGCCGGGGCCGGCCGAACCCTGGCTGGAGCAGCCTTGGGGCTGCCTCCTTGTTCCTCCGCCGCAGAAGCCGAGTGCAGCTGGGCCGCGGGCTGATGGAGCTGCTTTTGGCGCCCGGCGTCCAGGAGCGGCGGGCTCAGCACTTTCCTGGGCCCCCTGTTCATGAACAGCTCATTTCCCCAAATATTCACCAGCAAGATTTTGCTACACAAAACAAAAAACTTCTAAGAAAGACATGTGTTAGCCACTGAAAATTATGCTCAAAGAAGTGTCAAGATTAAAATTCATTAAAGCACAATCCTGTGTATTTGGCAATTTGGGTAGCTCCCCCTCGCTCCCTGGTACCTGCTGCAAACTGCAGCCCATAAGCAGCGTATGACCATGGTACAAGTTTTCTTCTTCTCTCTTAACTGTGCGGGACAAAGACCAAAATATCTAATATTCGAGTACTAAGGGTTTAGAGGATTTATATCTGGACTATAATCTTGGTGATTACAGAATACACAGAAATGGAACCAACAAAGACGCGTTTCGCAGCAAAGTTGGATTTCATTTGCTTATCAGTCAGTGCCACCTGGTGGCCAGTGCCCGCTGGCTGCTGCTGTCCCGGCCGTCCCGGCGCTGGCGTGGGACGGGCGCGCTGCGTCTCGGGGGGTGAGGACCACCCTCCTCCCTGTGCCCAGCGCACCAGGGTCACTTCACTGAGACTTCACGCTGCTCAGGGAAACGTGGGCCTATTCCAAGCTGATCGGAATAGATGTGAAATAGTGGAAAGGATGAGAAATAAATGGTCCAGACGCTAAGGTGAGATTACTTCATTAAGTGGAAAGATGGGCCTTGCTTCAAAGTTTTCTCTTTTATCTCCAGCGAGAGAAAGACTGAAATCTTGTCTACAAAGAGCATTAGCTGTGGAGGTCAGGCCTTGAACGGTTCTGCTGTTGTGTTGGGATTCTGTTTTCTTATAATGGAAGGAGGCTGCTAAAATATTGAAGCATTTGTTTCCGCTGCTGTGGCCCCGGTCACAGTCCGCACATGCTCGTGCAGCCTTGGGGACAGCCCTCCTGCGCCTTGCGCGCTCAGCCCAGGTGCTGAGGCTGGGACGGGCAGCCCTTGCCCTCTCCAGGACTAAGGGTGCCGCTCCGATCCCTCTTGTGCAATATGACCTGTGAGTACTGGGGCAAGACAGTGCCCACGAGTAAAGAAGATGCCATGAAATTTAGCTTCATGAACTGAGAGTGCCAGGCAGAGCTTAGGGCAGGGGCTGGCGAGAAGGGCTCGCGCGGATGCCGTGAGCACAAGCAGGGGCTGTGCAGAAGCCGTGGCGGCAGCTGGGCCAGCACCGCGGGTCACTGCTGCTTCCGGAGCGGGCAGCGGCAGCCGCGGCGGCTCTAGGGCGCAAAGTGGGACGTGGCACCTTTGTGCTGGGCTGTGGCAGCAGGAGCCTGGGGCTTCTGGCAGATGAGGCTCTTCCCGGAGCGGCCGCTTTGCCGAGGGGAGCGGAGTTTGGTGAAAGACGTGTTTTAAACAGAAGCCTAGAAAAGAGATGGGGAGCCCTGCAGCTGTCGGAGATGCAGATGTTCAGCCCTGTTGTGTCTCTCAGAAGTAACTGGTAAAAGATCTGGTACAATTCATGAGAAGCAAAAAAAAAAAAAAATCCAAGTCCTCTGGACTCAAATTCCCTGCAGCAAATCATTTCCGTCTGAGATCCCCAGTGAACCGTAATGCCACCGTTATTTCCCTTCCAAACGCTAGTGTGCCAGCCTCTGAAAGATGTCCTTGAACGGGATATCTGAGAAGCAGATGGAGACGTGAACTCGCTGTTAGCAGAAACGCGGTCTGGCCGGCAGTGAGAGGCTGTGTGCGCAGTCAGCGCTGTGGTCCCGTCTTGGGAGCGTTCGCTCTGTCCCTGCCAGCTGAGCTTCACACCGTAGCTGGACTGAAACACCGGTCAGCGCCAAGCACCTTCACACCCTTACTGCGCTGCGTGCCATTCCAGAACCCGGGAACGGGGCCCTTTAGCAAATCAGATAAGAAATCCTGAGTATCACAGAAGGGAGTGACCCAGGGATAGCGACTTTGTCCTGATTAATGCTGAGAGAGGCATGGATTCTTAGTGAGATCTGCTTTTTGTTATAAGCAGGCAACTCATGGATTGCTATGAGAGCAATCCAGGGGAGTTACTCTAGCGCTGCCCTTTCATGTGTGAGCAGCCTTGAACTTCAGGTGCTAGGTGTAAAAATTGCTTTAGCAGTAAATCAAAGTTGCAAAAGCCTCACTTTGAGCTCTGTATTCCATGAATATAAGTAACATGCTCCTGGCCCCTTCTAAACGTAATCTGACTATATTTAGTTCCTCCTTGCTGTTCAGTATCCAGTTGCAGTTACATCTGAGCAATTTCTCAAGGGAAGGGTTTCATTTTGAAGGAAAGACTTCTCTTTAAAGATTGACTAAGAGGGAAGCTACTGTGCAAGTCCTCACAAAGTCATTAAAATTCCATAAGTAACACTAAGAAATGGCAATTTTGCAAGGTGAATCTTCTCTGGTTGTGTTCTCACCAGTGAAGACAGGAAATCTGGTCTTCATAGTCAATAAATAATGAAAGTTGGAAAAAAAGAAAATTGAACTGTAGGTGCGTGCCTGGATACAAAAGGATGAATCTAATGAAAATTTCCTCGTTGAGCTGAGAAATCAGAGCAAGGCCTTTATTTCTGTCAACAAGAACACAGTGAAAATTCAAAGGACGAGGTTGCTGTTTCCAACTGACAGTCTCCTTGGAAACAACCTTCTAGAGTCAACAATTTGTGGAGCAGGATCTTGGAAGCAAAATGGACCTTCATTCCCATTAGCAAGGAGGCAGGCAAAAGTTTTTTTCTGCTTTGGTATTCCGTATTAACAATTCACCAGCTCACAGGAGCTTTAAAAGGGAGAGGGATTCTGCCACATTGGATGTGCCAAGGTAGCGGATAATTTGCATTAAGCAGCCAGATTTCTTTTTTTTTTTTTTCTTTTCCTTTGGCAATCTGTCACCCTTCACTGGCTTTTTATTTTTGAACCTTCACAACATACAGGGAGGGACCATAAGCTCTAAAAAGGCTCACAGCACATGGGCAGCAGCTGTAGCTGGAGCCTGTTTCGATAAGACAAAGCAAGGTTAGGGAGGAACTTTCCAAGGCAGAGCCGCCTCTTCATGGACTTCATGGCCCTGAAACCTCATTGACCCAAAAGTAGTACAGCGTGTGTATCCAGCTATAAAGCTGTTGTTCCTTAGCTTCCAGCTCACAGCTTGATTCAGGCTCAACAAGAATCATCATGTATGCATAAACTGGGGGGCATGATTCACTTACCAGACGTGCCCCCTGTAATGCTCCGCTCATCACTGGATTTAACAGCAGTAGGGAAAAAACTATGACATACGGCTGTAAAACAGTCTTTCTATACATAGCAATAATTCATAGCTCGCTCCTGCAGCAAAGCATTTCTGAAGTTACCAAAAATAACTTAATAGAAAGTTTCACAGTAATAATTACCTCTGAGTAACATTTTTATAGCATAGCAGAAAAGTTCCAGATATTTTGCTGCATTTTATCTCATTTTCGTTGTGCTTTTTGCAAGAATTTGAACGTGACTTTTAAAGCATAATATTGCATGCAACAGGTTTATATCATAGAATAATACTATAAATACGAGTAGAGGCACTGAAGCAGCAAATATATATAGACTTAAACATCATAACAGATACTGTGTTCAAAGTACTTGTCTTAAAAGTCAGGGGGACTTTTCACCTTGATGCAGTGATATTGGGTTAAGGATTTCAGAGCACAGCGTGCAAGGAGTTTGCTTTGCGATAGTGTCACAGATGTTGAAAAGAACAAGCTCCTCGGTCCTAAACCTTCAGGTAAGGGAGCATCGTGGAAATAGTATCGCCAGCAGCCAGTGCTTCCCAAAATCTGCAAGTATCCTCTAGTGCACACAAGGGATAAATAAACAATACACAGAAATAAATTGCTTAGAGAGAAACTAAAGGAGATGGAGGATGCTTTGAGTCATTTATGCTGGAGAAAATATTTTATAAATGTTATTTCCATTGTGAGTGCAGTTGAGAATATCACTGCTATGGGAAATTCTGCATCTAAAAAAATCTGAGACAGAGCCTTTATTCAAATAACCAGTTTCTGTGCATGTAGTGTAGCACTCATGTTTAAACAAACATCTCACAAACCAAGGGAGTCCCCAGTAAAAGAGACCTTCAGTTTGCAATGCGTTCTGTAGTGATGCTCTTCTGCCCCTTTTTCCAGATTACTAAAACTTGCCTAGGCCGGGTAGTTCAGTCAGTCCCACTTTGCAGTCACATGATGTTTCATTCCATATTGCTCATTAAATCGGGGGGTTCCTCCAGGGCCAGGAACTATGGGGTATTAGAAAATTGAATAGCAGTAAAACATAGCAAAGTATTGAAATCAACTGCTTTATTCTGACTTAACCACTTGTTTCCTCGGACAGTTTACAGAAAGGCAGCAAGAGCAACTAACTTAACAACTGGTTGGGAGCCCTAATCTAGGAATTGCACTGTGAGGCCCCAAGCCTTTTGGACAGCAGCAAGCAGAGAACAGCAAAATAATGCTCGTTGTTACTATTCTTTTTATCTGTCCTGCAGTTTTGAGAAAAATGCAACAAAGGAATGGTTTTCTGCTGCTCTTTTGGGATGGTTTCTGGAGTGGTTTTGAAGTTTCCAATAGGAAGTTTTTCCTGTTCTCTTCACAGTTCATGGCATTAAGTGGACATGCAGCAATGGAAACAGCAGTTCAGGGTTCTCAGTGGAACAACTCGTGCAGCAGATCCTTGATAGTCACCAGACCAAGCCACAGCCTCGGACACACAACTGTCTCTGCACTGGTACCTTGGGTGAGTAGTAGGAGGCGGGCTGAGAGCGTTCAGTGACTGTAGCTTCATCAGACTTGGCATAGGATTTGTAGCACTAGAAAGCTGGAAGTGTAGTACCATGAAATGCTGAGACACAATGAGTTGTGTATCACAATTCAGGTGAGGAGATAAAGGAGTCTCAGATGGGCAAACATGTAACTGGAATTTCTGGAAAAAAATGCAAATACTTTGTACCACGCAGATTCTAATACATGCCCTCTATTCATGTTCTCTTCTATGCACTCGAAGTTTGTTCCTGGAGGTTAAGTTTGCTGTTCTTCCAACTTTACGCTCCGAACTCCTCACCCTGCAGCCCACTTCTGCTGCAGAGAACAGGCTTAGGTGGTATCGCTAGGATAAGACAATCACAAGTTTTGTTTAGATATCAGAAAAAAATGTAGAAGGAAAACGTCTTCCTGATAAGGAAGATGGTTTTGCTTTGTGTGGGACAGAAGCAGCAAAAAACAGGATCCTTCCTGTTAGAGCTTTATGATGAGTGGTGAGTGACTCACTCTTCCAACTCACCTGCATTATAGCTACCCTTTCCTGGCACTTTGGTCAGGTAAAATGGTCCATTAATTAGACTTTTGAAAAATCTGTAAAGAAAGGCTCTCTGTGTTCCACAGGGTTTATTTTTCCTTCCTTTTTGGGGCAGATGCCTTATATAGCTGTGATTTAAATAAGAACAATGACCTTGGAAGTACCTGGGTTTGAATGAAAATCCAGCCCTTAAGGCTCAGCACTTTATCCAGGCTTGCAGATCTGAACATGAATCCTTTTATTCTTCCCTTTGATGTTTTGTCTTGTGCTAAGTCCACTGCATGCTTTTTAAAATAGCAGTGTCACTTTGCTTTATAGCTGCTTGCACATTGACAGATACATTCCTGATTTCTTCGTCACACAAAGACTGTGGTGTGAAAGCCTCTCTCTTGTTCTTGTTCGCTCCATGCCTAGGAGAACAGAGAGATTTAATATCACATTTAGTCTCAAAAGCTCTGTCCTGAACTACTTTAAGTGACCCAATTCAGATCTTGAGCACATAATAGAGAAGTTCCCTTTCAAGGGCAAGGAACAAAAGATTTAGCAAATTACAGTGTCTACACAGACACTTTATGTTACCCAGAAGATGGCATTTGTAATTATAGCCATTAGCTATAAGGAGGAGGTTTCTTTCCCCCGTTAGTCATTACACAGGATACTAACTAATGCTCTTACCTCATTCTGGGGAAAATGAATCAATTAGAGAAGGAAACATCAAAAATTCATGGGCTGTTCTTCCTTTAAAAAAAGGCAATCGCTGCACCAGAATTTGTGGTTAAGATGCCTTCTCAGGAAGAATCATTTACTTTAGGCTTCCGAGTTTCCCAGCTCCCAGAAATTCTAGTGATGTTCATCTTCTGTCAGGCCAGTAAAGGCACCAGCTGGCTGAACTCCTGGAGAGCTGCCTTCTGGCAACCTTTGCTTGCAGATTTTTCTGCCTCTCTGATGAGCACTTGTTCTCTCTGTGTGCAGCCTCTCAAGGCATAAAAAGTTTATCTGTCAACATGCGAAAAACTTGAACAAGAGAAATGTGTCCCTATCCTTGTGGGAGGGAAAATGTTCTTTATTCTGGCTGGCGTAGTTTTTATCATATGATTTGACTGGCAGCTTAAGAGATAAAGTGAGGACAAGAGAATGAGGGAAATGATCGAGGAGCGGGATGATGCCAGGGACAGGAGCGCAACGCAGCGCCTGTCACCTCTAGATTACCTGTCAGAATCGCACCCCCATGAGCTGTTGCCAAGCCATCCAAGCCATCTGGCATCAGCCAGTGTGACGTATGCAGGATCTGTGTTGCAGGAGGTTGAGGTCTTGTCTGTGATGCAAATGAAATAAGGCCAACAAGGCAGAAATCCTCCTCTACGTCTGACAAAACCAGCCCTGGCTTTACAGACGTGGTGCTGAGGTCAAGCTCATACTTAAATAAGACTGCAGCTGGACTCAAATGCTGACACTCCTCCTTACACCTCCTCTGATGTGGGCAGGGAAGAAAGAGGCGGTGGGTGCTCTGGGAGGTGAGAGGAGTGCGCGTGCACACAGGAGTGTCTGGAGGTCACTACCCCTGCGCACAAGGGACTGATGCATCAGATGAAAAGGGAGCTGTAAGTCTGGCACTGGCAAGGAATTAATCTCATTTTTATGCTCCCTCTTGCTCTCTCCTGTGTACACTCACCCTCTTACACACATATCCGTAAGTATGGCTGCCCTTTGCTTTGGCCATAAGATTCAGAACTAATTTTGTTTTAACTTTGTATTTGCTGAATCAGAGTTCTTTGTTTTCTCGAACAGGGGCAGGAAGCAGCGTGCATCACAAGTGTAACAGTGCCAAACATCGCATCATATCACCAAAGGTCGAACCAAGGACAGGTGGGTACAGCGCTCATTCAGAGGTACAAAATAACGATGTCTCTGAAGGCAAGAATGAGCACAGTCACGGCAAGGCCTCCAGCCGGGAGAAGAGGAATGGCAAAGTGGCAAAACCGGTGTTGCTCCATCAAAATAGTACTGAGGTTTCTTCTACCAACCAGGTGGAAGTTCCTGACACAACCCAGAATTCTCCTGTGTCCATCAGCAGTGGATTAAATAGCGACCCAGATATGGCTGATAGCCCAGCAGTCACTGGCGTGTCCAGTATGGCTGTAGCCTCAGTTATGGGAAGCTTGTCACAAAGTGCCACAGTATTTATGTCAGAAGTCACCAGTGAAGCTGTGTACACCATGTCACCCACCTCTGGCCCGAATCAACACCTTCTTTCGTCCGATGCAGCCGCACAAGGACTGGTACTTGCTGTGAGTTCAGACGGACACAAATTTGCTTTTCCAACAACAGGCAGTTCAGAGAGTTTGTCGATGTTACCCAGCACTGTCTCTGAAGAGCTTGTGCTCTCCACAACTTTAGATGGAAATAGAAAAATTCCAGAAACCACCATGAATTTTGACCCAGACTGTTTTCTTAACAATCCCAAGCAAGGGCAGACTTACGGTGGAGGAGGTCTGAAGGGTGACAGCATCAGTACCAATATAAGGCAGTCACCCACAACAGAACGTGGCTTCAATTTCAATACAGCCCTCACAAAAGAAATCAAAACCGAGGACACATCTTTTGAGCAACAGATGTCCAAAGAAGCATTTTCCTCCACTTCTGCATCTAACTCTCTCACCCTCACTACGGGTTCAGGTTTGCTTCCATCTGGAGGAGGTCTGAGTCCAAGCACCACCTTGGAGCAGATGGACTTCAGTGCCATTGACTCCAACAAGGACTATTCTTCCACTTTCAATCAGACCGTCCAGAGCCCTCATGTTCATCAGACCCCTTCCCCCAGCTTCTTCCTGCAGGATGCCAGCAAACCTCTTCCCCTTGAGCAAAACACCCACAACAATTTGAGTGACACAAATGGCTCGTTTGTGAGCACATTAGGAATCCCCAATGTGAAAACAGAATCCTCCTCCCAAACCACTTCCAACTGCAATGGCACAGTGGAAACCAGAATAGAGTCCACCTCTTCTCTCCAGCTCATGCAGTTCCAAGCAAACTTCCAGGCTATGACTGCAGAAGCTGAAGTTCCCATGGAGACCTCCCAGCAGGCGGAGGGGGGCGAAAATCTTCTTAAATCAGGGGATCTTCAGGGCTGCAGCACAGAACACTACTTGCAGCCTGAGGCAAATGGGGGCATCAGGAACGGGAACAATCTCCCTATTCTCCAAGGAAACATGGTACAAGGACTCTATCCCGTGGCCCATCCCAGCTTAAATAACTCCTCCAACATGGAGCTTAACTTGGACCACTTTGACATCTCCTTCAGCAACCAGTTTTCTGATCTAATTAATGACTTCATATCTGTGGAAGGTGGGAGCAATGCTCTCTATGGACACCAGCTGGTGTCAGGTGACAGTGCCGGACTATCTCAGCCTGAAGACAGTAACAGAGCGACCTACAGCCAGGCTGAGATGTGCATTCCTTGCTGCAGCCCTCAGCAAGGCAACATGCAGCTCGGCAGCACCGAGAGCAGCGCCAGCACCATGGCATACATGCACGTGGCCGAGGTAGTCTCGGCAGCTGCAGCACAAGGCACCTTGGGGCTGCTACAGCAGAGTGGGCGCTTGTTCATGGTGACAGATTATTCACCAGAGTGGTCTTACCCTGAGGTAAGTTTAGGGCTTTTACTCATTAATAGTTGCTACCTTATCTTGTGTTGCTTTGTTAGTAAGGGTTCCAGCAACTGCTAAAGCCTCTGACAAGGCTTTCAGGTATTTTCCTTAGAACCAAGAGCAGCCAAGGCCATTTGTACATCTGAGCATGCTTTTTATTAAGCACTGTATTACCCTGACGGGGCCGCCTTCTTCACTTACGAAGCATCTTGAACAGAAATGTTTTGTTTCATTGAAAAGCAAAGCATTTCCATGTGATGGCTTCATGATGCTACCCAGCTAGCTATCTGGTTTTAATAGAGGAATTTATTATTTATTAGAGGACTTCCTGACCTGCGTTGCCTTAATGAGGTCAGCATTTACGTCCTTCCCAGGGATTACTGAAAATCAGTCACACGCACCACAAGTCAAGAATGTCAGCAGCACAGCAGCCTGTACGGTCAGGACGTGGTACCAAAGACAAGGGCTACAAGGAACACAAATGTTGTCATCTTAGTCTTACAGTGGCAGTTGTCTTCACGCTGTAGCCTTCCAACTCTACAGGTCATCCCTAGTCTTTTTCTTTTATTTTTCCAATTAGGTTTCGTTTGCAAGAAGCACAGTATTTTTTTGAGGGCTCAGAACTATGTAGTATCACAGACAGTGCTTCTGCTTGCATCTGTTTTCAATCCCGTTATGCGCTTTTTATTTATGTAGGAGGCCCCAAAACTCAAGAAAAAAAATACACAGCAACCCTGCAGCCTTTCTGTTGCACTTTCTTTCCTTTTATTGTGCTACCATGGAAACCCTTTTTATTATCCCATTACTATGCTAGTGAATTGCCAAACTCCTGCTAGCAGAGCCTGGATTATTTCTGTTTTATATGACCGGGAGGGCCATAGGCTCATCAGGACATTTTTCAAAACCAGCATGGGTCCAGGATTTCTTTCTTTTTGCATGGATTCATGTCTGGAATTCCAGATTTTAATTTGTAAGCACCTCAGAGTGTAATATACTGCTTATTCATTTTCTGTATTGATAGACAGTATTTTCCACATAAAAGTGAGACACAGTGATACATCTTTTCCTGCATTTTCAGCTTCTGGAAAAGAATCTCGACTGCCCTTGGGTCGCGTCTGTGTCCTAGCATTTCTCTGTCCTAGACTCGCTGAGAATTGAGTCTGCTCGGTGCGAAGTTCCTCCAGCACAGGGCTACACATCAGATGCGACTGTTTTGAAGGGCACTCAGAGCCACGAGCTCCCAGGAAACTTACCTGGCAATGACAGCATTTTATACTTTATGCACACATTTCTCGGTGGGGCCATGAGGATCTCGTCTTGCAGCAAGCCGAGAGCTCTGCTCCTTTTAGTAGAGAACTGCTCAGAATTGCACTCTGATGTTGTCACATCTGGCACTTTTTACGTTTTACCTTCTAGTGTTGCAGTTGCCTGGTTGCTGCAATTACATCATAAAAATATGTCATAGCATGCTGTTTTTTTAACCTATAAACAACACATGGACAAATTTATATTGTGAATTCACAAAAGGGTGAGAAAAATCCATGAAAAAGGAGCTCTCATCTCCAAAGTAAATTCTGCCTTAGTGCTACAGGATTCTTGGAATCCGGCACTGCCTGGCTTGTCGCTGTAATAATTTTGCTTCCCTGTGCAGTGCAGTTTGCACTTTATATTAGTCTCTGGTGCGTGGTGCATTGGCCCTGTTTAGTAGCTGTTGGGAACTGGAAGCCTTGCCGAGCACAGCAGCTGACAGGGTCCCGAGGACGTGTCCCGCTGTCAGGTTTCCCCAGGGACTGGCTGCATGCTGCTTAGGACGAAGCACTCGCGGAACACAGATGCTGGGGGGTTCTGGGGGGGACATGTCAGGACCAGAGAGCTCGGGGCCTCCCTGCAGAGTCCAGGGCAGGCGGAGGCGGCTGGCGCGGGTGAGCGTCGCGCTGTGCTGCGCACGGACGCCCACGTGAGCAGCGCTGCCGGCCGGTGTTGGTTCAAGGTCAGGCTCCCTCTGGCTGGGCAAGCACAGCTGAGATCCTTGCCAAGGGAGGAGAAGGGGCCAGGCCAGGCTCAGCCCACGTTGCTAATGCCGAGGCTGACGGGCTCTAGCGCAAGAGTTCAGGGCTGTAGTGCCCTGTTCTTGCAGAGCCCTGTTCCGGGTCATCCCCGTGTCGGACTGGGATACCAGCGCTGGCTGGTGCCGCGGATCTGTGCTAGCGTGGCAGTTCTGTTGACCAGCGTCGCGCTCTGCGCTGTTCACG
Organism: Nothocercus julius; assembly: GCA_013398735.1. Taxonomy (NCBI): domain Eukaryota; kingdom Metazoa; phylum Chordata; class Aves; order Tinamiformes; family Tinamidae; genus Nothocercus; species Nothocercus julius. The sequence goes on from VZSV01000389.1 coordinate 239,771, forward strand.
CCATTGCGGTACACGGACCTCTCTGAGGTTGGAATCTCCTGTAACGCTCTCTTTTTCTCTTTTCCTTGCAGGGAGGAGTGAAAGTCCTAATCACAGGTCCGTGGCAGGAAGCCAGCAATAATTACAGCTGCCTGTTTGATCAGATCTCAGTGCCTGCATCTTTAATTCAGCCTGGGGTGCTGCGCTGCTACTGCCCAGGTAAGGAATGCCTCTCTCCTAGAACTGCTGGTATCGGAGGAGGATCTTGGCTTCTTAGAGCCGTGTGAGCACCTGCCTTTTGTGGGGGAACACATGGTGAATTGTTCCCATGTCTTTCACTTCCTTTCTCACTGGAACTAGCCATGTTTTGGGCACTCATGCACCTCTGGCTGCATTTTCAATTAGGTTACGTTTGCCGCTGTGGAAATGGATCTTGTTTATTTGACGGGATTTAGCTGGCCCACATTCACTTTCAAAGGATGCTGAATGAGAGCTGAAGCTAGGAGAAGCTAGACTATATCCAAAGATCAAAATGCTAAATGTCTTTTATCGATGTGCTAAATGTCTTGATTGACCTCACGGACCCCTTCTATAAGGTAGTGTATAAACATTGAGGAACTTCTCCGTTTTCTTTGACCCCTGTAGTATATGAACAGCAGTTTAGGGTCTTGATACATAACAGATACATGCAGGTATCATTTGGATACCATTGCTTTCATTTTGAAATAGATTAAATATTAACTGATATTCAGACAGGCATTCACTGCCTGTTAATTCACCCATATTCTGCACTTTCTCTTTGGCACTCAAGACCTCCAGGATCCCTGACAAGGTTTTGGTAGTGCTGGTACCCAGTGCATGACTTTAAGTATATGCAGAATAACTTAGCTTATCATTGGGCACCAGCTTCCTGCTGTGTGATTCTGCACTCTGCCAAAACTGTCTGCTGGCTTGACTCAGAAGGTTACAGCTGTCGGGCTTTAAAATGCAGATTGGCATTTTCGGTTTGTCTAATCACAAAAATATTGTGACTAGGTAATTATCTGCTCTCACTGCCTCTACTCTTGCCTTGCCCTTTTGCACCTGGGGAGCTCAGCAGACTAACACCTGATTGCATTTCTGCAGGAAACCTCAGTCTCACTGCCCACTCTTTCCTTTCAGCTCATGACACTGGGCTCGTGACTTTGCAAGTTGCCTTCAACAATCAGATCATCTCCAATTCTGTGGTGTTTGAGTATAAAGCCAGAGCTCTGCCAACCCTGCCTTCCTCCCAGCATGACTGGCTGTCCTTGGATGGTAAGAGGCACCCCGTGTTCTCCAGCAGCGCTCACCGAGCGGTGGGGCCTGTGATGCGTGAAGCAGCTCCTGGTGGGCGCCGGAGGCTGCAAGCGCAGGGGAGGCTGCGCTGCGGGAAGGGCGGGTGCTCAGCACGCCGCTCATCAGGCCTCTTGCTGAAATGTCGTACAGGTTTTCTGGTGTGAACACAGTAGGACGGCGTTTGAGAGGAAGGGGGTGCTGGGATGTTTGCTTCATGTGACACAACTAGACATCTAGTTGCTTCATGTGACAGAACTAGAACAGTGGATGTTAGTTTTGATACCAATTTAGCAACTTTAAAATATTGCTAGCGTTGCAAAGATGGGAAGTAGCGTGTGTTGCTGTGCTGTTACAGCACGTGCTTGGGTGGCCGTGGCAAACACAGAAGTGTTTAACTGGAGAAACGCTGAACAGTGCTGAGCTCAATTCCAAGCAGTTAAGTAGCAGTGTAGGTGGCGTCTGGCTGTTTTCTGGTGTGCTAGCTTGTCCTCTCTGGGATGCCCTGGCAGGAGGAGCTTCCTTCACTAGAACATTCACAGGCGCCTGCTCCATACCGTTAGCAGCTGTGAGTCTGGGAACTAGTCCCAGAGTCCGAGCTTCGAGCACCCTGGCGCTGGTGATTAAAGTGTACATAGCTCATTTCTGAAAATGCGGATGCCAGGACGGGGTCAGCGGGAGCCATTTCCAACTGGATTATGAGAGAGAAGTGAGTGCAGAACTTCAGCTGACTTTGTTGAGCTGACTGGGAGAAAAGAAAGTCAGCAAATAAAATTTCCTTCCAAAGAGCAGCAGATGGGGTTTCGGCGGCACGGTACCCGTCTGCTGGCTCTGGGGTTCCTGTGGTTCGCCGGGGAGCTGCTGGTTACCAGGCAAGCTCTGGGTTACAGCTTGTCATGACGTGGTGGTGGTGGCGGGGGGGATTGCAGCCCCGAATGACCTAGGACGCTACGAACAGGACGCAGAAGCGAGGAGGGGGAAAAAATAAAAGGACCGCTGCAATGCAGAGGCCCTTCAGGGGAAAAGGACTGAAGAACTACAGGAACCGCAGGCCTCTGCCTTGATGCACAGTGCTACGGAGGCAGCAAATTACCCTCTTATTTAAAGGACCAGCAACGTCTCCCTGTGCATTCCTAGAGAACAAATAATAGCTTAGCTGGATAAGGTATAAGCCCGTGAGATTTTTACCAGTAGGATAACTACTCAAATTCCTTGGTCTTCCCCATTTGCTTTAATTGCAATGCTTTAAATCCTTACCGTCATCCGCCACATAATCGTGAGGGAAGGATTGCGAGGAAAATTCACAGCCCCAAAACATTGACTAGAATTCTAAAGTTCTCTCTCCTTACTCAGATGAGCCTTTTGAGTTCCTTTGCACTATACTGTTAAACACGGATAGTGATCCCAGCTAACATGGCTGCTAGAGGAGAGGTAGGGTTGAAAAAGCCCACGGTCCCCCAAGGGTGGCCTAGTTACAGGGATATCCAGTTTCCATCCTTCAGAAGTTTGCATGAGCAACCTGTTTTAACAAAACTCCTTAGCAGGAAGGCAAAGACATTTGATATATGAACTGTATGTATGCATTTACTTTAGGTCAAAAATGAATCCACCTTCTCGGTTCAGTTCTGCACTTGGCTATTAACCTTTAGCCCAAGTTGCTTTTGGGAAGGAGGTAATTCTCCAGCTTACATCTGGATAATCCAAATTACATCCGGAGTTCTGAAATCTCCATTTTACAGCTCCACATGTGAAAGGGCAGGCAGTGGCAGTTTGATCATGAAAGGATATGGTGAAAATTAAGCCAGTGCATAAATGTATAGAAAATTGCTTCTCTCCAGTATGGATTGCTCCCACATAACCCTAAGGTAGCAGGTGCCCATGGAGCGCCGCCTTTGTAGAATTTTCCAGGGATGGGCAGAAAAGCAGACGAAACTGAGCACAGCGGCCAGCAGGCAAAATTGGGCACGTTCTGCATGCGGGCCGCGAGCAGAGGAGCGGCTGCCTCCCGGGGAACGCTGCGGCGGCCCCGCAGCCGCGTGGCACCCCGGGATCCGGCCGCGTGCCGGAGCAGCCGCTCGGCGCGCTCTTTCCTGCAGGCTATTGCAGGAAGCAGCAGCAGAGCCAATGTCCTGCTTCTGAAGCACTCTCGCTTATTTCAGCATGTTCTGCAAATAAAGATTTATAGAAGTGTTTTCATAAATATCGATAAATTCTCACTTCAAAAAAATACTGGAGAAAGTCTGTGCTAGAGGGACAGGGGGCTATAAAGGCAGGATAAGAAATTGAGTATGATGTGAACTTCAGAAGCAGAATGCACGCTGTCACTTCTGCTTTTAAGGCTTAGAGAAGAGGTTGCAAGTCCTAGGATGCCTGTAGACAACGTGTCCCTGAAGGATTCGTTCCAGGGGCCTGAGAAGTTTGCGGTTCTGGTGTTGCAGCCCGATACTGATATTGGGGATCCGTTCAGAGCCTGAAGATTCTGCAGGTTTTCTGCTGGTGCTGACAGAAACAGACTTTTAGAAAACGCTTTATCTGAGACTGGTGTTTGCGGGAGGGGGAGAAGTCCCAGCACTGGAGAAGC
>VZSV01000389.1:244439-275560 GCA_013398735.1 Nothocercus julius
GCTCGCCGCTGCCGGCTCATCGCCGCTTCTTTGGTTCCACGTTTTGCGCTTTGGCGGACTCGCTTGCAACTTCACGCAGATTATTTACTGCTAAGGCACGAGGCAGTCACAGCCCTGTAGTTATGAGTCATCCGGAGCTCTGAGACAGCGCCCAGCCTGGCTTCGGTGAGCAGAGGGAGCAGGCGAGGAGCGCTCCACACCCGCTCCGAGCCCTCTGGGCGTCTCCGGAGTCGCCGCGCACAGGGCCGCGCTGCTGCACGGGACCCAGCCGTGTCCTGCCCTCCCTGCAGGTAAACGCTGCTCTGCGTCTGCGCGTCGTCCTTTGCGTTCGGCTTGCGGGTGGTTCAGCGCAGCGCCTGAGCGCCGGGCGGGCGCGCTTCCCGCCTGGCATGGTGTTCGGTTCGGCTTTCCTTTGGAATAGGCTGCTGAGCACTAGCACGCGTGGCGCCGTCACGGGAGCGCAGGAGGAGGCAGAGCTGGGGCCGCAGCTGGCGCTCTGCTAACACAGCAACTCCAGCTGGCCGTGGGAATGCCGAAGACGACCAGCAGAGCCCTGGGGGGGCCTGCGGCCCCGTCACCATTATGTGGAGCTGCACGGGAAGCTGGCTGGAGCTCCGCCAGAGCCTTTGCAGCCTTCCAGGTCAGCCCTCTCATCCTAGGTGTTGCTGGATTCTTTACCTTGGGGCAGGGCCCAGCTCCTCCGGCCTTTGTGTACCCCTTCCTGTAAGTGCTGCAGGCTGGCGTAGATGCTGCTTTGAACTTGAGTCTGTCCATCCTGAAGTTGGGTCAGCGCTGTGCCTCGCTCTGCTCTCCCTGGGACAGGACTGTGCCCCTTTCTGCGCTGGCCATTCCTCCCCTCCCTCTCCACGTGCCCTGCCTGTGGGACCAGTCGTGTTTCCATCTCATCACTCAGCCTTGCTGCTCCCAAACCTGCCAAGGTGACGTTACAGTGCAGACTGAGGCTTCTGAAGGCACTTTTACTGCAGCAGGACTCACCTGGGAGAAAGGGCGGCGTTTTAGCCATGTCTCCCCTCCGTAATTTCATAATGTAGCTGTTACAGTGCATGATGAGGTCAGTAGCCAGGCCTTGCCTGTGGAATTTAGGAATAGTTTAAGCACGTGCTGGTACTGGCCAGGTTACTGCAAAAATAGGTCTGGAAAGGGAGCCTGAGGAAATCATGCAGGCTGCTCCCAGTCTGGAGGCGGTGTAAATACACACGGACCATGCCTCACTGGTCACTGAAAACTCCCAGGGAAGGATGTCTCCATTTCCTGTGCTCACTAGTCGAGTATTTCACTTTGTTTATACTTTGCATTGTATCTGTTTTTTGCAGGAAATGGATGTCATTTTAGATGATTTTGCCCCTCAGTCTGGGGATTTTTCTTGGGTTTGCAATTTCTGTGAGTCGGATTTTTTACTGGGTTTACAGTTCCATGGCACAGGTATATCATGGAGCCCCGCGATGTGTTTTGCTGCCCACGGCTCCTTTAGGGTGCTCCTCTGGGAGGAGTCTCTCCGAGCCTTGAGAGCCTCCTGACGCAGGGGCAGCGTCGCGCAGGGCATGGTGCCGGTGAGCAGGAGCGCGGTGTGACGCGCCGGCTGCTTTTCGCACGTGTTTGAGGCCACGTCCTTTATAGTGTGACTGCTTTGATGCAAAAGCGCAGCATGTTTGTAGCCGAAGAAGTGCAGGTGGCTGCACACAACCGACCGTTTTTGTATAGAATCCTGAACAGCACAGGCAGTAGCATCTTTAGCAGTGTGACCTTCTTCTAGCGCTCCAGGCTCACCTGGTGTCTCTAAAATCTCCCTCAGTTTGCTGAAGTAGCTGTTCCTGGACACTGCAAATCTCACTGCCCCTGAGCTCCAGGGAAGAGAAATCTGAAGAAAAAGCAGGATGTTATCGCTGTTGATATAAAGGCTACCAGCTGGGGAAAGGCTCATCCCTCTTGCTTAAGTTTAAAGGGTTTTGATTTGCTTCTAGAGACTGTAGTCTGTAATCTCTTACTGTTTAACAGACCTTTTTGTAAAATGGGTCAGGACTGGTACTGAAGTTCATTTGCAGAAATACTTGTTTCTGCAGACAACTCTTCAGAAATGAGTACTTAACCAGATTAAACTGATAATGTGTTAGGGGAGGTGCTTGCAATTTGAGCTGCGTAGAGGGGGGGAGCAAGTAACAAGCTAAGGGCGCTACTGCCAGTGCTGTTCAGCATTCCGTGCAAAAACACCCGGTTGTCTGCAGTCACCTGCGCTTCTAGGGCCACAATCGCCTGGAGTTCCCTGGTGTTATTTCCTGGGTGTTAAAGATTCCTTTCCCTTAGGATGTTCTGCTGTTTCTTGTTATCCAGGCTCCCTTTGGGGAGAGTTTTACCTGCCTCTTGAATTGTGCAAAGCTTTGTGTTTTGAAGTGCTGTGCGCTGTAGTAAGGAGTTGTCGCAAGCTCTTAGCCGGTGCTCTAAGTTTCCTAGTAAAAGTGCTTTTACAGTTGTGAGTGAAATGATATGTAGTTTAAATCTGTTTAGGATTTTTACTGGGAAATTTCTGATCTGCCTTATTGAGGGGCACTAAAGGAAAAGCGGAGGTGTGAATCCGTGACGCCTTTCTCAGGGGGTAAAACTGGGTTTAAAAGAACCAGTCGCGCTAATTCCTCTGTTCATTCTATTTCCCCTTCCCTCTATCCTCTGTGCTGCCTGGCACAGTGGTTTGTACAGCTCCACTTTAAATTAATCACCAAAGTGATCTGCCCTTAAAGAAAGCACTGCCCAGCAGTTAGGGCAGTCCTGCCAAGAGACACTAAAAACGATCTCTATCCTGGTTTGCGAGGTGCCAACCTTGCACGTGGACGTGCCGTAGCTCTGTAAGATGGTGACTGATGTAAATAGGTATTCCTCCCCAGACAGCTTCCACCGGAACGGTTTTGCAACTCCGGGAGTATTTTATTCATTACTTGCTCTGTTTACTGTGATCAGTAGTAAGTTTCCTGTGAACACATGCTACAGACAAGCTCATTCTAGATCTAAAGGATGGTTCAAATTTTAGGGAAATGAAAAAGATGTTTGATTTCTCCTGATTCTAACAAATTTCTTGGTATAAGTCAAAATCTGGTCAAGCAGCAGCTCCTGTTCTGTCCCTGCTGAAAGAGTCAAGTTCCCTTCAGGCTCTTTGCCCTGTATTGTGGCCTCACTTGGGAGTTATGGTGCTTCCAGTGCAAGAAATCTCCCTGTGCTAAACATGAGCAGTTTAGATTGCCTGTAAATACCGTAGCATAAGAAAAGCTGATTTTGACAACTTGATTTGTATGCTGTTGAGTCTGTCTACAGTGTGCTGTGGGTGTCTGTCATGGGGTCCTTTGCTGACTCAAGAAAAGAATGTGGAAACTGTGTTGCTGTAACTTCATTGCCTGCTGAGTAGGTGATTCTGCACAAGAGTCTAGCAAAATATAAGACAATGAGGGATAAATGGCCTGAGACTTCTCCGGGTGATACCTGCAGTGATCTGCCTTATAGCCCCAATAGCTCATGTCTTCATTATTGCAAAGGAAATTGTGCACCTTCAAACTCTTTTTATTTTCTTCTTTTAATTTTAATTTGCACTGCATTTTGTTTTGTTGCTTAGTCTTTGCCAGCAATGACTTTAGGTGATTAGTTTCCACAGGAAAACACTTTGGTGTACTTGACCCCAAGGTATTTGTTACAAAAACGTTGTATATGAAGAATTTTGTTATTTCTGTCAGTTGTGGCCTTATTCTAGCTGCTGATGCAAGTTTAATCACATGGGGAAATGGCAGATGCTTAGCATGTTTGCTGCTTAGGGCTTCCCAGCACCTGCTAGACACTGGAGAGGCTCTGCTGCTTCCTTCGCTGCGTGCTGGAGATGTGGAGCTCCACAGTGTTCAGTTCCGCTGACCTTTTTGCCAGCGTATGTGTGAGCTGCCTGCACACTGAGCAGCCCTTACAACCACCCGTGGAAAGCACCAGTGTTCGTATAAGATGCTGAAGGGTGTCGGTTTAAGACTGCATGAATTCCTGGTGTCTGACCTTTAGGCACCTCTTAGGTCAAACAGATACCCTGTGCTGCCTGGAAACTGGTAGTCCTGCCCTAAATACTCCCTAGGAGCACTGTCCCAGTGTCCAGATGGGAATACTTGGGATTAGTCCCATTCAAATTGCTGTCTCTTTCCTAAGAAAAGTTCCCAACATCTTTCCTTGTTTCCATGTTCTCAAGTGGGGTTAGTGATACTGACAGACCTCCCCTGTAGTAACTTTGATCCTCTAACAAGAAGTGTCCAGGAAGTGCTGGGTGTTCTTGGCTGCTCCATCAGGAAAGATAGGAACTTCCCTCTTTAAGGATAAAAGAGGTGACATATAAAGAAAGTAAGAAAGAAAAAAAAAAAAAAAAAAAAAACTGGAAAATTGACATAAGCATAGGGTCCCCCCCATTTCTGTTTGACAACACTCTCAGGAAAAAAAAAAAAAGGGGAGGTGGGGAAGAGAAAGAAAACCAAAAGTAATCTTAGCAGTGTAATTCTGTACCTATCTGGAATCATTTTCTCTTGCTGCTCCAGATTGCACAGAAGAATTACTCTCTTTGGACAACTAAATGGAGCAAGTCCCTGCAATAAGGAAGCATTGTAAAAGTCTGAAGCTTATTGCCCTACAGTAACAGTTCTTCATACATTTCTTAATTTTAAAATGATATTATTTTCCTCCGGTTGTGGTTGGAAACACAGATATGAGACGTAGTGCGCTTTCCTTCTCTTAGCCGCTAGCAGAGCAGCGTTTTGCGTGCAGAAGGCTGCGCCAGCAGCCCCTGCAGCCAGCGCCGCCGCTTTCTCTGCCATGAGTCCTCGTGGCTCCTGAACACGGGCGCGCGGCGAGAGGGCTGCGCGCTGCTGGCCTCAGCTGTGGACGTGCTCTGCATGGCAACGGCAAAGGAGGAGGCAGCGGCGCGGGCCGCACTGCAGCGCATTGCAGCACTGCCACAACAAAGGCTTGCTGGGAAGACACATCTCCTGGCGCTGCGTGCAGAGTGGGGCTCAGGGACAGGGCGCTGAGGCTGTCTGCAGTGTGACAACAGCTGACAGTACATGAGGAAGGGGCTTTTCCTGCAATCTACACAGCAGCTGAACTACTAATAAGGAACTAACACTAGATATTAGTGTTTGGGACCAGGCAAGAGGAGACAGTAGTGAGCTCAGCTCTGAAATGCGGCTGGGGTGGATAGCTGCCCACACACGCCTGCACCTTGCTCCTGGGCAGCTGGGGCCGTAGTGAATGGCAGCCCCACTGGAGGTGGCTGCGGGGAGCTCTCTGCGCTCTCTTCTCACTGTCAAACCGGGGCAGCTTTGCAAGGGCAGGGGGTGTGTGTAACCAGTGGGTCTGAGCTATCTCTTGCCAGTGCTCTGCAAATGATTGCATATGCAAAGAGACTGGTGTCTTTCAAATATTTTTTAATGCAAGTTGCATCTTCCTGGGTGAGGTATGTTGGATGTTTCGTCTGTCAAGAGGAAGGTCAGCAGGTTAAAGGGCTGAGCTGGAAGAGATCAACAAGCTTGCTGAGCAGCAAGTAGTCCTGCAGCATCCCAGGGAGAGTTCTGTGGAGAAGCAGGTTACTCGGAGAAGGCTTTCTCCTTTGAAACCTTGTCACTTTGCTTTCTTGCACAGATTGCTATTACTGCCTCTGTTTCCAGGGTTGCTGGTGCTCTGCACTACCCCATCATGCCCATGGGTACAGAAGCCAGCCAGGATGAGTGTTAATTTTTCCCAGCAGCTTGTTGTATTCACTCTTAACATGGTAGCAAGGTTAACGGAATCCTCCCAAACCAAAAAACTATCCCATAGCGTGGATCTCCTACTATGAATTAGGAAGAAATTATTTCTAGTCCATACAGTTGTAATGGAGATAGGTAATGTCTGCAGAGGGTGGCCTAGACGCTGCAGCTTTTGCAGGAAGACCATCCAGACATTTAACCTCTCGCCCCACGTCAACCTCCCGAAACTTCTCCTAGGGGGCAACAAGACAAACAGTCCTCTGTGTTTGCTGCCCCTCAGACTGCTTTGATTTGACCTACACACAAAAGGTTTGACTGAGTTGATTGCTGCAGTGCTTTGGAAGGTACTGCAGGGCAAGTCTGTTCCTGTGCGTTACCGAGTGGAGCAAATCTTTTACATGATTTGCAGGACTGTTCTCTGTGGCTTTCTCCACTAGGCTGCCAAAAAGAGCTCACTCTGCATGCAAATATCTTGATTCTGTCTTTCTTCAACCCAGATAACCAGTTCAGGATGTCGATATTGGAGCGACTGGAGCAAATGGAGAGGAGAATGGCTGAAATGACAGGATCCCAGCAGCACAAACAAGGAGCAGGAGGCGGGAGCAATGGGAGTGGGAGTGGAGGAACTCAGGTGCAGGTATGAACCACACTATGTCCAGGTGCAGCAGCATTAGGCTTTCTGCCCAGAATTTGTTTTTTGGGGGGTTGGAAAGGATTATGGTTTCTCTTAAAGAACGCATCTAGTTGTGGGTGTCTTTAATGACAATTCGCTTTCACTCCAATTTGCCACTGTCTCAGTATTTCTAAAAGTGACCGGTCACCTGCGTAGGGCAGGTTGCCGCTGTCCTCCGTGGCTGAACTGGGATGTGTGTGGTGTTGCAGTGCGTTTCTGGGACTGGGACACTGGGCAGCTGCTTTGAGAGCCGCGTAGTGGTGGTGTGCGAGAAGATGATGAGTCGTGCTTGCTGGGCAAAGTCCAAACACTTGATCCACTCAAAGACTTTCCGAGGAATGACACTGCTTCACCTAGCTGCTGCCCAGGGCTATGCTACACTGATCCAGACCCTCATCAAATGGCGGTAAGACCCGACCCTTTGGACTCTTGCGTTTCCATACATACATGCTTCTGTGATGTCTAAGCTGTGCTTGCTCCAGGTGTGCAGTTGTCTCTCAAAAACTGCATCTTGTGCCCAGTGTGAGAATGTGTGCTGTCCCCTTTTCTGGCAGGACCTGTCTCTCTCTTGAGAGAGAGAGTCTGGTTGCTGGATCTCTCATGGTTTTAGCCCCACTGGTGGAGGCACCAGCTGCGGTAAATAGGTGTCATGGGCTTGTATGAGCAACAACTTTGCACTGTGCGCTGAGTAAAGCTGTAGCTCTAGGAAGATTCCTGATGTGTCTACAGAGCATCATTTGTTCTCTCTGCAGCACCAAACATGCAGACAGCATTGATCTGGAGCTGGAAGTTGACCCTTTGAATGTGGATCACTTCTCCTGCACGCCTCTGGTAAGCAGGGAGAGTCTGAAGGATCCTCCTGAGGGCTGCAGTGTCTTACTTCCCTGATGTGCGGTGTGCACTAGAGTTAGATATTCCTTGTGTTTCCTTATTGTAAAATAAATGGTTGGGAATGGCACTATCTGCCTCCTAGCGCTTTGCTGAGGGAGGCCACCAAGAATCCAAGTCATGGAGTAACTGGAGGAAAGGAAGCAGGCAGGGCATTTTGAGAGGTCCTTATGGGCTTTCTGTCAAGTTGCCCTGCTTGACTGATGGGCTGTAGAGGTTATAAAACATGATCACCATGTCTTGGTCATTAGAACCATGAGGTCATATTCACTGGGAATTCAAACAAAAAGCTAAAGTAGGCAGAACCAGAGTACATCCCAATTTAGAGCAGCAGAATGCTGGGCTTCCCGTTCCTTACCTTTAGCTCTGTCTGCACGCTTCTGATCTCCAGGATTCCCATGTGCAAAGCTCTTCAGCCTCAGTAGTGATGCCAATGTATGCTGCAGTTAGGAAAAATCCTCCATTTATTACTAAGTAAGAAATTATTGGCTTCATTTGGCAGGTGACATCTCTCAAAGAAGAGAATAACATCCTCTAATCCTCCGTTATGGCCCTGTGTATAGGTGGGACCCTCTTAAAGGCCAGTAGATGATGTTTAAGCACACAGCGTTTTTTCACATTTCGCTTATACAAACAAGAATAGGTTTCCTGTGAGTTGAAGACAAGACTCCACTGCATTAGCAAGAAAGGAGCAAGAAGGTCGGTCTCCCAGTGGGTCATTTCTCTGTCTTTTTTAGATGTGGGCATGTGCCCTGGGCCACATGGACGCAGCTGTTGTGCTGTACAAGTGGGACCGCCGAGCCATCTCTATTCCGGACTCCCTTGGGAGACTGCCCTTGGCTATTGCCCGCTCTCGAGGCCACGTAAAGTTGGCAGAGTGCTTAGAGCAGCTGCAGCGAGATGAACAAGCCCAGCTTGGGCAAAGTCCCAGAATTCAGTGCCCATCGAGCACAGATTCCAGTGCAGAGAGCTGGGTGTCCCAGTGGCACAGTGAGCTTATTGCCTCCCAAGAGCCTCAGAAGGGAGTCACTGTGATTTCCAGTACAAACACAGGTAAAACAATCCTGAGGGTAAGTCCTGCTTTGCGGATGTGTGATGTGTGTTTAAAGAGGGAAAAAAAAAAAAAAAAAAAAAAAAAAAAAAAATTTGGCCCAAGGGGCCCATTTTTTCCCCCCTTTCCCCCTTCCACCCCACTGTTCTTTTTTTTTTTTTTTTTTTTTTTTTTTTTTTTTTTTTTTTTTTTTTTTTTTTTTTTTTTCTTTGTGTGTCTCCCTGTCATGTGCTTTGTACACTTGCATGAGTGTGGGGAAGAGGAGAGCAGGTCTCTTTAGAAAGATGCGTGTCTTGAGAGTGGTGGGGGTGGTACCGTCCCTGGATGACGGTTCCAGCCTTTGCACGTGCCGCTCTGTGCCCTAGAACGTGGCGTGAGCTTCCACCTGCAGCAGGAGCTCTTACATTTCCTACTGTGATCACACAGCACTTATTTCATTTTGACCATTGATCTGTTTGTTTCCAGAGCTGAGACGACCAAGATCTGAACCTTCCAGTTACTACAGTAGTGAGACTCAGAAAGATTACCCAGCGCCCAAAAAACATAAACTGAGCCCTGAATATTTTCAAGCCCGGCAAGAGAAGCTGCTTTCCACAGCGTTGAGCCTGGAACAGCCAAGTGTCAGGAAGCAAAGCTCCAGCTCCAAGCAATCCACCACTGAGACAATCAGCCCCAGCGAAGGGATAAGGGACTATGGCCAGGAGCTCTCCCAGCACATCCCAGAAGTCACTGGGTACCGGGGCACTGGCAGCCAAGAAGGAATCAAATGGAATCCAAAAGACATTTATATTGGTGTGTCTGCAGTGCAGGTTGCAGGGAGCCAGAAGGGGGCTGCACTGGGGAAGGACACTGTAGCTCATCGGCTATGCCAGCGAGAGCAGATGAATGTGCTGATGATGACTGACAGGGAGATGGTGGATGCAGAGCTGTTGTCCTATAGGGACAATGTAGGGGAGGAGGACTGCTTACACCACATGGATGACTTGCAGGTAAACATAACCAGAGCAGCAAGATCATCTGGCCTGAGAGCTCTCTGTCTCCATTGACCTCAGAGAACGTGGTAGCTGCACTAAGGAACATGAAACAAAACTGCGAGAAACTTCTGTGAAGGCCTTCTCGCTGTGTGAAGGCACAGCAGGCCTACTGAGCAGTGCCTCGCAGAAGGAGGCAGCAACTGCAGCTGCCTCACATTTTCTCCTGTTACCAAGGGGCGTTCTTTCAACCCAGGTGCAGGGTTGACAGCATTTAGGCTCATGCACCAGCCTATGCCGGGACAGGGTGCAGAAAGCACAAAATGCTTTGCAGAGTAGGGGTTCTGTGAGCTGTGGTAAGATACCACATCTCACAGATGGGTGTAGTTCAGAGATCCTGCCTCTTGCTTTGTGGATGGGGTTTGCTTATTTGTATGGATTATATTTGGGGAGGGGAAAAAAAAAAACTCTTGAGCAAGGAAGAGTCACGTGGACTACGTGCAGCCTGTGAAGCCAGCCCAGGTTTCTCAGCAGAGCACTTCACTGTCACTCACATGCTGTGAGTGATCATGCATCAGTGACTGTAGATCACTGGGGGGCAAGGGGCATATGTCAAGGGAAAAGAAGGCAGCCCCCATGCCTCCCTCAGTCATGTCAGTAAAGGAGGTTATGTGTAGCAATAGGTGAAGTAGATACCTGCCAAACAGAAACTGTTTTTTTGTTTGCTTTTTTTCTCCCTGATGTTTCTTTGCTGCGTTTCAAGCTCTTCATATGCCTCCTTTGGTGGGGAGGAGATTGAGCAGGATTCCTGATGAAGCTGTGATCTCAGGGGTCACTAATTCACTGTCACTAATGTGCCTTTGTTGTTCTGTCACTCTGATTCCAAAGTCATGTCGTAAAGGCATGTTCATTACAGCAGAGCAAAGCCTCAGAAATTTCAGTACATCTGTCCTTGGGCACTGACTACCTGACAATGCGAGTGGCTTTTGGTGCCAATGTCTACAGGTGCTACTTCAGATTCCTGTGGCTGTCACTCTGCTTGGGCACTGATTCATTTCCTGTCCTTCCCCCCCCACCCCCGCAGGAGAGAGCTGCAAAATGACTTTTCATTCGGAAACAAGATATTGACGGCTGCCAGCAGCATACAGCAAAGGGTCATGCATAGGTTCCCCATACACATGACAAAAAAAGAGGCCTGGAAAAGGTTTAACCCTCCAGCACTCTCTGCGGAAGAGAAAAGCAAATGACCTTTGGTTAACAGTTTTTTCTGTAATGCTGAGAAAAACTGTAGTGCAGCTACTGCAGATTTTGGGGACCCAGGGACAGGCTCGCTTCTCTCCCTGAGATGCAGGCGAGGGTTGTAGCATGTAAGGCTGCAGTTACCGCATAGTGAACGTCTGCTATCCATTCCAGGTCAACATGATGACACTTGCAGAGCACATCATTGAAGCTACGCCTGACAGGATCAAGCGGGAGAATTTTGTGCCAATGGAGTCACTGCTGGCAGAGAGAACGGACAGTACTGCCATGAGCACCACGATGAGCTGGCTGGCCAGTTACCTTGCTGATGTCGATCATCTGCCGAGTGCTGCACAGATGAGGTTAGCAGGGGCTGCGGAACAGCTCTGGCTTTTTGAGTGACATGAAGGCTGAGGGGCGTGTGCTGCTTCTGCAGCCTGCGTGTGCTGCTTGGTGGGTCTCGGCGCACTCTCGCACCTAAGCATAAAGTTGCCAGTACACCTGTAAGTTTGTGAGGAATGCAAGTGGCTGCCGCAGGCGGGCAGAAACACAAAATTTCGCACTGAGAGCAGATTTAGGCATTGCTGCCTTTCAGTTTCTGTGAGTGTCTGAACTCCCAGGCTGCTGAGCAGTTGTAATTCACAGACTTCTTGAGTTAGTTGATGGCTGTGAGTCTGAAGCAAGGAAATGAAAATATGTAGCTTGCCCAATGAGCGTCATGCATGTTTTCATGTTGGGAAAGGGGTGAAAATGTGGTTAACAGAAGTTAAAAAAAAAAAAAAAATGAGAGAAATTGAATTGAGAAGTCTCTCTTTTATCAGTGGAAAAAAATAGATAAGAATCTGTAGTAGGTAGCAGCATGTTCTGTAGTACCACAGTCAAAAATTTAGGAAAATGCTGAAAGACCCACTAAATCTGAACTTCAGAGAAACATGTTTGTTTTTACAGAAGAATAAGGCTAACATTTCTTTCCTAGACATATAAATGCATTGCATGTGAATGCTGAACAGCAGACAAGCTTCTGTATGACAGAATAGTTATGAGAAGAAAATCAGCATGAGCTGTATATGCAGCATCCTGTCTAAACTTGTCACTTGTCATCTATCAGTCATCTCCCCACCCAAACCTTTTTACAAATGCTACACAAGAGGAAACACATCTCAGAAAGTAGAACAGAATCCTAAGGCCACAGAGTTTGAGTTCTATTCTGTTGCCAAGCATAAGCACGGTGGTGCAAGCAGGCTCAGCAGCGAGGAATTTGGGTTGGAGAGGTGTGGAGTTCTTATTTGTGCTGCCAGTGCTGCTGATTTGTGACCCAGTAATTCCTACTGTGATTGGTGTTTCAGAAATCTGTATAGTGAACCCCTGACCCCTTCTTCAAACACCAGCTTGAGCCCTGCTGGCTCACCGATCAGCGAAATAGCTTTTGAGAAACCCAGCCTTCCCTCAGCCGCAGACTGGTCTGAATTTCTGAGTGCATCCACCAGCGAGAAGGTAGAGAATGAGTTTGCACAGTTAACTCTGTCCGATCACGAGCAGAGAGAGCTCTATGAAGCTGCCAAACTTGTCCAGACAGTGTTCAGGAAATACAAGGTAAGTGGCTGGAACGTCCTATGTCTTCCTCTTTACATGGGGGACAGTCTAGTTCATTAAGAAATAAAGTGTAGATAAGGGGTAGTATCCACTCCTAAGACAAAGAAAAGAATTTCTACCATAACTTTTGCAACGCTTCTAGCATTCTCTTGTTGACATTTGCTCAGCAACCAGCAAGCCATACCGTAGCATTCTCTCTGTGCTAGAGCACAGCAGTCCCAAAGTGTATCCTGAAAGTGCATTTCAGAGGTGGCGGTTGGGCATCTGCTTGGTAAACATCAGTTTTGAGGGTTTGTCTCTTACCTTCACTGTAAATGCCTGGAGCAAAATTGGGTCACATACCCCCATAGATGAGATTTAGAAGTAGGAGCCCTTGAAGTGGCTGTGAGGGGCATATCATCTATCCTGTTCTGTTGGGGCAGTCTGAGTATTTACTACTTCTTGCTTCTCTGCGCAGGGCTGTCCTCTCCGGGAACAGCAAGAGGTGGCTGCCGCTGTCATTCAGCGTTGCTACCGAAAATACAAACAGGTAAATAAGCAAAAAGGCTTTTGAGGAAGTACACACTATCGTGTCATGAATGCAGCCCTCTGTAATTGGAATTATGCCACTGTGTTTCTGTGTGCCTTTCAATATGCAGCATACCCTCCTCAGACAAAGTCAGAAGGGGAAGAAAGTTTGGATCCTGAATCTAATCTCAGAGGGTGTTTCCTTGAAAGGATTTTGTCTGTCACGATACCTGCATTTTTACTGTGAAATAGAGGGAACTGTTGTGTTTCATATTGGCCTATACACATGCTGTAATCTACTGAGACTGCTTTCTGACTAGTTGCTTGCCAAATTTCATTGTGAAATTGAAGTTGAACCTCTGACAGGGGTGAAGATGAAAAAATAGGTTGTTTTATTTTGCACGTGCCAAACTTTTAAACTGCAGAAAATCCAATGTTTTATCTTGATGCAAGTTGTTCCAGG
The DNA here is from genome assembly GCA_013398735.1 of Nothocercus julius. Classification (NCBI taxonomy): domain Eukaryota; kingdom Metazoa; phylum Chordata; class Aves; order Tinamiformes; family Tinamidae; genus Nothocercus; species Nothocercus julius. The sequence goes on from VZSV01000389.1 coordinate 257,596, forward strand.
ACTGAGACTGTTCTCCAGACTATTTTGGAGAGGTAATTTTAGGCTGAGTTCTCAACCCCAGAAAAAGAAGATACTTTCTCCTTCCTGCTCCCCTGCCCCCCCTTTATTTTTTGCCAGGTAGAGCCCACATCCTTCTTATGGTGCCCCATCAGACTTAGGCTGTCTGATGCCTCAAAGCACAGTACTTGAAACAAAAGATGAGATTCTTGTGCTCTTTTGCAACTTTCAAAATCAATTGTTTGGGAAGCCTTTCTGGTGTTAGTAGAGTGTATCACAATTGACCCTCAGACTGTCCTACAGCTGTCGTTCTGAAGTGATGCTTTCTGTGCAAGCAAAGTTAATACTTTTCAAAAGCTGCGTGATAGAGTCTGTCTTGGATCCTGGAATCGCTCCTTTTTGAAAGAAGATGGTTTGGGTGTTTTTTTTTTTGTTGTTGTTGTTTTGTTTTTGTTTTGTTTTGTTTTTTCCAAATCTTTATTTGCAGAACTAATATTAACCTTGTATTTTCTGTTTCTCCCTAAGCTTACTTGGATAGCCTTGAAGGTAATACAAATACAAACACTATTTTGGAAACCATTCCTGTGGGGTCACAAGCTTTCACATTCCGTAGAAACGAGGAGAAGCTGGCATTTAGTGCAATGCTTTAAGAATATCCACTGGTAAATGCCTGTGGTAGCTGAAGCACTGTGAAAAACCAAACCTCTTTTGGGAGTCAGGCAGAGGCTGCTGTGCCACAGCACATCAGCAGAAAAACAACATTAATTTAAAAAAAAAAAAAAAAAGTCTCCTGCTTCTACAGATGCCTCACAAAGCAGTGCTGGGCTGAGGAGGGGCGGGGGGTACTGAAGTCCATTTCCAGAGGACGGACCTGCCTTTGTTGCTGCTCTTAGCCTTTCCAAGGGAGCATTCACATCCCACCTGTACAGCAGTATCGCTAGCGTTCTGCCTGCTTGTGAAAGTATTTCAAAAGTCCACCTGTAAAATACCTGTGCTCAGACTTCTTGAGATCACTCTCATGTGCATTGCTGCTCATACTGGACACAGGTGTTAATGCCAGTCTTAAATTGTGCATGCTGAATAACTTTCTCCTGTAAAGAAGGATTTACCAGCAGTGCAACATCTTGCTCTGACCAGATACTGGAATCAGCTCAGCTTTTCTCAGAGCTATCTTGGGCACAAGGCATGCTCTTTCTGGAGAGAAACTGTCCTCCGGGGTATTTTTTTCATCTACAGTTTCCTCACACACTGTGGCTTTATACCCATCGATGTAGTATTATATTAGGGCAAGTGAACCAAGCTTTCCTGGTGCCCCTCTACTAGCTGGGCCTCGTGTCTGCAGGGAGACTAGGTGCTGTTTGCCTTTATCCTCTTCCCAGTGGGAGGGAAGAAGAGGAGGAGAGGGAATTTGGGGTGTTATGGATGGACCACAGTCTCAGTACCTGAGTAGCTAATCAGCTAAGTGGATCTTGAATGCAAACATACTGGGGTGTATTTTGTGTAGAGACTGTGCTTTTCTCTTTCACGTGCCTGACTCCTCTGTTATGTTACTGTACTACGGAGGTCAGCACAGACTTAGGATGGTAGATTTGAACAGCCATGGCTCGCATCACTATTTCATCTTTGAACCTTTCCGTTCAACCTTTGAACCCTTCTGTTCAGGGGTTTGTAACTCAGCCACAGAAGTCCTCTCTGGGCTAAAAATTGGAAGGAAAACCATGACCAGCCTATGAGTAGGCTTATTTATAAACCACAGTCTAGTCCGTTCATCTAAAAATGTTGGAAAGCAAAAGCAGCAAAACCAGTGCAAATAAATAATGACAAAACAAAACTGTACCTAATGACTGCTTCAATTCCAAAAAGTGAAATTTGGTAAATGGTGGTCTGTAATGGTATCAGAGAGTCTTTTGCTTGACTTGGGTGCTGGGTTGTTGTTTTATTTTGTTTTTCCTTCTTCAAGCAGACAAACATCAGTTTTCAAGCACTCCATTAAGCTATTTTAGAACTGTGCCCACTGCAGAGCACTGTCTGCTGGGTCTGTGTCTTGGCAGTCTTCTGATAAAATGAGCAGGAAGTCATAGCTGGTAAACTGTCCAGGAACAACAGATACTAACGTGTTACAATTCTCAAAGTAAGGTTAGCAAACAGTGAAAACGTCTGTCATAGTATTAGTTCAGAGGTGCAAACACAACTTGCATCAAGTATTCTAGATCTCTGTTTATCTTTAATAAATATGACCTTTAAAAGTACATACGAATGCATAATCATTAAAAGCACACTTTCACATAACTTAGTTTGATACTGGACTTGTGTGATTAAATGATTTTCTTTAAGTTGGAGTAATATGCCATTCCATCTGAAATGCTTAGATTTTAAAGGGTGTATGAGCAATCAAGAGTTGTAGCACTGTACTGTAGCATAGAAACAAGAGAGTGACACTGTTCAAGCCAGCTGTTCAAAGTTAATCGCCATAAGAAAGCGAAATGCACACGTGAACAGAAAATTAGGTTCTTTAAAAATATCTTCTACAGCTTTTTGTTTTCTTTAAGAAAGCATACCACGGTGTATTTTCCTTTATTTTGGTTGCTCATATTTTGGAATAGTCATTCATGCTGCATTCCCCTTACAGTTACTTAGCTGGGCATATTTTGCTCTTGTTGATGAGATTCTTGACAACCAATGACTATGTGGAATGGAGTCTTACAGTGTTCTGCTCCTTCTAATGAGTTTTACTGCGTGCAAAGGAATAAGATAGTTCCTCTGAATTAATTAGTATATGTCTAATGCAGACCCGCTTCAGTACAAATACAGAGCCATATAAACATGACTCAGGATCAACTCCAGTCTTTCTGAGGTTGTTCATAAGTAGAGTACAGCTGGGTCTGTTCAGCATTACCATGCGCTTGCACAGCTTCTACCAGCTAGTTATTAAACCCAATCCCATCAAGCTATTCTGTTGCAAAACGATTACTTGCTTACCTGATGCAGATTAGGTTCTGCACCTAATTTCACTGTTTTTCAGTTTGTTTTAGACCATTTCTCAGCCAGTTCCCAATCAGAGAGTAGATGCTCATTGGCTGCTCATCACGTCTTAGTGGCTCAAGAGTCTTTCAGCACAGGAACTGTCATCTCGTTCATTTTACTGGAGTGTCTTAACTTCGTTTTTTGTTTGTTTGTTTCTCTTGTAGTATGCACTTTATAAAAAGATGACCCAAGCTGCCATTCTTATCCAGAGCAAATTCCGAAGCTATTATGAGCAGAAAAAATTCCAGCAGAGCCGACGAGCCGCAGTGCTAATCCAGCAGTACTATCGCAGCTACAAAGAATGTGGAAAAAGGAGGCAAAACCGTCGAGCAGCTGCCATTGTTCAACAGAAACTCAGGTGAGCTCACTGGGCTGTTAGACCCTGCTGGGATCTTTATATAGTGCTGATTAGTCAGGGCTGTGCTGACTAAAGGCCAGTGAAACAAGGACAGGAATTTATAGATTGTTTATTCTGATGTTTAGCACTCTTTTACCCAGTCTTGCCTGTGCTTTGATTTTTTTTTTTTTTCTCCTGTTTAGAAGCAGTCTGCTCACCAAGAAGCAGGATCAAGCTGCTCGCAAGATTATGCGTTTTTTACGACGCTGCCGCCACAGGTATTAGATCTTTTTTTTTTTTTTTTTATTGTTACTGTTCATTTCTGACCTTCCTTAGAGCATGTATAGTGATGTTCAAATGTCTTAGTGATAGTTGCAGCGTAAAGGACAACAGATCAGCTCGCTACAGATCTTTTAATTGAGTAGCAAAGCTCAGGTCTTTTCAAGACATACTGGCAAAAAGGAAATCTATTAGGACTGTTGCTGAAAGAGAATTATCATGTTCAGTTCCATTCCTGGTAAAGTTGCCCAAGTTGCACTGGGCAGATACAGAATAAGGAAAATTTGAGCAAATCCGAGCAAAGCAAGGCATGTGACTTCTAAGATTGGGCTTGAGGAAATCTGAAAGAAAAAGTTCACTGAATCATAGCTGGTTAGTTCATAATTGCTAAACAGGCCTACAGGCTGCACGCAGTGTTCTTGGTACATGGTGAAAGCACAAAATACCACAGCATCTGTTGTATGCTGAAAGTGGCTTTAATGGTAGAGTCTCATCAAAGATGGGCTCCTTTTAAGGTGGATAGGTGGAATGTGCCAGCAAAACAGCAGATAAGTTAGCTGAATTGTTAGTCCCCCCACACTTGCCTCAGTGAACTTGGGAGTGCAGCCAGAGGGATGAACGTGAATTATTTCCTGCTAGCATGGGAAGCTGAGCGTGATAGCTCAAGTGCTTGCTGGCAACATGTGTCAGCGAGCTCTCCCATACCAGTACTCCTCTCTCTGCAGACTAATGATGTGTTAATGAAAGAGTCCTGTATATGATTAGACTGCAGACTGGAATGGTACATAGGCAAAAGTGGATTCAGATGTTTTTTACCCAGCTCCCTCCATTCTCACCACACGTGCATTTCATTCACCAACAGCATGCGGGAGCTGTTCAGACCTGATGCCTGCTGTATTTGGAAGCATGTCTAGTACAGCCCGGTGATGTGTGAACAAACTGAGCTCAGAGAGGCAGGTGATAAGGGGCACTGGTTTTAGGAACAGACTCAGTCCATTTTGTAGGAGTTAAGAGCTGCAGTTTGCAGGAAGTTAGTGTATCTCAGGTTGTGGAAGGAATTCTTACCCACGGATTCAGCAGGAAGTAGCACATGTGGACAAAAAAGAGGGCTTTATGGTTTCCAGACCAATTTCAAATGCACCTGAAACAGCCACAGGATTTCATGAAGAAGCAGAGGTGGCTCCTTGCTCTCAGCAAGGCAGGCAGCTGGCCTGAAGGGTCCATTTTCTGATTCGTAAGGCAGCTTGTCCCTTTGAAGTAGGCAGAGACTCCAAGCTTTTGTGTCCTCTGACATCTGCTTGATATCCGGGTCGTCCCTTGTGAAGCAATAGCCTTTTCCCATCTGTGGGAGTTCTGGACTCAAACGGCCAGAGGCTCTTACGGTTGACTTAAACATGTGCACCTACTGAGTCTCTGTAACTAGCCCTATCACTGGCTTTCACAGTACTTTGCAGGGTGCACCGCAGCTTTAAACTGTGCTCAGAGGAGTCTCCACCTGCCTGGTAACCTAGACTCTCCAGGGCTTAAATTGCCTATGATTCCAGCGTTTTTCCTTTCTTAACTCAGTGACTTCCTCCTGCTCAGCATCTCCCGCTTCCTTCCAAGAGCAAGACCCACTCATTCCATCAGTCAAATTTGGGAGGGAGGCCTTTCCCCTCACCTGTAGCCAGATCCATTCTTTCTGGAGCAGAGTGATTGCTGCTGTTGGGCATCTCTGGAGAAAGATAAAGGTCTTGGATATTCTTGGATACCCTTAGATAGGAAATCAAATCAAGGAGGAGGTAAAATCCCTGTCTTTACCTTGCCCTGCAGGCTACTAGAATTTCTGCAACAGCACAGTCCCTGGAACGTGATGAAGGAAACAGTTATTTTTCACTGAAGATGTAACTGTGTTTCAAAACTGCAGTGCTTTTCCTTCTGAGCAGAAAATAATCACATGGTTCTGTTTCTGTAATTTCTCCAACAAAAAACAAAGTCAAATAGTTTCTTCTTCTATCTTTTTTTTATGTGTGTGTTGCTTTTTTTTTTTTTTTTGTTTTTTTTTGTTTTTTTGTTTTTGTTTGTTTGTTTGGTTGTTCTTTTCTTCTAGCATTTGCCAATGCAAGAACACTCCCAGGATAAAATTTGTCTCAATTATTAATATCAGTAATGCTAAGACTGTAAACTTTTGTTTTTTGTCCACAACCCTATCCTTGAGCCAGTAAGTGATTGTTCACTAGGATGTTACTCTATCACCAATTGGCCTTTATCACAAATTACTCAGGGTTTTTCCCAGCAACCACATGTTTTTTTGTTTGTTTGTTTGTTTTTCTATTTTATCAAAGACTCCTTTAAGCAACTTCTGAATCATCCCTTTCTGTTAGCATTCAGAACAACTTAAATGGTTTTCGTGTCCTGTTTTGTTCATTATCTTATTGGTGCGAATATTCAGTAGAGCAAACGTGATATGTAGCAGCTTGAGGCTCCAGGGCAGTGCTAGGCTTGTTGGTCTCCATTTTCTGATCTCATGAACCTACTCTTGTTGCCTGGTCAGACACAATTTCAGATGCTTTGGAACAGTTAATGCCCCAAGGCTGAGGCTCCCTTAGTAAAGGCTGTGTAGAAATTGCTGAAAATCAGAAAAGATACAGAAGTTTGGGCTGGCTGTATTGTTGGAGAAAGTCAAGGTGCTGGAGTTCTAATAGCTGGATATTAGCAGGCATTGGGACAGCAAGTGTAGTCATTCATCAGCAGCAATCATTCTTATGATCAGGGATGTGTGGTTTTCGTTTGGTCTTGAAAAAGTATATCCATCCGTTGCCATATTCTCAAAAATCTGGTGAAAAAACATGCATCCGCCATAACATGGTATCACCCCAACTGATCACCAAGTCCTGTTCGCAAAGGAAGAGAAGCGATGCTCCCGGCCTCCCGGGAGAGCCGTGGCTGCGTGCGGGCTCCGACCAGCTTCCCGCCCGGGATCGCCCTTCCCCTGCTGCGAGTGGCCCAGTTTTCCGGGAGGCAGCCGAGGGGCTCTGTGTGAGTGGTTCTGACAGTACTTCACCTCTTGAGGGCTTCCCAGGTAGGAATCCTTCAGAGCTGTAAGGAAAAGTGAGAGCTCTGACGAGGCTCTGGGTTAGCTGAGCTGAATCCACACGTGCTCCATTCTGTCATCTTTCAATGACAATGTTTAATTTCCTCTTCTTTGTCCAATTCTTATGAAAATTTTACTTCCCTGAGAGACAGCAGCTATACCACTGCTAGGCTGTGATTGTGATCCGTAGTGTTTTTTTGCGGAGGAGTGCTTGGACTGAGATAGAGAAGACAGTCGCTGCAAGGGAAGGCTGGATGCAGCTGGAAATACCACTGGGATGACAGGATGGGCTTTATTTTGCCTATTTATTTCCTGCCTTAAAATACCTAAACGCAAGACGGTGCTTTACCTCCCGCTGAGGAGGAGCCCGGAGGCAGGAGGTGGGAAGGGGTCTTTCTCTGCAGGCAAGCATGCGCGTGCGCCTCCTCCTCCTCACTGACGTGCAGCTCTTGGTAAGGAACCGTTTCTGCCGCGTTGTGCTAATAGCTCTTTGGTATTGTTTTGCTGTCTGAAGCCCTCTGGTGGACCATAGGCTGTACAAAAGGGTGAGTGTAGCTGCCTGCTAGCCAGTTCCTCTCTTCCATTTTAAGTATTTTTGCTTTCTGCTTGCTTGCATGGGGCTGCAGCCAGATATGCCAGTAAGTTTCACCTCCATAAATTATATGAAACAGAATCTTGTATAAACTAACCCTACTGCAATGACTAACACTGCTGCTTTTATAACAGGACAGAGCTCCACAGTAGATGTTACCCGTGCATGAGTATGTAAAAAAAAGGATCTGTTTATTCATCATGGGCATGCTTAGAAGGTGGTGTCGATGGGCAATTTTGTAGCATCCAAAATGGCTATCAGTGGATTTTGGAACTTGAGTGGGTCTGCAGTGACACGCACTCAATGAGTAATTATGCCCTCTATATATAATAAGAACATGAGAGTATTCATGGTAGATTTTTGGAAGCTGCTGTGCAGATGCAGCTTACACTAGGCAGGTATTTGTTTCTGCCTGAGCCAGTGACAGGGAGGAGCTCTTCCCATGGCACTTTACTGTGAAAGATGGTAAGCTCCAAACTTACCTCCTAGAATTCGGTCTTAGGTAAGTTATGTATCTGGTTGCTTTTCAAAGATCAGCTCTTTGCCAGCTGCTTCTCTCAGCTGCTTATCTTGATCTACAGCAAAGAAAGAGAGAAAACGCAGAAATGAAGATATTGTAATTGCAGTACAGTAACTTGACAGTTTCCAGAACCGCCTAGGGAGCTTCTGCAGGGAGTCTGCTCCTTAGATTAAATGAAGTCCGCTCATGTCCGTGACCTGCCCCATCAGTGCGCTGGGTTGCTCCCTGCTGCAGGGTGAGAACAGATCCAAAGGATCCCATGCAGGTCCTGCTCCCTGCAGAGAAGGGAATGCTTTAGTTTTCCAGACACACATGCCAGGGCTGTCAGTAAGGACTGCTCTGTGCCACCTTAGGAGGCTGCAGGCAACAGGGTGGGTTTCTCTGGCAAAAGCCAAAGTTGGAGAAACACCTTTTGTTTTGTTATTACTACTATTTCAAAGAGAAGCAGGAGGCAGAGGGAGGGATCACTTGGACTCTTGCTTCATGTAACATTCAGGAATAGTCCCCTGGAGGCATTACTACTGGATTGACTATTTTGCTTAACGAAGCAATAGCTAATAACGTTTCTTTCAAAAGTGTGACTTTCATGGTACCTTTTTTTTTTGCCTATCTTCAGCTTTGTGTAGGTAGCAATGTGTGTTCTTCACTCTTTACAACTGAAGCAAGATTTGGATTAAATGGGGACGAAGGCCTAGATGTTCCTTAACTGTTTCAGTGCTTCGGTTTCTTGCATCTTGCCCTGTCGGAGGAAGAGAAACATCCTTAATTGCAGGGGCACCAACATGGTGAAGCTGCTAGCTGGGAAACCATGCCTCAAGTTCATGGCACTTAAAGATCATGTGCTTTATTCTATTACTAGCTTTCCAGCTAATGTAGGTTTATTTGAGAACTGTGTTCTCTTAATGGTGGACTGACCAGGTCATTTATATTTACTGTGAGATGCTTTGTATATTATATAATCAGTGCTGGCAATTTTTGGCCTAGACTGGGGTGTCCATTGTGTAAAGCCTCTTGAAGAAGCTGTAAATGGGTTTAGAAAAATACAATTCACTGTAAGTAACTAAAAGAAAAGAAATAGATGTTGTTCTTATCCGATGAATCAACTTCTCTCCATTGTAAAGATATAAATGTTTTGTTGAGCTTTCTAACAAAAGCAGACAGGTTGTCCATCTTTACTGGCCAGATCGGTTACCTTGTGCAGCGGACATTAATGAATGCTACAGATGAGGATGCTGGTTTATTTATTTCTTTATTACTGTTGCCCCTCAGACTCTGCGCTGCAGGGCAGAGGTGCTTGGCACTGGATCTGGCCCGGCAGGGCACCCTTTCCGGAAACAAACCAGAACCTCCCGGGAAGCAGAAGCGCAGATCCTGGGAGTTCAGCATGTGCGGGTTTTGCCATGAGTGGCCTACATAGCTTGGCACAGGCAGAGAAGTTGGCCAGTTGTTGCTCCTGGAAGGCAGCTTAAAGGGCTTGATTAGATACAAACCAAAAGAAGCAGGAGCTTCAGCTGGGTGTTATTTGATTTGAATGCGGGTTCACACTCTCCTATCCTGAGTTCCATAAACAGTAACAGACCAACAGTTAAAGCTGGTCTTGGAAGTTGCTACTTGGAAGTAGCTGAAAATACTGAGAAAAATGGGCTACGCTGCAATTTTGTCTAGTCAGTGACAAGAGTGTAACTGGGCATGGGTGCAGGGAGGTTGTGGGGTCCCCTCCCACGGAGACATTCAGGAGCCGCCGGGCACGGTACCAGCTACTGTGCTTGGGGTGGCCCTGCTCGAGCAGGCGGGTGAATTGGATGATCTCCAGGTCGCGCGCGGCCCTTGCATCCTCAACTGTTTGGTGATCCTGATGCTCTGAAAAGGTTCACATAGCTCACAGCAGGCAAACAAAAATCTACCCCTGTGTACTCTCTCTTTAGCTGTACTGCCACTGGCTTTGGGAGCTTGTCCCAAGAAAATTTGGGAATCCAGTTCTGTGTTATAGTTAAAAATGCTATGCAGAGCAGTCCCTGATCTCCTGTGCTGGTGTCCCAGATGTTCTCATGATCTAGTCAGTGGGCTTCACGCTCCTGTAGCACTGATGATCAAAAGCTGTCCTAGGTGCACAGGTGTGGTTTTCCATACTAAAGAGCATTTGGTTTTGCTTTCAGATGATCTTTCCGTTAGGCTGAACTGTGCTTTCTCCAGTCATTTGGGAAGAGTAAGCAATGAGATCTCAAAAAGTGCATTAGCTCCTGTTTTGCCAAAGGTTGCCTATTATGGCAAATGATTCTTTGTGGCTTTGAGTTCCTACAGCAGTCTGTGTGCATACACTGCGTGCATGCATGTATTAAAAAACAAAGGAACAAATTCTTCCGGGCCCTCTGACCTGCAGAAGATGATGTGTCCATACGCACTGCAAGGATCCATGCAAACAGTTGTTTATTAAATTCGTGTCTTCGGTAGCCTGCCTCAGTGGATAGATGGTCAGAGTATTTGCTTCCAACTTCCAGGTTTAAAACCTCTTTTCTAATTCAGTTTTATGATTTTTTGTGGATTTATTTGGCTTATATCATACCAGGATCAGAAAAGAGCAGGGCAGGAGGGGGGGATTATTGGCTGGCTTAAGTGAGACCAAACTTTCTATCCTTTGGCAGCAGAAATGAGAAGACTTTCCAGGAAAAACAAATGAAGGTATCACCCCTAAGTAATAACTTTTGTCTCAGGGAAACCTGCTGCAGTGGACATATTTCAGCTGACTGCTGTGCCCACTGTGCAAATGTTTCCCTGTTCATTGGCTAAACTTAGCTGTTATAGCCCCCCCCCCCTGCAGAGGAGAGCTGTGTTCAGAGTATGAATGTTGGATGTAAGCAGAACTACATGGCACCCTGAGCCTTTCTGACGGATTCTTGGCAGAGTGAGGATCTGGGACAAATGGCAAGGAGCAAGTCTTTTTCAGGCTATTAATTAGCCAGTCACTTTTTGCCTACAGTGAAACTTCTCTCTGCTGTGGAGCAGAAGAAGCAAGGTTGTAATTATCTGTGATCATGAATAATAAAGAATATAATAATTTATGGCAGCTTTCTTTTATAGATAGATCCCCCTTTCCCCTACCCAGTGTTTACATTTGATTAAATGCTGCTCTCTGGTTTGGGGAGTGTGCATGTAACATCAGAAGTCAGTTCCTCTGGTAAGTACAACTTCATTTCATACCTGAATAAGAAATGCAGAGTATATCTTACTACTCCTTGCAGACCCTTCCCTCTCTTGGCTTTTCATTAGTTAACTATGTCCTGCCCTCATGCAACTAGGACTTCTATTTTTGGTTTGTTTTTAGTATGTGCTATCCAGCAGCCGTTGTGTTTTAAGCACTCAGTTTCTTATGCCTCTTAAGAAGGGAAGATTATAAGGGATCGGGAAGTCCCTTTTTTCGTCATGTTCAGGAGAATGTGAGAAAATGTCAGGTTGGAATGTGCATCACTGTCCCTGCAGCGAAAGTTTTCTAGGTAGCTTTTTTTTTCTTTTCCTTTTTTTTTTCTTTTTTTCATTTACTCTTGCAGCATAAACCTGCGTGTTAAATTGCAGACCACGTGCTCTGAGTGTCACTCTTATTGGGCCTTTATGTCTTTTTTGTTTTGCAACCCAAATGAGATACCTGGAAAAAGGCAAGAGCTGGCTTTTCTTAAATGCCCCACAAGCCATTTCCGCTCTTAGAGCAGCAGGTAACTCTCCAGAAAACCTTCGCTGGCTCCCAGTGCACCCTGTCCTTTATATTGGTCTTCAGCATTGCCAGAACCAGTGTGCTACAGCACTCACAGATTCATTAAACATTTCTCTGGCTGGGCACCATGTAGTAAATCCTAAGCAGCAGCTTTGTGCTACGCTGTGCCCATGAAGCCGTCGTTCGCTGTTCCATTTTCTAAGTAGGCCTAATTCATGTGCTCGCATGCTCCCATACGGGACTCAAGGTGGAGAGAATGAGAGAAAAAAACCCAAATCCACGAAGCTGCTGCTCGCTCCCGAGGCTGCTGTTTTTGCATTGCTTCAGCACACAAGGATGCCGCTTGCTGGGGGGACCGAAGCGAGTGACGCTGTTCAAGGACAGGAGCATCCTCTGGCCGTGGCGGTCTGTGAGCTGGGACGTAGCTCCGGAGTGTCGGGATTTGACGCTGGTGGTCCGAGGACTCTTCTCCTCCCTTTGAGTGAGTCGATACCACGGCAACGAGCAGGACCCCTTAGCAGTGGTCACCTCTAGCACTCAGACATCTCCCGGCCGTCTGCTCTTCGGCCGTTGCCGGGCAAGCAGCCTCATGCCGCACAGACACTTTCCATCCTGAGGGAACCGGTGCTGTGGAGGGTTTTGCTTGAGGCTTTATCACTGCAGAGAGAAATGCGCTGACCTTACAATTCTGTGCGAATTTTCAGTAGCTACTGCAGTAGGATGGTACTTCTCCTTATTTGCAGTCTTGTAACAGCCAGAGCCCAGTGCCTGTTGCGGTGTGCTCTGATTTACAGTCGTGCCCATCCTGAACAGTCATCGCCTCCAGGCCCCGTGCCCCTGGAAGCGCTTTCCAAAGTGATCCAAGGCAGTGCTTGTGGACCTCTGAGGAGGTTTGCTCACCATCCATCAGCATGTGGCCTGCTGGGGTTATGTGCTCGCAGCCTTCTCGTTTTCTGCTTTTGCTTTTTTTTTATTGTTATTATTGCTAGTCATTTTTATTTTTAAAAAAAAAGTCTCACTGTAACTTCACCGTAAGCCTGCCAAAACGGAGTGGAAATGTCATCACTAGAACATTCTTCTGTGAACCGCTTTGTAAAAATCATGTTCTTTTCATGTTCTTTTCCTTAGAGTGGGTTAGTATTAATGCTTGTAACTGTAAATGCTGCACTTTTCTTCCTCACCTGAACTTAAGTGTGGAAAAATATAAAAGTAGATAGTCTCCTGGTGAGATATTATTCCCTTCAGAGCTGTGCTAGTGTCCCTTACTCAGCAAATTCCTATTTTCAAGGGTCATTATTTGTCCAAAGAATGTCTGGTTAAGTCATATTTAACTACATTTGAAAAGTTTTGGATTGGGGATTTATTTGTTGTTTGGGGGTTTATCATTACTACACTGAGCTAAAGGTAAAATACCGGAGACAATGCTGACATTTCCTATCGTTGTTACTGAATCAAACTGACAAGAAACTTCCTCAGAAAGGTGTAAAATGAGATCTAAAAGCCTGTGTGTCCTTTGAGACACAGGAAAGGCTGCAGCGCTGGCTGTGCATTGAAGAACTAATGGGCTGAAAACATTCAGTATTAGGTTGTCTTGGTAAAGCAATTCGGTGCATTGTCTAAAAAGATATTTTAAATGGCAAATTAGGCAGATGGCCTCAGTTTTGAATAGAGCTTAATGAACACACCGTCTTTGATGCTTCCTGTTCTAGCAAGGCTTTGGGGAAGAAGCAGGGCTTTTAGAATACTTCAGTCCTTCCCAGATGTCGATGTGGTCACAGATGTGCTGAGCTGCTGATCTCAGAGTGCCCGGGTTCCCTCCCGCGCTGTCTTGCGGCTGTCGAGGCTACAGGTCTTCGTACCCATTTGGCAGTGCCTTGGAAGTGGCTCCTAGTGCCTGCCTGTGTTGCCCTTTAAAATGTCACATGCAGGATTAGGAATGGTGAACAGGCAGGTTAGTCTAATACAAGTATGGGAGGTTAGTAACTCTGATCCTCACCTAGAAGCTGGCTGCAGTGCAGTGGTTTCAAGCAGTTGCAGACTAAGCAGCGTCTTTCGCTAATGCACCCATGACAAATTTCCATGCCCACAATAGTCAGGTTACGTAAATTCAGTACTAGTGTGTCCTTATGCTTTTAAGTATGAATTATCATTGCACTTGCATTTTTTTAATAAACCTGAAAATCTCTTAACCAATGGAAAGTACATTCGACCGAGGAAGGCACTGCTTATTTGTGAATAGGATCTGTACTAGTGCAACAGTTAACTGCTGCACTAATTAATTTCCATTGGCATGTGTGTTCCAGCAAAACCAACAAACCAACTCCCTCGGTCTGCACCAATACAGATGCTGCATGCTGTAGGTTGAAGTTTGCAGCGAAGCATGTCTTGCATTCTTCCAGGAGAAGCACCGTGTTAGCATAGACCTTGCATGTTGAAGTGCGAAGCGTAGACATAGCATGTGTCTCAGTGACAGAGCCACCAGCTTATCTACTGTGCATGTTCTCAGTATGAGATCTGTAACACCAGATGGATCTTACGTTATAGTATGGAAGTGCAACAGGAAACACTTGGAAGTTGCACTGCGCATCATACATTAGTCGATGGTACCTTTGGCATATGTATAGTTAGTCTCAACATTAAAAATGATGTAGTGCACAGATGTCCTCGTTTTTCTAGCATAGCAGTGTTTTCTGTAGTGAGAGGAGGATGGACTTGCTGAGCAAGCAGGTAACATGACAATAAGTCAGAACCAGATGCAGGGGGGAGAGTGTTGCTGCCTTCTGAGGGCGAACCCTGACTTCAGCAGGTTCTTCTAGGCTCGGGCTGGGGTAGAGCTAGGACTTCACTGCAGAAACTAAAGCTGTAACAGGCACTTAGGCTTAGTGCAGCACGACCCAAATAGAAATTCCGAAAAGACAGTGCTGTCCTGCTCCCTCATCAGCCTGGGGCCTCTGAGCACCTCCCAGAGCCTGGAGGACCCTTCTTGAGACATCCCCTCTGCCTAACCCAGAGCAAGAGTGAAGCTGCCGACTTCAGTGTTCTCGAGGAGGGTCATCTCCCCTCAGAAGAAGGGCTTCAAGTGCTGAAACAGGGTGTGCGTTGGGACTAGCAAAGCCCTCTGTCCTCCCACGCAGGGGATTCTCAAACAGCTCAGTGGAGTCCAGATGAGTAGCAGGGGTCTGACGTGACACGTGCTGGTTACTGTGCTGCAGCTGTTGCCTTCTGTTGCCCATAGTTTCCTAAGTTAAGAGGACACCCAGTGCAATACACGTGCAGGGCCCCATGCAGGGGTCAGTTATACAGCCTTCACCATAGCCCAGTGCAGACAGGTTAGTGCAAGAGCCGAAAGGTGATGTGTGAGTGCAAGTCTACAGGCACGAGCTACAGAATAGCCCTGCTGGCGCTTGCCTCTCCTGACACCTTTCAGTATCTACGTTTTATTTGCTTTAATGTTGTTACATTCACTCCCTTTTCAGTGGAATCTGTTACAGATGTGCAGCTGTGACACGGTGCTTTGTACTGTGCCCTTGTCATTTGTCCTTTTAAGTTGCAGCTAGACGAGCTGGGCGTAGACATGCCCTGCTAAACCACCTTAATCGAGACCCTGTCTTACTCCTTTTGGGGTGGCCCTGCCCTTGCAGTAATGGAAGAGGCATGGAAGAGGGGCCTTGTGCACACAGGCGCGCGTATTCCATCCTGGAATACGTGTGGCCTTCTCAAGCCTGCTGCTTGGTCCCAGCAGTGCGGCAGCGCATCCCGAAGAGGCCAAGGGGCGCAGGGTGGTCCTGTGCATCGCCACCACAAGAAGGGCTTTCGGCGGATTTAGTGGCAAGCCAGGGTGCCTCTACTTAGCGCTAGTTAAGACGACCCTGTCGTGCCCTCCTGTGACATAAGGGCTCTGCTGGGCCACCAGCTGCCTCCGAAGCAGAGGGGATGGTGTCAGAGAAGCAGCTGCCTGCCAGGGGACACAGAATCCAGGTGGTCCAGGCGCTTGGCTGCGCCGGGACAGTGCGGGAGGCCTCCGGCCGCGGCCACGCAGAATCCGCAGCCCCTCCGCGGGCAGCTGTGCAGGGCATCAGCCTCGGCTGCGTGTTGCTCTTGCGCCAGCCCCCATGGAAAATCCTGCCTTGCCTGCTGGATTCGAAGCAAAGTGCTCTTCTTTTTAGAAAGAATTATTAGTGCATTTCCCCTTTCAGAGGTGATTCCCTTCTTACGCTCACACGTGTTAGAGGGGTCCGGGTGCCACGCACCCTTGTGTCTTTCATCGTGCCACGTTCAGGGCAAGTAACCGCCCCACGCAGAAGATCCGTCTTGCTTGGCAGGTAGGATCTGATGCCACGGGCGCTGAAAAAGGGTCTCTCTACCAGCAGCCGGGCAGCAGCACACGGAGCTGCAGGGGCTGGAACAAGAACAAAGATGGAAATTGTCTTCCTTGTTCCCACCGCTTCCTTTCACTTGCATGCCAGCTCTCTCTTAACGTGAGAACAACCACGTCCCAGCCAAGATCAGGCTTTCCGTGCGAGTTTGAAGGAGGGATTTACCCACTGTGCTTAGCACAATGGAAAATGACTCTTATTTCATTGATCTGTGCAGAAAATAGGCTAACACTGAAAAGCCACTTAGTCTTAACAGCTGGAAGAGGAAGCAGCCGCCAAACTGGTTAATGAAAAGCAGCCCCCCAAAATCCCAGGCAATTGAATGGGACAATTTAATACCAGAATGAAGTCAAGCTGTAGTTAAGCGCACACACGTACAGACATACATTCTTACATACACATAGAAAAAACTAAAATCAGGAAAAAAAAGCAAACAGTGGCTGGGAATTAGTGTATCCTTCCAACTATGTTCTGTCTCAGATTTCTGCTCTGCCATTCTTGCACTTCCAACTGTTCATGGGGTCAGGAACACGTTGCCCTCTTGTCATTTCTCTGGGTGTTGGCTTCTTTTGCACTGGAGGGTATAGTGAGAAATCATTTTGATTTTTGGCTCCCTTTCAAGCTCTCGGGAATAGAAGTGTTATATAGCTCCTCTTTGTTTTTGCAGAGTGAAAGAATTGAAAAAGGCCAAGGAACTTGAAGATACGCAGCAGCATCCCGTAGCAATGTGACATTGCTTTTCAGACTGTTTTCATTTTCTGTTTTTAGCAGAGACATGCAACAACGACAAAAATACGCACTGCAGTGCTGGAAATAGCAGCTGCAGGATTTTAACAGTAATGTTTTGGTCATTGCATTTGCACTTTCATGGACAACTTTTAATTTGTTCAGCAAGACATCTTGGAACTCAATATTCTGTTGGATCATGGGGAAAAAAAGACACCGGGAAGAAATGAGAGTTGCTTCATTCTCCAAGAAGGAAGAAGCGATTAATTATCCTTTTCACATAGGGCTGTATTAAACAACATGTGGAACTGTACAAATACTATACCAAAAATATTGTTAAGAAAAGGTGGGAATGCACAAGCAACACAAGAATGCCGTTCCTGCACTGTCGGTCGTCTCCAAGGAACTGAAGCTTTTGGGAGTCTCAGTGGAGTGGCTTAGATGAGTACATCGTTATTGGGTCCACACGTCCTCATCTCCTTCGCACTTCTGTCCTTTGTGTTTTATTTAAATCTCTACAGCACACTTAATGCAACTTTTTAAATCTGCAGGTTTTTAATACATCCCGGGGGAGCGTACAGAGGGGGTTGGTATGTGAGATAACGGGTACTGCATGAGAAACGGAGAGAGCAGCTTAGGCAAGTTTTAAAACGTTTCTTTTTGGTATTTTTACTAGAACCTGCAAATCGATTGTCACGTACTTTTCTCATACTCAGCACTTTATTTTCTAGCCTTACTTCCATGTACTATTATTTTAATTATGTTCTTAATTTGTAAAACATGTAGCTTTTTATCTTGAGTGACTGTAAACTTTGTCATTTTGTAGAGTCATGTGCATATGTTGCCTGGACATTTTAAACCACCTAAAGATCAGAGTGGTGCTGCATTCTGGCCAGTAAATTTCTTATTTTGGCTATCTCATCAAAATCTGGGCAGTTTCTCTATATATAGAAGGTAGAAATGGAAAATGAGAAAAAAATATTTGAAAGGGAATATATTGATTAATTACTAAATATTTTATTCACAAAGGGTCAATAACTTGGCAAGATAAAATTATTATTTGTATAGTTTTGTCTGAACGAGAAAAGTGTGGATGTATTGTTTGTACATACTGTATATATTAAAACAAAGAGGTATGTGCATGAACTCAAGAAAAAGAAATGAAAAAAAGCAAAGCATTAGTGGCTATGGTCTGTAAAATGAAACAAAAACTTTATTTCACTATAAGAAACTTTATTTTAAATGTTCTTTAGAAGAACATTTTTGCTAAAGCATGACTAAATGGCAAAAAAGAGCTACTGTATTTAGACTTAGGAAAAAAAGGCAGAGCAACAT
>VZSV01000390.1:21841-49682 GCA_013398735.1 Nothocercus julius
GCACAGCCGACCTCCGGGCACCTGGCAGCATCGCGGCGGCGCTGGGTTGCGGCGGGCTGTCGAGGAGCACGCGCGTCGGCGGGGAGCGCGCGTCTGCACGGAGACGGGGCTCTTCCTGAGGCACTACGCAGATGGAAGGCTGTACTTGGTACTGAGGCTTTGTGCGAAGCGTGCCCTTCCATCTGAACATGGACGTTAATAGTCAAAATGATAAAGATACTGGGGAGCGGCCTTAAAACAAGGGGTCCCCTCTGGAGAGGGCTGTGAGGGCTTGTTGTAGAGACCCGCTCTTCCTGTCTCTCCTCAGGAAGTGGTAGGATAGAGATTGCCGACCTTCCGAGTCCTGGAATAATCTTAGCGCTGCATTGCAGACAGAGCATCTGGAGCAGGCTATCTGTGTCAAGTGCCTCGGAAAAGCCCTGTGGAAGTGTGCTGTGGTGTCTGGTGCTCAGAAACCATGCAGACAGTGATTGGAGAGCATCACGGCTACTAAACAAACCACAAATCTTTAGAGAAGCTAAAATAACTACAAGGTATTTTCTGGTCTGCTCCCAAGCCAGGGCCACGAGCACGCTCCAGTCTCGAGCCCTCCAGTCGTGCTGCGTGAAGCGGAGCCTGCTTGAGCTGTTCGGGGCTGCATGAATGGGGATTTCCTTCTAACCGGCCTCTGTCAGGGCAGTGGTTCTGGTTTCGGATGGAAAAACTGAATCTCAAAGTGTGTTGTGGCCAAGGATTTCCCCAAACAGTAATCACTTCTGATAATTTCCAATGTGTTGGTTTTGGCTTCAGAAATTCCATCCACTGCAGCGTTAGCGCTTGGCGTCTGCTGCAGAGAAGACATCAGACACCGTATCTGAATGGGCTCATTTATCTCAGCAGAATTTTACATGCTGTTTCTTAGAGCTATCTTGACATACCCCAGTGTGAGTCAACGTGCTCCTCAGTAATGCAGAGGTCACCCTGGCGTCTGGAAACCTTGGGATTACTTGTTGCTGTTCGGCCTTGCTCTTCTCTGCAACGTACGTGATGTAGCATAGAAGCACTGAGGAAGCAGCTTTTCTATGCAATTGGACTATTTATGGCTATATTCCCTGCTGTGCTTTCCTAGTCCTTTTCCCCTCACCTTCCCCATGCTGTGGCCTGGGACTGGGGAAAACAGTGTGAAGTAGCTGCTCCCTGCAGCTGGAGCGAAGATGCCAGGGTCCTGCCTCTCCGCTTGGGAGCTACCTGCTCAATTGAGGTGTCTAAATGAAAGCGCTCTTTCAAGTTATGCCATTTTAGCCCCTTTTGGGTACAGTACTACTTGTTTGGGTGGGAAGAAGGTGGTGTGTGTGTCTCTTTTTTTAAACATCCCAGCTGCTTCTCTTACATCTTCCGTCTCCAGCATGTGCTGATGTCCGAGGCCGGAGTTTCCTGCTCCTCTTGGCTATGGGCAGAGACCTCCCTGCAGCAGTCCTGGGTCTGTGTGGTGCTAATGGCCTTTCCCCCAGTGCTCCTGCAGGCCTGCAAGATTTTATTTTACTTTTAACCTTGATGAAATCTGAAATAAAGCAGCAAGTCTTTAAATAATCTCTGCAGAGTTTGTTACAGTGTTGTCATGCTTTGGAGAACATACTTAGTTTTGTTGTGTTAAACTTGCAGAAATCTGACCTGGGGCTGTTTTTATCAGCCCAGCCTTGCTGATCAAGGCTCGGTTTGGCAGTTGTGCAAGCGCGGGGTGCCTTGTCGGAGGTGCTCTTTTCCCCCGCTTGCGTGCATGCATGCAATAACCATCCCCACTCTACCAGACTCCCAGACAAGTATTTCTTGCTAAGCTCAAACAACTTCATATTCTGCTAAAATTTTAATGCCTCTCTCAAAATAGCACTGGCTGCCTTTGAATTGGAGAGCAGCGTTGCTGACTGGGCGCAGCAGCGTGCGGAAAGCGACGCCTGGTTGCGGCACGGCAAACGCGCCCGTGTGTGGCGAGCAGAGGCTGGACGTTGGGTCACCCCCTTTTGCCATCAGGAAGGTGCCACCGCCGTGGGAGCTGGCGGCTCCGGAGGCCCTGGCGGAGGGATGGGCTCGGCAGCGGGAACGCGCGTGGCGGGGGGGTCGGTGCCCCGGTGATGTCGGGGAGCGGGAAAGCTCCCGCAGCCCCTCCTGCAGCGGGAGCCGCCGCCAGCGTGCGGGGGTGTTCGTTAGCGCGGGCGCCCGGCTGACGAGCGGGCCGGGCTGGCAGGGCGGCGCGGGCCGCGCGCTGCCAGCAAAGCGCCGCTTACGGAAACTTGCTGGCGGACGAGGAGCGAGCGTTCGGGCGGCCTTCCTTTTCCTCAAGGGTCGCAGATAACGTGTGGCGCAGTTCCTGCGTGCGACTCAGCTGGCGGCTGCTCGTCCGCACTCCCCGCAGCCGCGGGAGGACCCGCTCGGCAGGGAGCACGTGGCCCTTCCGCAGCCGCTGTGAGCGCTGGCTCTTCCCCTCGCTTTGGTGTTGCCTCCTTGAGCCCATTAGTCTGGTTTTGGCAACGTGCAGCAGCGCTGGGGCCTCGGCAAGGGCTTTCCGCAAGCAGCCGGGCTCATCCCCGCCGCCGCGCCGGGCGCGCTTGTCGCGTGCCCTCGTCTCGCAGAGGTGTCCAGGCTGCGCTCGGCGCCCGCGTGCGCTCGGCGGGTTGTGCCCTGTCCTCAGCTCCGGAGCAGCACGTTTCCCTTGTGCCTGCAGATGTAACTCGGTATATCCTCTCACGAGCAACAGAAGCGCTGGGTGTCTTCAAGGTGGGAGCATTAAGGAGTTTGATCCAAAGCCACCCTTAGTTTGACTTTTTTCCCCCCACGCCCTAATGAGTTCTGTTTTGAAATTCTTGCGCCTTCCAATTCCCTTGGGTTTTCCTTTGCTCTTAAGAAACTGTATGGTGGCTGTTGCTATTATATTACTGGCTAAAACTTGCCTTATGTTACGCTCTTCTGGATGTGGGAGCGTGCCCACTAGGTGCCCACTGCGTTATCTTAATCTGTAATTCCCTCTTGTGAGCCCCTCTGGTTTGTGTTGTTTTTCTCATTGATTGGAAAAGACCTGTGTTTTCTTTGTGTCTGCGGTGGGAAAAGACCCACTCTACGTGTGTTTTCTCCATACTGGAAGAGCTGAATTTGAGCTTGTGTTTATAGTTTACTTTGAACTCATGAGAGTTCTCAAGGTCCAACAAGCACCAGTAGAAAGTACAGGGCTGTGGATGTGATTGAAACCTGAAGATCTCCAACAAAACTGGATACCCTCAGGTACCTTAAAGATGCCTTAAAGTAAAACCAGATGAAACCCCTGAACTGCAGATTTTAATTTCTCAAGTCCAAAGATGAATCTCTTGCACAGGAATCTTGACAAAGAGAAAAATGCACCCCCCCCATTCCCTCTACCTTTTTCTCCCTTGTCAAATCTGATTTTGCATCTTGTCTCTGCCCAGCACTCAAAGTTAGGGTTGTTGCAAGCTTCCTCTCGGCATCGCGCTCCTCTGAACGCCTGCGTTGCAAAAAGCTCAGTGGATGCGATGCACGTGGGTTATCACTGACGCTTCCCTAGGATACGCGCAATGCCGTGGCGCTCGCTGGCAAAGCTGAGCACTGGCAGGGCCTGGCGTCTGGCTTGCCATTGTGCAAACCCAAGCCGGGGAAGACTGCAGAGCGGCGTTCGGGCAAGCTGCGCGCGGAGGAGCGGCTGTGCCGTGGGTCGCAGAGCAAGCCGCAAGCACCGCGGAGCTCGAGATGCAACCGGTCGGGGGTTTGTCGCCGTTGGAGGTTAGCGGATCATAGCTAGGAACCTAAAACCGGCCAAAATCCAACTCGCGTGATGCCCGCTCTGTGAAACGAGCACAGCTGGCGCTCCGCGGGCGAGCGGGCTGAGCCCGCGGCCCTGGGGGCCCTGGCCGGGAGGGCTCCCTCGGGGAGCGCCTGCAGCGCCGTGCTCGGCGCGCAGAGGAGCCCGGGTAGTTGGCTGACACCCGCGTTGTCCCCGCGGAGGGCGGCACGAGCGTCTGCAGGCGGCAGCGTGCACCCGTTCGGGCGCTGCAGAAGGAGCGTCCGGGACGGCTCGCTCGCCTTCCAGCCCCGTCCGCAGGCTGCCGTTCGGCACGCGCACGGTGCGGGGGAGCCTTCCAGGAGCTCCGCTGCGGGCGGCTGCTTTAGCTGTTGCAGAATATTAAGCCCTAATGAGCGTTTAATTTTTGCCTCCTCCCCAATTGCCAGTTATTTGACAAGTGGGTGAGAATAATTAGCAGTGGGAAAGCAATCAGGCTACCAAATATTGGGATTTGAAAACTCTTAAGATCAAGACAAGAATGATGCGTGACCGAGAGGAGTTTTGTGCACCCTGAAAGTCCGTTTGTATCTGGAAATAGGGAATGAGGGTTTTTGCTGGCATCACTTTGTTTTGTATTAAGGGCTATACCTTCTGCATGGCTCATCCTGCAGAGGAGGAAATAAAGCCCAGAAAAAGGGGGAGATGCCAGTTTGAATGCTGAACCACTCCTTTTTTAAAGGAGCTGGATGTTAAGATCAGTGCCCTCTGAGGTAAAACGTCCTCCAACAGTAAAACTGCTGAGGGGGCTTTGCTCAGAGCAATCGAATAATGTTGATTCAATCAAGTGCCTGCATCTTGTTGAGAATGAGCTATTTAAAGTTGTTTTCAGTCTTTCATTTGTTTCACAAGACCTAGCAGAGGCTGTGTTACTGGCTCAATCTAGTGAGGAAGCTGTCTGCTGCTGTAGATGTTGTTTCCACTAATTGTCTGGCAGAAAATGACTTGCAGCTCTACTGTAGGGCAGAGTTCAAGGAGTATTGCTACAATTTGTCTAATACTTGTGCGTTTAATCTGAATATAAAGCTGATTTGCACATGAGCAAATGATACTATCCACAACTCTTGTTGTTGTTTTTTTGTTTATTTTTATTTTAAACCGGAATAAATTAGTTTTAAAGAAATCACTGAAGGTCTAAGACCTGTATGCAGAACAGGTTCAATGAGATCAAATTGCTCAAGACAGTGTCAAGTTCTAATATTTCTGAGGATGAAGATTCTGTAGGGCCTCCAAGCTTCTGTTCCGCAGTGCAGCAGCCTCTCGCACAGAGCGAGCTCCACATCCCGCCCCCCAAAAAAGAAAGAAAAAAAAAGAAATCTATGTGGAATTTTCATGTTGTAACTTAAAACCCTTGGAGCAGAATAATGATGGGACTTCTTGTTTTGCGTCTGGTACAAGATTTTCTTAAAAGCCAGGTTTTGCTCTGGAAACCATGTTTTGATACAGAGTTGACTAAAACAAAAGTTGCGCTTCGGGCTTGGAGAAAGTCTAAGCAACTCAGGCTGCAATTTAACTCTAAGGCTTCTTCAGAGCTATTAAGAGTATTTATTAAACTTGTAATCTACCATCACTTGATTTCAAGAGCTTGTGCTTCAAAAGAGATTCCCGTGATGTTAGGAACCTTCCAAAGCAGCTTCGCTGGCCCTTCTCAGGCTAAGTGCAAAAGCCACCGAGTTAGTCATGGGTATTGTGACTGCAGGGGCCCGAGATGGCTATTATTTCAAGAACTGACATCAGGTGGGGAATGTTACTGGCCTGCTTGCTAGTGCGCAAAACTAAGGTGAGTTCGGAGATGTCCACTGGAGTAGGTAAAAGTGCACGCTTCAAACTGGGGCCGGCTTTCGGAGCCCTGGTGTCTGCTCTTGGGCTTGGTGCAGGGGAGGTGCAGCGCACCAAGCCCTGCATGTCTGGCAGTTTTCCACGTGGTAAGCTCAGATGTGAGGTCTCTTGCACGCCAGGCCATTAAAATGGCACACACTTGTCTTAGGACCATCACAGTTTTGGCTGGTTAAAACACTGGCTCAGAGCTGGTCACTGCAATGTCTTAACTTTGTGCTTTAAAGAGTGTGATCTTAACAGTCCAAGTGCAACATACCATGTTAGTATTCAGTGTAGAGCAACAATTATAAATCAGCTTGAGTAGTTCAAACTTGGTTCCTTTTCAAGATTTAAATTGGTGTGTATTGCAGGCCTGATGGAATCTCCATAATCCATTTTTTGGGCTGGTTGCCACTTAGTTAATAGGATAATAAAAGGGTAAGAATCACAACCTAGACTGAGGTGTGATGGGGAAACCAAACTAGCTCTGGTTCAGTCTGTTCTCCTCTTCAGCCTAGCAGGCAGCCACTTAAATGCTAATAACTCACTAAGAAGCAGGATACTCCTACATAAAACCTAATGTCGTAGCTATATATAGTTTTTTGACTCGAGAGCGAGCGCTTGCTTGTTCAATGCTGACGGTGATTCTGCAGAATAACTTAAGTCTGGCTGGCAGGTTCCCCCGAACAGCCATCGCGTGGGTAACGTTAAGCGGCAGCAGGATGCCAGAGCTTCTAACTGTAGCGCTGGGGCGGCGCGACGGAAACGTGTTCCTACAAATTACTTCTGATTTAATGCATCCAGACAAAGAGTTCATGTTGCGCGATGGTTATGGCTACTTTGTTGCCATCTGGTAATTTTTAGGAAGAATGCAAGTTACAATTAGAGTAATTGAGGTAAAAACATGCATTAAACAATGGAGGTGGGAATAAAGGCTGCTCTTAGCTCTAAACATGAACGTTTCTACTTGTGGGTGTGTGGTGGCTTTTTTTTTGTTTTTGTTTTGGGGGTTTTTTTTTTGTTCCTGATTCCTGCCTCTGGACCATCTGTCTGGCCATGGTAATATGCGACTGTCACTTAGCTGCAGTCACACATTCAGAGTCACAGCTGGCTGTCAACATGACTTGCATATACTGGATCAAAAATAGTGTCCTTTGCAAGCTTCTGCGTCGTGCAGACTTTGCTGTTCGAGATGACGCTTCTACAGACAGTCTTCAATGGCTACAGCAGAGCACAAAACAAATACTGTTCTGGGGCCGTTGAAAGGTTGTGGAACTTGAGCTGTGAGTTCCTGGGTCCATAAAAACGTCATTGGAAAGTACAAGGCAAATGGTACTGTGCAGCTACAGGCTCGTGCTGTGGGGTGACTCAGTTGGTGACACATATGCCAAAGTCTGCCATCTCATCCTCGGTAAAGTCAATCACTGAGTGACTGTGCTCCAGCATATGTGTACTTGGGACTTACAGGCATTAATTTGTGCTTTGTAACATGAGTAAACTCTCTGGATCACTGCATTTTCTTGGGAGAGAGAGAGAGAGAGAGGAAGAAAAAAGATGTCTGTAAGGGTGCTGCAATTTTTTTTCAGGCCTATTGAATTATGCTGGTGCACAAGAGGCAACGCCACTGCTGTAGCTCTGGTGGAAGGCAGCGACCACTGCTGTTGCTGTCAGCTGCCAGGGTGAGGACTCCCTGAATCCAGCGAGACTTGGATCTTGCCACAAAGTAAATACACACTTGGAAAAATGAGGAATTCATTTAATGCAGACTGTACCCCAGCTTGTCAGGGCAGACACCTCACTGTTCCCCTGCGTAGGATAAGGATGTAGGAGAAGTTGGTGCCCTCAGACTGGTTCAAGAGCAGAGGTGAAGCCTGATACCGTAGAGACTGTTGCTCCAGTAGTCTGTACTGAATGAGAGACGGAGTCTAGCCCTTTGAAAGCTGCCAAAGGGGAGATGCTTCAGGGTGTATTTGCTGAGGAGGTGAGCATAACCTCCCACCTTAAACTTTTATCCTGCGGGGGCTGTGTGAATCTGCCCTAGTGTCTCTCCAGTTCGTTGTACAGCTGAAAGCAGACGCTGTGCTTCTCTGCGCCTAACTTGTCAGCACTGAATGCCACATGTTGTGCTGCTCACCTGCCTGCTGCTGGTGGACGTGAAAGCTCAAGCGGCCGTGCCCTCGCACTGTCATTCTGAAGTGGTGACCACAGTTAGTGAGCTTGTTTTTATGCTGTTAATTGCTCCAAAGCTCCAGAGGAGTATCTGAGGAATGAAACTTGAAATGAAGTTTCCAAGCAGAGCTTATGTGGATATGTGCAGCTAGAAGTAATGCTTCTAGGAGGAAGTCACTGCTGCAAGATCTGCTGTTCTTAGAATCCATTTTCCAGTCTGGTACAGCTAGCTAAAGTGTCTTGAAGCAAAGCAGGGAATGTTTGGAATCTGTTGGAAAAACAACTGAATTAGGGTACAAAAGAGTATGTGAAGCAGGAACTGTTGATGCTTAAGTGCTATTGGAGTGGGAGGATTTTTTTGCTGTTCCAGAACTGTGGTTGTATCAGCCCGGCAGTGTGAGCTGGCGCAGGACACTGGCAACTTTGGTTGCCCCAAACTGCTTTTAGAGTTGGCCAGTTCTGTATTGCTGATGGAGATGCTGTTAACAGGGCAGGGTTTACATTCTAATACCTTGAAAGAGCCCCAAAGATAACGAACTCCTGACGGTCTTTGGTGAGCTAGTTAGGTGGTACCACCGAAGTGGAGGCTCTCGGGGGGAGGCGGGAGGCTGCCGAAGGCCCAGCACGATGTGCGGGCGTCGCGCCGGGCGGGAAGCTCAGCCTGCAGGGACGGGGCCCTTCGGCACTCGGCTGTGTCTCTGTCCACACCCGGGCACCGCAAGCTGGAGCGGCGTCCTGAAGCAGCCTCCCCTTTGGTGTAGATGGGACGGTGCTTTGGGTAGCTTGCTGGAGTTTCGTGGTGTGGTTCTCAGTGACACAGGATCTCTTCTTGAGCCTGGAAGGTCCTTTCCTATTGCAACAGAGTCCAGGCAGACTCGTGGGTGAGTTGCAAGTTGGAGCCTGAGATTCTCTGGAGCGGGAAGAGGTGCAGCTTGTGGGAAGAGCGTGCGGGCGGCTCTGCTCGTTGCTGTCAGTTCTCCTGTCCTGGCCGCGAGTCCTTCTCCCTCCCCCTCCACGCCCCAGATGAAGGCAGGCGAGTCCTCCTGCGAGCCGACTCGGAAGAAATTATGTCATGAGATCCCTATGCACATCAGGAAATTCAGAACCCTTAAGAGCATGCTAACTCGACTGAAAAAGCACAGTCGCGGGGATGTGAGCAGCCCCTGAGGAGGGAGGACTGTCCCGTCCCTGCTGCAACCCGCTGGAGCCCCTTCCTGTCATTAGCGAAACGGCCTCGCTCCTCAGCCTCTGCAGGCGAGCCCGATCAGAGGGGAGATTCCCATTGCTCGTGGGAAGCCGTCTTTTGTGCGCCGGTCAAGGGCTGCTCCGAGTCGTGCCCCTGCAAGCGGCCGGGGCGCGCCGCGGGAAGCGGCTCTGGCCGCCGGGTTCCGCGGAGCCCGTCGCCGCGATGACCGCGGCACGTCTGCACCTAGGCGGTATTGGTGCACCATAAACCCAAATAGGGCCTTGTTTTTATCTCAAGCAACGTGCGTGCAGCGGCGCACTCGAGGTGGCTCCGGCCCGCTGGCGTTCCTCCCTGGGAACGCGCGAAGGCTTCCTGAAAGGAGCTTAGTGCTGCTGTACTAAATCATCGCGGTGTCCACTCTAGTAAAAATGCCGATGTCAGTATAAATCTGAAACTAAAGCTCTCAGGAATTTCTGGCTCGGTGATGTGATTGCTAGCAGTTTACTCTAAAACTTCCTTTTGAATGAACCGTTGTGCTGCGGTCACGTCGGCTGGAAGCGCCGCGGGCAGGGCCGGGCGGGAGCGGCAGCGAGGAAGGGCTCCGCTGCAGCACCAGCCGCCGGGTTTTTTCACGTTCCAGCCCTGAATTCCAGCTCGGAAAGCTCGAGCTCTGTGGCGTCTCGCTGCAGCGACAGTTTGAAGAGCTGTGAAACTTGCTCTGATGCAATTCCTTTCGTGAAGGCGCTCCTGATAAGTTGTACCGGAGCGTCTTCTCTGCCCTGAATATTTTGTGATTCAACTGAAAGCAGTGAGGAAATGGAACAATACAAAGGTCTGTGTGTCTAATTGTTGCTAGGAGATGATGCTGCGTAGGTGATGTAGACTTTTACCTTCGAACTCGTAATTAAAATCTGGCAGGGCTTTAATCGCTTCATAGCTATTACCTATCTCAGACTGGATGTGAAATCAGCTTCGAGCAGTCACATGTTAGACACTTATTGAAATTCTTTACAATTAGTCAAAACTGATGTTTAGAAAAATGAAATCTCGGTAGAGACCAGATGTTAGCTCTCCAGAAAGGCAAAATGCCCCTCAAGGTCTGATGTTACAGTGCTATCTGCTCAGAACATACTGTTCTGTTGGGAAACCATGTAAATATTAACCACTTCGCCTGAGCCCTGGGTTGAAGCGAACAGAGCAGGCTGTTCTTGGTCTCTATTCTCTGTAATTGCTTTTTCTTTGTCTTGGAAGTCAAGCCATCTTTTTATTTTGATAGCCTGGTATTGGGTTACTACTGCAGTCTCTGTAAGTGCAATGAGCTAATGCATGCCCAGCAGCTGCTGGCCATGGTGAGGCGAAGCTCAGAGGTCTTTACTTAAACACTCTGAATTTGAGCTTGAGGAGGCCACCAAACTGCTGAACGCTTTTGTTTTGATAGCTAGGACTCATGAAGATCCCTCTGTAAATAGCCTGGTGGTAGGAGGGTGAATTTAGTTGATTTTAGTTGATTTCAACATTTGTTCAGATAGATGGAGAGCAGACAGAAGCTTCTGGATCACTTGTAACTTGTGGACGGAAAAGAGATTTCTGTTCCTCCTGTAACAGAGGGGGAAGAACAAGAAAAATGCTACCAGAGCTGTTTCCTGGCAGGCTATAACCTGCATGCATGTGTGCAAAAATAAAAACACACGCATATATAACCCCAGCAGCACTGGGAGGGGGGGTCTGCAATTTTGGAGCATCAGCTTGGCAGTTTGCCTGATACTGACACACAGTAGAGAGGAAGTAGAGCTGGAAGTCCCTGCACTTCAAAGTGGCACGAAGAAAGAACAGTCTGCAGTAGTGGTTTGCAGTGCAGTTTGCAGGCCAAAAATAGATCTGAGGCCCAAGGCTTGTTGGAGCTGATGGATTATCTACTTATGTGAGAGCGTTTGTGGTGATACTGGGTGGCTTTTGTGTTGTAGCTGGAGAACATTCAGTCCTCAGCCTCTTCTTTGCTTCTGTTACATTCAGGACATGAAGAGTGGAGTCTCTTCCTTGAACTAGGGCCTGAAGTGACCTTGGTAGCTTCTCTTGTCCATGACCACCTGGGCACAAGTTTGGGCTAGGTACTTTATAAATGTGTCTCTGTCCCTTAAGATGAGGGATAATTGTTTTTTTGTCTCTTGTCTTCCAGATAGTAAAGCCATAGTTGATGGAAACTTGAAGTTGATCCTTGGCCTAATATGGACCCTTATCCTCCACTACTCAATTTCCATGCCAGTGTGGGAGGATGAAGGTGATGATGATGCAAAAAAGCAGACCCCTAAGCAGAGACTTCTGGGGTGGATTCAGAACAAAATTCCTTACTTGCCGATCACAAACTTCAATCAAAACTGGCAGGATGGCAAAGCACTGGGTGCTCTTGTTGACAGCTGTGCTCCAGGTAAGTCCTTTGCTCGGATGGTCAGCGCCTTCATTACCCCCTCATAGTGGCTTTGCTGTTCCCTTAGGGTGAGATTTTCACTGCTTAGCTGGAGGTGGGAATGAGGCTCTCAAACAAACCCTGCTGTCTGAAGAGGCCAGCTGTGGGAAGAAGCACGTTGTAGATAACTTAGCCGAGAGAAATACCAGCTTGAAGTGGAACGAGCGATCGCGTTATTGGAGTTGCCATGACTTTGTGTTGGGTGCAAGGGACGAAGGTGCAAATACTGACTGCTAACTGCCAGAAAGACTTGTTCCCACAGCAAGTGCCAACAACCTTTCAAGTTCAGGGAGCGGTAGGAGGTTTCATATGTTCTCCTGAAATAGGATTGCACAGGGAGCGCACGGCAGCCAGGAGCCGCACACCACCTGGAACCGCAGCGTTCAGCGAGCTAAGGCTATGCCGCTTCGGCCAGGAGAGAGGGGGCACAGTTCCTTTACCTTCCCGTGAAACGGCCTTGCTGGTGCAATTGCTGGTGCTCCTGTAACTCAGTTTGGGGCACTGTGACAAACAGTTGAAATGTTCTTTCTTGGATTTGCTGCAGAAGAACCAGCAGAATGCAAGGGCTCGCTAGATGCTCTAGATGTGCTGAGGCTGGGAGAGGTGTCTTTGACAGGTTGAGTCTGAAACCTGCGCTTGGGTGGCCCACTGAAAGCGTGTCCTTGGTTTTGGTTTGGCTGGCCAAGTGGGTGGGAGGCTTTCAGAGTTGGCTTTTGGATCTTTCTAGGAGAAAAGCCCTTGGAAATGCCAGTTATTGCCAGTTAAGTGTTTTAAGCTGGCAGCATGTGCCCATTTTGTTTTGATTTGACACACATCAAAATTTCGTTTCTTTTCCTCCTTCAATTAAAGAATGCTAAGTGGACGAGTCTACCTTAGGAGCTCTTTCACTAATTTTACTATGAGCTGGCTTAAATTTTTCCATTAATTTTGCGAAGCCCTGAATGATCTGCTGCATAAGTGCATGGTACCAGCAGCTGTGGCATTTGTGCTCGGCTTCCTTAGCTAGGGAAGCTTCTTTACGGACGACGTGTAACAGCTGAACCCTGCTTGCAGGCCTGTGCCCTGACTGGGAGACGTGGGACCCGAACAAGCCCGTCGACAACGCTCGCGAAGCCATGCAGCAGGCGGACGACTGGCTGGGGGTGCCGCAGGTGAGCGCGGCCGGGCTGCCGCCGTGCTTGTGCTCCAGGCAAACCCCGCTGCGATTTGGAAGAGCAAGAGGAACGGACACTTCCCAAAGCCGCTTGCTTACTTGAGTGAAATTGCCTAAGAAAGGGCAGATTTTAACGCAATATGCTGTTATAAATCAGAGCACTGGCTGTTAGATTTTTGTTCAGGTCTCTGCACTAAAAGTAGCCAGAGTAGTGACGTGTAGATGGTGTGGGGGGGAAAAGTGTATGTTTAGTGGTGCCCTATTTAGTAGTCCGTTGGATTAGTTTCTTCTTTCACAGCATTTAGTTCCTGGAAGAAAAAAAATATCACTGGTTCAGGAAATCTCTTGCAGTGATGACTTCTAAATAGAGAACATTGTGTTGTCAGAGTAGATTATTTTTATACTGGCAGTGTTGAACAGAAGTGCCGAAATACCCAAAACTGGGGAGTGGCTTGTGTCTTGGGACCAGAAAAAGAAACTGGACACAAGTTTCATTCTGCAAGTCTGTGCAATTCACAGATTCACGGAATGGTTAGGGTTGGAAGGGACCTCTAGAAAGCATCTGGTCCAACCCCCCTGTCAAGCAGGAACACCTAGAACACGTGGCACAGGGTACAATTCCGGATTGTAGCAGTTCAGGACAAGATTACAAGGTCTTAATTCTTTCAGTTTCAGTTATCCTCAGGCAGCTCTTGGAGGGGGCGTCGGTGTAACTATGGTTGTCTTGACTTACTATAATTTAGTTTGTCACTACAGCCCTAGTAAACAAGGTGCAAAAAGCGTCGCATCCCTCAAACCACAGTGGGGCTGTAATGAGCTGCTTGATTTTTCTTGCCATGAGATAATAAATGATGTTGCTTATATCTAAGGGAGAATGAATGTAAGAAATGACATCAGCGTGTGGGAGTTTGGAAATGTAAGACTCCGTGCTGTAGCTCTGTTTGTGTTGCCGTGCAGTAACCCCGCACTGATACAGTGAACTTTATTGCATTATTTTTCAGGTTATTACCCCTGAAGAAATAATCCACCCTGACGTGGATGAACACTCTGTAATGACTTACCTGTCGCAGTTTCCGAAAGCCAAGCTCAAACCAGGAGCTCCTTTAAAGCCCAAACTGAATCCAAAGAAGGCAAGAGCTTATGGAAGAGGTGAGGACTCGAGCTAAAACTGCACAGAGAATTTAACTCTTCAGAAAACTGGGTGGTGTTTTTTGCTTATGTTGAACTCCAGACCTACTGTAACAGACTTCAAAGTTTCACTTGTGTACTCTTGGTGTGGTGCCTGGTTTCAGAAATACATGGATATAGTCCAAAAGACACTCCTAGTTCTAACATGCACATTCCCCAAAGCCTCTGAACCTGTTCCGCAAGCTGCCAGCCTTGCAGTCCACAGCTGGAAGCAGCAGCATGAGATGGGACTAAAGGGATCTTGGTTTGAAATTTGGGCAGTGGTGTTGCGGCTGGCGGTCATGGATACGGGAGCGAATGCGGGATGAGAAAGCAGCCCTTTAAAGAGCAGCCCCCTTTTTGTCTGTGCCGAGCTCCGGGCAGGCGCTCGGCGGAGGCAGCGAGCCCAGCTCCCTGGGCGGTGGTGACAGTCGTATCAGGCAACGCTGCTTCTAAATCGATTATTTACCCTGATTGGCAGGTGTAAATACTCTGCACATACAAAGATGGGTTGGTAACCTGTCAAACATTAAATAATGCTGTGTTTGTTAAATGGGAGGATGTATCCATAAATATTTATGCATTTGTAGAACTATATAGTTATCCATATTTTTTGCTTGCCTTTTAAATGCGTAATTTCTTCAGTTTCAGTAGAATAGATTAGAATTACAAGATTAGAATACAAGTACAATTAAATGAGTAACACGTTTTTACCTTTAATGCGTTTGATATTTATCAAGACATCTCTTATACATTGTCTTTCAGTTTGTTCTCCCTTCCATTTTGTTTTAGATTTGAGGCTTGTTGTGGCTCCTTCAAGATGTTTAGAATCAGTGGATTTTGGGATTGGTTGTGCAGGGGTGCAGTGGCAGGGACAGAGACCTTCCTGAGCTGCTTAGATACTATTGTTTTTTCAGCTTGGTCCCAGCTGGAACTCAAAAGGTTGAATGCACAGGGAAATGCACTTTCTCTGCACTAAAGAGCAGTTACTGTAGTCAAAAGCAGGTTTAGCACATCATCCTGCTTGGGGCTCATATCCTTTTACTGATGTCTTCTCCAGCAAAACACAAATAGAGACATACTTTCAGAATTTGATTATGGAAACTGTCTCTACTGCAGTTTCTTTATAAATGACTTTGATCAACCTGCATCGGTCTTCCAAGTCTGGCTTTATTCATGTCCATGTTATTTCAAGAACTTGGGTCTTTTTTCTACTTCTGTGCATACGGTTCTTTCATGCCATTGTAATGGAGATTATAACCGGTGAGCAGCTCTTCTTGAAAGGTTGTCATTTTTCCAAATTTAATTGCCAAAGCAGAGTCACTGAGTGTAAATGACAAGCCTGTCTGGCTAAGGTGTCTCCGGATGTACAGGGATGGAGCTTCAAGCTGACGCCAGCAGCGAGAGCTCGCTAGTGAACTGGACAGGGGCTTTTGGTCGAAAGAGGAACAGTTTTATGCTTCCAGAAAGAGGGGATCATCAGGTGTGAAGTTTGCTATTGCTCTAGTTTAGGTTAGCTGTCTGAGAAATTTGCTGTAAAATGAGTCTTGGAAGGTGTGATAGAGAATTGTACATGTTGTCAGTGATGCATTTGCTACGAATTCATGTTTAACCAGCCAAGGTAGATCTCTGAGAAGAGGGTAACACCGAGAAGATCCCATATTCAGAAAGTATTGTTGCTAATGCATCCTGGCCAAAGCTGCTTCTGAGGATTAGTGATCCATGTGTTTGTGCCTTGAGGAGAGAGACTTAAATACCCTATTCTAATGCTTGGGCACTGCACTGAAGATATGCAGAGCATATTTGTAGCTGTTTAAACTAGATGATAATCTAGAGGTTAGTTAGAATGACTATGTCAATTGTTAACACCTTATCAGAATGCTCAGATTTCCTAGTAAAAACATAATCTTCCTTGCATTGCTCTCAAGTATTGTTTTCTGAAGATAAACAAGCTCAGGAATTCTGTTGTTCACAACCACTTCCCTTACAATCTATCAGACTTTGCATTTTCCACTAATTGTGCTATGGAGAAGTAGTGCCCATGGTTTTATGAATAAGCTGGTGTGTAATTCCCTTGGAAGGAAGGGTATATATGTTTGGACTAGTCTGGAACTAGCAGCTTTGGGAAGTGCTTCCACCCACTCAGTCTGACACCACCATGACAGGTGTAATGACCTAGGGCTAAGTATAAAGGGATGATGAAACACTGCTGGTACGTGCATGCTGTAGCAGGCCTTGTGCTAAGGAATAAGGAAACAGTCTGACTGAAAGTTAAACCACTGGCAGTGAGTTGCAGGATTTTCATGGCTTAAGATGGTTCTGCGTGCCCTTTATACAGTGTTCAGTCTGGCAGAATAGTTGAGCAGCTTTCAAATGGGAAATCTAAACTGCACTGAAAGGGGAGTAAAATAGGACGGTGTAGTTAAGAACCGTCTGTCTTAAAAGCAGGTCTTTCTCCCTTGGCTGCAGTTAACACCTTTACCAAAAGGCTGCCCGAATTTGTGCCCCGCTTGCCCAGCGGTCCTGCCCGTGGTGCAGCGCCACGGCAGCCGCCTCCATCCCATCCGTCCCCGGGAGGACGGAGCCCTCGCTGGGGGCCGGCTGAGCCGCGCGCCACGTCCGGGAGGGACGCCCAGGGCAGTGCCGCGGCGAGCAGGGCGCCTTGCTTTCCCTCCGCCTGCCGCAGCCTCTGCTGCGAGTTGGTTCCACCAGTTTAAAAAACTGCCTGTGTTATAAAAATGGGTGTTATGATGGGCCTGATGTTCTGGGTGGATGGTGACCAGGGACAACCCGGCGGCCTCAGGAAGCTGGTGGCTGCCAGGTGCTGATGTGGGAGGAAGGGTTTTCTTTTGCTATCTTTTGGGTTTTGTAGCAACAGCTAATTTTGCTGCTCTGCATCTGCCTCATAGGAATTGAGCCTCATGGAAACATGGTGAAGCAGCCTGCTAACTTCACAGTAGACACCATCAGTGCTGGGCAGGGAGACCTCATGGTCTTCATAGAGGATCCAGAAGGAAACAGAGAAGAGGTGTGTGTGTGTTAAATATTTCTTGGGGAAAGCTTAAAGCTAGTCTGAATGTTGAAGCTTTACAGTAACCTCTTTCATTAGCAAGGTCTTAGATAAGTGATGTCAAAAGAGGTTGCAAAATACCATCTATCAAGAGTGCAACCATTAAGCTTTTTCTCATAATTGCCTTCCTGGAAAAGCTGGAATAAAAAAGGTCTTCACTCTGTAACTAAAGAACACAACTCAAATGTCCAGTGGTTGTAGTGCTTTGGCTGGAATGGCCAAGTACATGCTGATGTGCATTTTTAGATAACACGCATCACTAAATCATTGCCTACCCTTGCTCATTCTTCAAAAATGGCTAAACCAGCGATTTAGATGCCATGAATCATTTTGAGTTAAAGTGCTGGTTCTAATGTTTATAGAAACTTTTCATCCAAGTGCTCCACTTGATCATGTTACGACATTCCAGAAAAATACAGCAGTACATTGGACTTAGCAAATCCTCAACTTTGGCCTTCGTATAGCAGTTAATAACTGGGTGAATGGTAGCTTGGTTTTGCTCATTTAAAAACAGAACCAATTTTGTCGTTGTTGTTCTGCACAAGATGGAGAGTTAGCAAGTATACTGCATCACAGAAACATGTATGGTTCTGGAAGCAGTTCTCAGGATCAAGTGCTACCCAGAAGAGCCTTCGACTGCAGTGCATAGGCACAACTCTAACTTTTTTTTTCCTTTTCCTAGGCAAAGGTGATGCCGTCCAGTGACAAAAACAAAACCTATTCAGTTCAGTATGTGCCAAAGGTTACTGGACCTCACAAGGTAAGTTCTGAGAACAGAATTCTCTTGCTAAGTGAGCTGCTTTGCTAGGTGATAGAATGAGTGCCTTGGGGTTGCACATTCACTAATGGTATAACAGCCACGTGGAGGTCTTCCTGAAGAACAAGTAACCCAGTGTGGTGCTAGTTCTCAGTCTGGACGATGGCAAGCCCCCTCTCAAGAGCGAGAGAGGTCTGTGTGGCCGTTTGAGCGCGACGGGGTCTTGCAGGCAGTGCTGCGCTCGGCTCTCCTCTTGCGTGGGACCGCTTGCTGCAGCTCCTCCAACCAGTTCGGTGGGTTGTCCTGTTTCCTTGCTGATGATATTGTCTACTTGAGGGCTTTCACAGAGCAGGTTCCCCACCCAGCTCTGTCCCCAGGGGCCTGCAGAACCAGGTTTATGATGGATGATCCCATTACTTGGCGCTAACCTGAATGGCTGAGCCTGTCCTTGCAGCTAGCGTGCCAAGATAAATGCAACCTTTGATGCTGCTTTACTGCTGGGTAATGATCTGGATTTTATTGGTGCATCCAGATTTAACCATCCTAACTGGTGTGGCTGGCCTTGTGATCAGGAGCACAGTGGCAGGCAGTCGTGTTGTGTGGACAGGTTCTGATGCACAGCCTCTCTTGCATAATGTTTCCACCCCGACCGTTCCAGTGCTTTATGCCGTGCT
Source organism: Nothocercus julius (assembly GCA_013398735.1). Lineage (NCBI taxonomy): Eukaryota > Metazoa > Chordata > Aves > Tinamiformes > Tinamidae > Nothocercus > Nothocercus julius. The sequence continues at coordinate 40,123 of VZSV01000390.1, forward strand.
TTGTTACATTGCCGTGCAATCTGCCAGGCACATAGTGGTAACTGAGCACTCCGTCTGCTCCAGTGATTCGGTGCTGATGCTGTTTTTGTGTGGCTCTAGGTCTCAGTCCTGTTTGCTGGACAGCACATTTCAAAGAGCCCATTTGAAGTGAATGTTGACAAAGCCCAGGGTGATGCAAGCAAAGTAACGGCAAAGGGACCAGGATTGGAGGCAACAGGAAACATTGCTAACAAACCCACCTACTTCGACCTTTACACAGCAGGTAAGCGGAGCTAATGAGGGCTGAACTCCTACAGCTTCCTCAAAACTGAGGAGAACCTTGGAAGAGTAGACAAATACTATTTGCAGCTGAAAAGTGGAGGAAGGCTTACATGTCCAACGAGGTGAGAGCTGCAGGAGTAGTCGGTCTGCTCTGCAACTTCAGCCGTGTGTGAAGTATTTGAAATATTGAACTGAGTTCAGATGGGGGGATGCTAAACATTATGCAGACCTTTGCCATGAACTGCTGGATGGCACCAGGCAGGTTCCCAGCTAGTTTCCTCCCCCTGCTCATTTTAAACAGGAATGTTCCGAAGGATGAGATCTAAATAAACCGTAAATGCCTAACGTGTTCTGTATTTAACTTCACTGAAAAGAGCTGCTGCAATAGTATTTTGATTTCATGCTTCAATGACAAACCAGTTTCAACTTCTCTTGTAATTATTAGAAGGCTACTATCTTCATTAGACCATCTCCATCACGTGGCTTGTCGCCTGCTATTAATCCAATGCTGTAGCCTAGAGGAATGAGTCAATAAGATGCTACAAATGCTAATCCATTTAGAACAATGTGAAACTACTTAGGCGGTTACTTGAAGTATTTAAATTCTGAAATATACTAGATAGCATATTTTAAATTGCCTTCTGCCTGAGGGTGCTTAGAAATAAAATTAAATGTGCTTATAGTGAGGGGAAGTGTCACATTCATCCTCTAATTGGGAGAGGGAGTAGTCTGAGTCATGTAAAGACGTGTCTGGCCTCTGAAAACTGTTTTTGTTGTATGAAGAGTTAAATAAGGGGTGTGAGGAGCAGATGTCTGAACGAAAGTGAATGTGTACTGTCCAGTAGAGAATGATCCTTGTCCAGACCCGCATTCTCATCTTCTGAGCTCCTAATCTAACTCCTGTGAATGAAACAAACTACATGAGACTAGAATAGCATCGAGAAGAAAGTTGGGAATGGCCTGATATGAAATAGTTTGGGGCTTTTGTTGTGTGGGTTTTGTTTGTTTGTTTGTTTTTCTCTTTTCCTTCTTTTACTAAATCACCTTAAAACTTGAGGGGGTTGAATGGCCTGGTAAAGCTGTGGAACAGGGTGTGGTAGGGCTGCAGGGTTGTAGCAATAGGGTAGCTGTACCATATGCATGTCTAATAATGTCACGCTGTTGTGAAACCCTCGGGATGGGGTAACAGAGCCGTGTCAGCACGATGCTGCACGCAGGCGCCGTGCTGTCGTCCCCGTGCTGCTTCAACGTCTGTCTGGTCGCCGCCAGCAGCGGCGGAAGCTTCGGGCAGTGTTCAGCAATGACACCCGCGCGTCGCTGGCCTAGCCCAGGCAGCTGGCTGTGGTCCGAAAGGCACCGTGTATTGCACTGAGGGGTCCCAAGGCTCAGCGAGGCTTCTTGTTTGCTTTCCAGGAGCTGGCGTGGGTGATGTGGTTGTGGAGGTGGAGGATCCTCAAGGAAAAAGCCTTCCTGAAGTTGCAGTAGAAGACAAAGGGAACCAAGTCTACCGCTGCATCTACAAGCCTGTTCAAGCTGGTCCTCACACTATCAGAGTGACTTTTGCTGGGGAAGCAATTCCCAAAACTCCTTGCACTGTTCTTGTTGGAGAGGGTATGCTTTTTAAAAATGCATCTAAATGTAGATGGCTGCTCTTCACCTTGGATGTGATTTCAGAATATACTTGAGTCTTGCCATGGACATTTCCTGTACCTTTCAGCATCTTAGACCTCATTCAGTGGGTCACCTGAGTATTCACCTGGTTCAAATGGTGCTCTCTAACGGGAATACGGCTTTTGTTGCTAGTGTTTCCTTTCTCGCCAGAACTCTGAATGTTAAGCCACCCTTCGTATTTTTTTAAAGTGTTTTATGCAGCTATGCAGTGTCTTGCTGTTTTCCACCTTTGTCCCTCAGATGACTATATTTACTGTTTTCCTCCTTAACTGACACCTAACTTGCTTTCTATTCCGTCCTTACGTGCTCCTACGCTTTTAGATCTCTGCTCATCTCTCCTGAGCTACCCTCCATTTGTGGAATTTTGGACTTCACTGCTAATGGCTTCATAGTTGGTAAGAGGTGTGCAGGATGCTATGTCATGTTTGCTCTTTGTAAGCTTCTAGCCTGCAGCTTGTCTGAGCCAAAAGTTTTGTTTTGCTGGGGTTGGGGAAGAAAGTTGCAAGCAAACTGAAATACTGTGTGACCCAGTGTGTGAAACTGCTTAACCACAAGTGCCTGACTCAGTTGTGCAAGGACGCTTTGGACCTCTCCCACTCGGAGTTCAGCTTGCTGCTGTTTGCTCACATTGAGTTTCAGAGCTAGCAGGTGCCATTCACTCTTTGCTTATACTGTCCAGTGTGGGACACTTAGTGATACGGCTGCCACAGGGATGAGGGTCGAACTTTGGCTATTGGAAGAAGAGTCTTGATGAGCTGCTTGGCAGACTCTTGTGCTCCTGCTCTAAGCACGGTGTATGCTGTGGGAAAATGCATGTTGGGGTTTAAGTGACTGGGAAATGTGGTTCGTAAGACTCTTCAAACACTCCGGGTCTCTGGAATTGAAGACCACCTGAGCTGGGGCCGTATAACAGAAATTGTTCGTAAGTGTGCGTTAGCTTATTTCTGCAGAAACTCTGCAGGTCTGGAGAAGCCCTTGAAGAATAGAAGTGGCAAGTGTAAGCTTAACCTCAGCATTTTATAACTTACTGCCCCTACCTCGACTATCTGCCCAAAGTATGTGGTGTTGCCACCCTGCCTTGTTCTGTTGAGAACTTCGTGGCTTTGCTTCTGTAGGTGTGGACTGCCACAAACGGAGGGGCCGCCTTTACATCTCCTAAAGAAATGCATTTGCAACTTGGCTTGGCTTACAGCCCTTATTCAAGTCTTGTGCTTCTGAAGGGACAGCACGGTAATGTTTGCTAGGACTTGCCTGCAAAGGAAAACTTCACCCTGTGCTGCAACCTGCTGCTAGAAGTGAAAGGCATCAAGAAAATTGTGTCTAGTACAGTAATATCTGTAACGTGATAGCCACAGAAAAGTTTCCTGCTGGTAGCTGGCATCAAATATGAAGGTGACATGGCTACAGAGTTGGCTTTAATTCTAAAAATCACTCTTATGAGGTTTCAGTATTTACTGAATGCTACCGTCCAAAAGCTGTGGGGTACGTACCGTGGCTAGACAGGCTCCGTATCTGTTTTCCTTTCTACTATAACATAAGACTTGTGCTGAAAGCTAAGCTGTAGTTGCTCTGAGTCAACATTTAAGTAAAGGTTTTTCCAAGCTGGCTAGGCTATGTGTATTTTGAGAATCAAAGGGTGTATTGATGTCTGAAATTCCCTTGCAGCCTGCAATCCAAACGCTTGTCGTGCCACCGGCAGAGGCCTGCAACCCAAAGGCGTCCGCGTCAGGGAGACGGCAGACTTCAAGGTGGACACGAGGGCAGCGGGGAGCGGGGAGCTCGGTGTGACTATAAAAGGGCCAAGTAAGTGTGTCTGGGTGAATTTGTCCTGTGGATGCCTTCTGGTGAAGGGGGGGATAAAAAGACCCTAGGTTACAAGAAGGAAGAGCAATGAAAAGATCACAGCCTGATGGGATTGATGAGATTTGTATCGTCATTAAAAGGGAAACCTCAGAAGAGCTTTCTGGTACTTTGTGCCAAGTTTGTAGATCTTAACCAGCCAGACTGGGTAAGATTACACCTTGCTTAATTGTCTGCCATATAAAACTTAGTTGGATGCTTAGTGGTAAATCTCGGGCCACTCCATGTTAAAGCACGGCAATTACCAAAACCAAGAAAATCCACATGGCTGCCTGCCATGATCCGCGCACATTCCATGTGCAACGGATGCAGTGGAGCAAGTCACACTCCGGGGTCTCTGGTGGGATGGAGATCCTGCTCCCATAACATGAAACCAGGAATGCCACCACCGCGGAGTGACACCGTGCGCGGTGCCCAGATACATGGGCAAGGAAGGGGAGGACCTAGGGAAGACTTTGTCCTGCTGCCCGTGTTGGATGTGGCCCCGGGTGCCTCCCTGCGCTGCGGGCTCTGGTTGTGGCCCTCGAGCAGGGTCACCACGTGCCAAGGTCACGTGGCACGCGGCGGGCGGCCGGCCCGTTTGCCGTGCTGTGCCGGGAGCTTCCCCGGGAAGCGCCGTGTGCGCGTGGTGCCGCTGAGGCAGCGCTGCCCCGCGCGGGCTCTGCGGAGGTGCCCGTGCTCCCTGCCGCCCGCGGGGAGGGCCCCGTGCCCACCAGTGCAGGTTGTACCGCACCGGACTTTTCTCCCTGAAATTCTTCATCCTGAAGAAAATGAAAAGTAGGCATTCCCTGCATACTTGTGGTTGCAAAGTCTGACAAATGTTAAGCTTTTTTGTTTTAACATATGACATGCATCATACTGCAGACTAAGAAAATAAAACACAAGGGAACCTATTAAGTCTGGTAACTTAAAATACCTTTTCTGATGTTTTTCTTCTGGAAGTGTTTGCTGTCTTTGTCCCTAGGGGGCAACTAGAACTAACAGCCCTTATAATCAGACACCCCCTTTTTTTCTTTTTTTTTCTGATGGAAGAAACTTGTACTTCCAAGCTAAAAATGAAAATACTAGAAAACATGAACTTTCCTTAGTAACTGAAGGCAGGATGGAAACTGTTAAGTTTAATGCTGAACTGATCTTTCAACAGAGGGCTTGGAGGAGCTTGTGAAACAAAAGGGCTTTATGGATGGTGTGTATGCATTTGAATATTATCCATCTACCCCGGGGAAGTACGTGGTCACGATTACATGGGGCGGACACAACATCCCCAAAAGGTGAGTTAGAAGTAGTTTTGCTGGAGGGTGTTTGTGTCCTGCAATAGGCTGCGCAGTTGGCAGGATCTTAAAGCAAAAGGGGTGCTCAGGAGAGCCTCTGCAGAGACCCAGTCGGCCGCGAATGGTGGCTGGGACTGTTCATCTCCAGCCTGCTCTGGGGCCACCGGTCTTTGTCCTTGGAGGGTTTTGAAGGGCAGTTTCTACTGGTCTCTCTAAAACCAAAATGACAGATGGAAAAAATAATAACACTTGGTGGTTCACACAGTTTGGACTTTGCTGTGAGTTTTTGGAGTGTTCTCTCCTGTTACAGGAAAGGGCTACAGCAAACAGCACAAACTAAGTATGCAACACTTGGGATCTGTGCTGCAAAGGATGTAGGCATGTGACAGATTAGATGACATCTCTGCTGGAAATAGGGCAGTTGGCTGGGCGTTGTGCCATCAGAAAATGGCATCTATTAATTTGGAAATTCAGTGTAAAGCCTCATTAAAATGTCTGGGGGAGAAAATATGGATGCAATATTTGCCCTCATTTCTAATCCTGAGCGCTTTTTTTTTTTTTTTTTTTCCTCTCTCTCTCCTCTTCTCTTCTCCTCTCTTGTAGCCCCTTCGAGGTTCACGTGGGTCATGAAGCAGGTCCTCAGAAAGTACGAGCCTGGGGGCCTGGACTTCATGAGGGAGTTGTGGGTAAATCTGCCGACTTCGTGGTCGAGTCCATCGGCACAGAGGTTGGCTCTCTGGGTACGTTATTTACTCAGGTTGCATGAAGTGTTTTTAAGTATTGCAGTCCTAACAACAAAATGCAAAGAAACAATAGCTTTCTCAGTAAAAACCATGTCCCTATCTCACTCTGATTTGAATACAAATTTATATCAGGGTGCAGGGCAGAAGCGTATATCAAAGGCAAGTCCTGGAGACAGGAGCATGCTTTTTGTGGGGTGGGATCCGGAAGGGAATGATTGGTTATTCCCTATATTGCTGAAGAAGAGGTGTAGAGAGCATTGGGTGTGTTTAATCTAAAACGAGGGAAGTGGTTTTAAATTAGCAGCCATCCCAAACCAAACATGTAGTTCATAAATGTCTCTTCCTTTTTCAGGCTTTGCCATAGAAGGTCCTTCTCAGGCTAAAATTGAATGTGATGACAAAAATGACGGCTCATGCGATGTGAAGTATTGGCCCAAAGAGCCTGGTGAATATGCTGTTCACATCATGTGTGATGATGAAGACATAAAAGACAGCCCTTACATGGCCTTCATCCGCCCAGCTTCAGGAGATTTCAACCCAGATAAGGTGGTGTAAAACAACTCCCTTTTGGTGTAACACAGCTCTGATATCAGTGTGTGACTGAGATGTTTCTAACGGCTGCTGGTAACACACTGGCTCTTAAGCTGTCACTATTTAAAGCTCTAAATTTGAGAGGCTCCAGCCAGATGTTACTCAGCTTTTTCTAATAACATTGCTGTGGTTTCCATTAATATAGTAGAAACCTGCTGAATTAGTCAAAATTCTCAACTTTCACGCTAGCCTCTACATGTATCCTGTGCTTCGTGAGATTTATGGAAAGGAAGGGGTTTGCTTTAGAAATAAATCGCTTAATTTTATTTTCCATTCCAAATGGAAAACGCTTTTATTTTTAGGTGAAGGCTTATGGTCCGGGTTTGGAGAGGACCGGCTGTATAGTGAACAATCCTGCTGAGTTCACGGTTGAAACCAAGGATGCCGGGAAAGCTCCTCTGAAGATGTATGCACAGGTAAAGAGCCAAAGGCTGCTGTGTGAAACTCCAGCAAAAGGGTTTTAATTCCATTGAGAAAAATGCCTTAAGTATTTCAACTCCATTACACATCACTTAGTTCTGGGCATGTATGATTCTGTTTCAGTCCTGTGCTTTGATCTGGTAATGCAGTCAGCTAGTGAACTTAACTCAAGACAGGATGACTTCTCCCTCGAGTATGAAATACATAGTGTTACTTCCTTTCTTGGAGTCCCTTCAGTAGGGCAAGCTGTAATTTCCTGGCTTTGTCACTTGGAAACACCCAAAGTCTCTCTGTGAATCTCAGGCTAACCTGTTCTTAAAAGCTACCCCTTCTGTGTTGGGAGCTGGAGTTAGAAATGAGCAGTTTAGATAGCAAAGACTTAAAAGAGCTTAATTTGCACATTCCTTCAGTATTGCTGAGTTGCAGTTAAAAGAATTGAAACAGTCTTGGGCTGTTCATTTTATGCAAACATTCTAAAGTTACCTATGCCTTGTGCTTGTGTTTACTGCTTTTTAGGATGGAGAAGGAAACCCTATTGACATCCAGATAAAGAGTAGGCCTGATGGAGTGTTTGCCTGTTCCTATGTGCCAGTTAAACCAATCAAACACACAATCTCTGTTGTCTGGGGAGGAGCCAATGTACCCAATAGCCCCTTTAGGGTAAGTACGGAGACAGCGACACTGGTTCTTCTATCCAATTACGATGTTCAGAACGACTACTAGTTTGGGCATTAGATAATGCAATCAGGATGGCTGTAAACTTCAAAGAGCACCCTTTCTGTTGGCTTTTTAAGAAGCTAGCTACTTGAAAAGCAGCTTTCTTCTCTTAAAGCTCCCTTGTTGGAGGTCTTGTGTGACTACACTAAAACCATTGCAGTTCATTCTTACTTTGGTTATTTTGTCTTGTAGAAAACTAAGTGTAGCCTCTGTCCAGATAATGCTCCCTCTTGACTGTGATTTACAATATGACTCATATGTAGTTCTGACTCTTGCGAATCCATGTAGGTCCTAATCGGTCAGGGTAGTCATCCGCAGAAAGTGAAAGTGGTTGGACCTGGCGTGGAGAGAACTGGCCTGAAAGCCAACGAGCCGACGCACTTCACTGTTGACTGCACGGATGCCGGGGAAGGTAAAAGCACGCTGGACCATTGCCCTAGTTCTTGCATGGGGAGAATTATATGTGTGTTGATGCTGGTCTACGTTTTCCTTCACGGAAAGTAACTTTAATTGTGATGTGATTTGTTATTAACAGGGTAGCTTGAGGAACTGCTGGGAATCAAAATGCGATAGCTCAGTGGCCTGCAACATCTGTACCATCCATCTGAAAAACTCCCATTTGTTTGTCCTAGGTGATGTCAGTGTCGGAATCAAGTGCGATGCTCGTGTCGTCAGTGATGAGGAAGAAGACATAGATTTTGACATCATCCACAATGCTAACGATACGTTCACAGTGAAGTATGCACCTCCAGCTGCTGGGCGCTACACTATTAAAGTGCTTTTTGCAGGACAGGTGTGTAACTTTTATTTTACAGCCTGATGTTTCTAGACTCAAGTTATCAGTTCCTTGATCACTGAGCACCTGCCACTGAATAGTTGGCTATAGCTGCTTAAAGACAGCTCCTTCCATATCTGCTCAAAGACACCTTGTCACTAAACTCCTTCATAGTACTTGGAAGCTCAAAAAATGACGGAGATGAACTAGACACTCTGAAGTTGAAGCACTTAATATGTTGAGCTGCCATAATGAGAATGTGGCCTCAGCAGTGGCATATTGACTGGCTCTAGTAGTGAAGCAAAGCTGCTTTGTAAAGTATCGAACACCTAGGTAACTCTCCAAGGAAAATGGGAAATACAAAAAGATGCCTTTGAAAAAGGAGGAAGAGACCCCTGCAAAATAATTTAGTTCTTAACTTTGTGCCAGGCTTTTCATGTCACTATTCAGTGAGGCAGCGTGGAGCAGAGTGTGTTCAAGCAAGGGGAAGCACCTTGGTTTTACAGTTTCTATATTTCTGAAAACTGTTTCTGTTACAGGAAATTCCTGCCAGCCCTTTCAGAGTTAAGGTGGACCCCTCACATGATGCCAGCAAAGTGAAAGCTGAAGGACCCGGCCTGAGCAAGACGGGTGAGTGGCAGGTTGGATGGTGTGACTAGTGTTGGGCCACAGGGCACTCTCGTGGCTGCTGAGTTGTTGAACACGGCTGGGATTTTGCAGAGCTCTGTTGTGTTCGGCTGGGTGGGATGGCAGTGGTTGAAAACAGCTCCATTCCCATGATGTTTAGCTTGACTGGGCTTCGTAGGTACCAAGTGTTTCTTGGGAGGGATTTCTGCGCATGACCTCTACATAAATTAGAATTAACATTTTTCTTCAGGCGTGGAGAATGGCAAGCCAACACACTTCACTGTGTTCACTAAGGGAGCTGGAAAAGCGCCCCTGGATGTGCAGTTCAGCAGCCCTGTGCCTGGAGAGGCAGTGACCGATCTGGACATCATTGACAACTATGACTACTCCCATACTGTTAGATACACTCCGATTCAGCAGGTAGGTCTGAATCGCCTGGAGAAATGCAGAGGGGATGGCCCGTGTTGCTGTAACTCTGACCTCCCTCCCTGCTGTCTCTGTGCAGAAGAACTGGTGCTTAAGAATTGCGAGGCTGTCCTGTTCCCAGGAGCCCTAACACAAGTCTCCGGAACAGTTTGGATCGGAAACCAGTCTGGTTGATTTATTGGTAGCTTGTCACTTTTT
>VZSV01000390.1:50452-86509 GCA_013398735.1 Nothocercus julius
AAAGGAAGGGCTGATATGGAGGCCTTCAGCATTATTTATCTGATAACACTGGAACAGCACTCCTGGATATACTGTAGAGCTGCTGCTTATTTTGGCCAAGCGATTTCATGATCGGAGGTTGTGGCTGGTGTGTCTCTTTGGAGGAGCTTTTCCTTGTTCAGTCGGGGTTGGTGTGAAGAGCAGTGGTGAAACCATCCACGCCAGGGTTGTAGTCTTGTGGACAGCTGCCGTTTTTTTCCATGGAGACTTTGTGCAAAGCAGCATGCGCCCATCTTCTTTCTCACCTGGGTCATTAGGTAGTCTCTGTGCAGGTTGCCCTCAGGGTTACTGCATCCCCTGCAGAGCCAGAGACCTTCCTCTGGCTGTCATCACTCATCGCCTCTATGGGGCAAATAGTTTCATTAGCGAGTGGGTTTGGATTTGATTAAGCCGTAGTGAGACCTGGCTGTTTTTCAAACCTTTCCTAGGTATATAAGAGCAGAGCTGTGGCTGCTAGGCATGCCGGGCTGCACTGCAGCGTTCAGCCGCCGCAGTACTGCGGGGAGCTGCTTAGTTGATAGCTCTTGAACAGGGAAAGAACGCAAGTTCCCAGCTTGTGTGCGCGGTTCCGTGTGCGGCGTCACCCTGCATCTGCAGAGGTACCTTGGGTTGTGAAGAAGCTGCGGACCTGCAGGAGAGGCTCGCAAGCAGCAGTGGTAGGAGACCTGTTTTTGAAAGGAGGAGGTAGAACTGGACGGCGCGGTGATGAGCACAGCCTTGCCTTCCCTCCAGGTTATGGAGCACGCAGGTCATTCCCCATCCCTGTTTTTCTAAGGTTTGTGAGCAGAGACTTACCCAAGTGCAGCACGGCTGAGACTCTGGACTCTTCAAAAGGGGTGGGAGGAATTAATAGGTAGTTAAATTCCTGAGGGACAGCGTCAGCAGTCGAAGAACCTTGGTTCAGCGCTGTTTACTCAGCCTTATCTGTTTCACTAGCGGTGTTGCTACAGCTACCCGTGTGTGTGTGTTCTGAAAACAACTACGACTAATCATGGAATCTATTCACTAGCTTGTGTGAAGCGCTCGTGGGTAGTTCACTTGGGAGCTGAACCAGCCAAGAAAGCAAAGTAAGCAAACAGTGAATATAGCTAAAATATGGACTGTGGTAGCAGGGAATAAAAGGAGCACACGTCTTGGGCTGGAGCTTGCCATGCCTCTGTGGTATTGCAGCCAAGGTACACAAGAGCATTAATCTTTCTGACTTGTGCAGCTTAAAGCCTTGGTATTTCAAATGCTGTAATAACGTGGCCTCTTTGCAGGCCCAGGTTTGGCATGGTCTCTCCGTGCGATGGAAGGGGATACCTGGTCTTTAGCACTGGGTCACTCATTCAGCTGTCAGGCCCAAGCTCTGGGACAGTGGGAACCAACTTGAGTCTGCATTTTTGCCAGGAAGTTGGAACATAGTCTAATTAAATGTTGGAAAGAACTCTTTTTTTTCTTGCTTCCTGCATTAAATAAAAACCATTTAATGCTTTGACAGGATGCAGTAGGATGAGAGCTCAAGAAGCCCAAGTTTGACTGTGGTCAGCTAAAATGGATTAGGTGAAATGATTATGTGGTGCTTGAATATTAGTGCATCTGTGTGGAGTGAAGAGCTAAGCTAACATGTAAATCCTCTAACTAGGGTCCGATGAAGGTTTTGGTGACTTACGGTGGTGATCCTATCCCTAAAAGCCCTTTCACTGTGGGAGTTGCTGCTCCACTAGACCTCAGCAAAGTTAAAGTCAATGGACTTGAAAACAGTAAGTATATATGGTCTACATGGTGTGTAGCCTGTCTCTAAAGTCTCTTCTAAATCTGTGCTGTAGCTGGCACAGTCTGCTAGAATATAAATGGCTAAAGCTTGTTGGTTTTTTCCTCATTATTCTGTACAATATTGTACGATTACTAAACCGCTTGAGGGCTGAATTTCAGGTTTTTTTTTAAAGATTATATCACAGTATGGACATACCATGTGTTGGCATTTAGTCCCCTGTGGCAAAGAGAGCTGGGCTCTGCACCAGGCCAGGCACTTGTTGATTAAAATCTAGTTTCCCTGGGGCTAGGTCACTAGAGCCTGGAATTTCACTCATACAGTCCCTTCATTTTTGAAAAACAGAAAAAAAATGGGCTGGAAAGCCTTGCTGCATTCCTGAAACAAGCCCCCCTCAGATACCTTCAGGCTATGTCTTACAGGCTTGTTTAGCACTGCAGCTTTATAGTTTCCAATTAACCAAGGCACGTGGCTTTCTTCTATAAACTTTTTTTAATGCAGAAGGATACAGACTGAACAGGCCTCTGTCAGTGCATCTTTTCACAGTGATATGTGCATGAGAAATTTCTTGGACCACTATCAAACTTTGAGTACTTAACACAGTAATACTGGTTTCCTCTTTTTCAGGAGTGGAGGTAGGGAAGGATCAGGAATTTGTCATTGACACCAAAGGAGCTGGTGGGCAAGGTAAACTAGATGTTAATATTTCCAGCCCCATGAGGAAAGCTGTGCCATGTTTGGTGGAACCAGTCCTAGGTAAGGAGTGCAGTACTGCAAAATACATCCCGAGGGAAGAAGGACTGTATGTCGTGGATGTTAGTTACGATGGCAATCCGGTCCCAGGAAGCCCCTATACCGTGGAGGCCACTCTACCTCCAGATCCTTCCAAGGTAAGAGATTAGTTTATGGCTTTAACAGCAGTAATAGCTGAAAGCCGCACTGTGTGCTCTAACGTGCCGTTTGCCTTGTTCTTGGCCAAGCGAGACCAAGGAACATCCTTATTCAGAACTCTAAGTTGTTCCTTGGGCAGGATCCCTGGCTTCATAAAAACAGCTGTGGTGAAAGTTGAATGTCTTTGTCTAGAAACTTGTTTGATGGAAAGAGAAACTTTTTTTTTTTTTTTTTGTACAATTGGAGGGAGTGGGGGAAGAGACTGTTTTTTGTGTGTTTTTTAAGAGCTTGCTAATTAAATCTGATGTATAAACCAATCTAACCAGGCAGACTATGCTGGCAATAGCATGGAAAAAAGAGATGCCTTTATGTTTAGCTCAGCTGCATGTCCTCTCTTAGGTAAAAGCTCATGGGCCGGGTCTTCGAGGCGGCCTCGTTGGAACACCGGCAGAATTCACCATAGATACCAAAGGAGCTGGAACCGGAGGCTTGGGGCTGACAGTAGAAGGCCCGTGTGAAGCGAAAATTGAATGTTCGGACAATGGCGATGGAACCTGCTCAGTCTCTTATCTGCCTACAAAGCCGGGAGAGTATTTCGTAAACATTCTCTTCGAAGAGGTTCACATTCCTGGTTCCCCTTTTAAAGCAGACATTGAAATGCCTTTTGATGTCTCTAAAGTAATTGCCACGGGCCCAGGTCTTGAGCGTGGTAAAGTAGGAGAGCCGGGGCTGCTGAACGTTGACTGTACGGAGGCTGGGCCTGGGGACCTGCGAGTGGACATGGTGTCAGACTCGGGTGCCAAAGCAGAAGTCCAGGTTGAGGATAACAAAGACGGGACCTATGCTGTTACGTACGTGCCGCGCTCGGCTGGAATGTACACGATCAAGATGAGATATGGAGGAGAGCAAGTACCTAAATTCCCTGCCCAGGTCAAAGTGGAGCCAGCTGTGGACACAAGCAGAGTTAAAGTATTTGGGCCAGGAGTTGAAGGGAAAGGTGAGAACAACCCAGGTCAGGTTATCTAACTTTGTAGAACTTAGGGCTCTTCCTTTTGTAGAATATTCTGAGCAATAAAAGGGTAAGAGGTTTGCGTGTTACCATGGTGACCTCCGAGATGTTTTTCATGTTTTCAGATGAGTTGTTTGTCAAGTTAGTTAACAAAATGTTTTGTCATCTAAAATTACATGTGGTTCTTCAAGTGACTCTTCAAAATGCATTCTGCAGATGTTTTCCGAGAAGCTACCACTGACTTCACTGTAGATGCTCGACCCTTGACAAAGGCTGGAGGCGAGCACATCAGAGCGGAGGTCACGAGCCCGTCCGGCTCTCCAGCAGACTGTCTCATCACGGACAACGCAGATGGAACGTACGCAGTGGAGTACACACCGTTTGAAAAGGGTGAGCTCGAGGGTCTCGCTTGAGGGGGAAAACGCAGATCAAGTAGTAGTTCTGCTTTCATTTGGCAGACTGCTCGGGTCTGCCGGTAACTTGTTGGCATCCAACATGATTTGTGTCAGTGGAGCCAGTAGTTCAGCAGGAAGGAGCTCTATTTTAACTTCAAGAAATGGCTTTTCTGCTTACATTGTTTCAGAAGGGCCATCTCAGTTCTGAGACTGATACAGCCTTGCAAAAGACAGGAGGGAGGCCTTACCTATCCAGTAGCATCTAAGTCTGCAGGACCTTGCAGAAGAGCTGCAAGTGATTGAAATATTCAGGAAATTAAATGAACTTTTCTTCTCCTCTAACAGGCCCCCACACAGTCAGCGTAACATACGATGATGTACCTGTGCCAAACAGTCCTTTTAGAGTGAACGTGACTGAGGGCTGCCATCCATCGCGTGTAAGGGCACAAGGACCCGGACTCAAAGAAGCTTTCACCAATCAGCCAAATGCATTTTCAGTGGTCACCAGGTAACTAGGCCTACTTGACCTTGGAGGAACATCTGAGGAAGGAATAGTGTGGCAGGCCATGCAAGACAGGCCACAAAATCCAGCACAAATGTTTATAAAATGGTCAAGCTCTGTCCTTTTGATTGCAGTGTGTGCTACTTTATCGGGTACTGAGCACTCTTTGCTCTTCAGAGATTACAAGCTGATTGTGGTTGAGGATAAAATTCTAGAAAAATAAGATTGAGGTTATACTTGACTGCTTTGCACCCCAGAGCACACCAGAGATAAGTATAAGAGGTCAGGTTACTGCATTTCCATGAAGGGTTAAAAGTCAGCCAGACTGTGAGCACTCTGAAGTGATTGTTAATGGATCATTCTAATAATTCTAATGATGTGCATTTCTCTTTTGCAGAGGGGCTGGAATTGGTGGGCTTGGAATAACTGTTGAAGGGCCTTCAGAGTCTAAAATTAGCTGTAAAGATAACAAAGATGGCAGCTGCAGTGCCGAGTATGTTCCTTATGTTCCAGGAGAATACGATGTCAATATCACGTATGGCGGGGAGCATATACCTGGTAAGAGCTCGTTGGGTGGCTTTTGCAAGGGGGAAGGGTGCCGAGCTAAGGGCTTGGTGCCTCCTGGAAGCTGCTGTTTGGTAGACGGGCAGCAGGTCTTCAGAATAAGCCTGGCAGATATTCCTCGTGCAACTTCTGCAAACCTTTAAGCAAGATAGCTACATTTTCTGTAGATGTTGTGTTTAATGTTTTTACCCTTGACTTATCCCAACCTGAAATCTAGTTGAGGAAGAAGACCATCTGTTGAGTAGACAGTGCAAATCTAGAAGCACCTTTATCACACTTGGGCTTTTGCAGAAGTGCAGAAATAGTATGGAGACTGTGGAGTCCTCATTCCTACTTGAAGTTCAGGGATAGTAATAAAATGGTCTGGGCAAGTATGGAATGAAGAGCATTGGTTAAAATCTCCCAAGTGCTAGGATCTTATAAAATGCTGTTGTAAAAGCACAAACGTGGTGCTTTGCCCTTGGGAGCAAGCATGTTAGCCAGTGCTCTGTGTGGTAGAGGCCTCTTCCCCTGTGGGAAGGGATAAGATCCAGCTCTTGACTGTAGTTGTACCTGTTTGGATCCACCTTCCAGCAACGTGACGGAAGCATGGCAGCAGCAGATTCATCCAGAATATCTGCATTTCCAGAACTATACCTATTAATTTGTTTATATTTAAAAAGTGCTCTCAGCTGATGTGCCAGTTCTGTCACCATATTTTAAAACTAATGATATTCCTCTCTGTGTTACTCTAGTTCTGGACTGTAGGCGCATGAGAGTTGTTAGGAGGGACCAGTGGATTTGGCAGTTTAAGCAACCCAGAGGCCAGCTGTTTGCCCAGGTATGGGCACTTGCTTGTGACTGCTAACTCCTGAGCTGCTTAACATTTGCTGTGTTAACTTCCAGGTAGTCCCTTCAAGGTTCCTGTGAAGGATGTTGTGGATCCTGGCAAGGTGAAGGTTTCAGGACCTGGTCTGGGAACAGCTGTTCGAGCCAAAATCCCACAGTCCTTTACTGTAGACACCAGCAAGGCAGGAATAGCACCCCTTGAGGTGGTGGTAGCAGGACCCAGAGGTAAGAACTGAATACTCCGGTTCCTCTGTGTTTGGGTGGGTGACATGGTTATGATCCTGCTTGTAGAGGTGGTAATATCACTTGAATGAGCATTGCCCTTGGCTCCTGTTTGTTTGGTGTGTGTACCTCAAGAGCTGACCCACACGTCCTGTCCGGAATCATAGAATCCTTGAGGTTGGAAGGGACCTCTAGAGATCATCTAGTCCAACCCCCTGCACACGCAGGGTCACCTGGAGCAGGTGGCTCAGGACTGCGTCCAGGTGAGTTTGGAAGATCCCTAGGGAAGGAGACTCCACAGCCTCCCTGGGCAGCCTGTTCCAGCGCTCTGTCGTCCTTGCTGTCCAGAAATTTTTCCTAAAGTTCCTGTGGAACTTTTGGTGCTTCAGTTTGTGGCTGTTTCCTCTAGTCCTATCAGTGGCCACCACTGAGAAGAGGCTGCCCCATCCTCCTCACTGCCTCCCTTGGGGTCCTTATAGACACTGCTCAGGTCTCCTCTCAGCCTTCTCTTCTCCAGGCTGAACAGGCCCAGCTCTCTCAGCCTTTCCTCATAGGGCAGATGTTCCAGGCCCCGGATCATCCTCGTAGCCCTGCGCTGGACTCTCCCCAGCAGCTCCACATCCCCCTTGAACTGGGGAGCCCAGAACTGGACACAGCACTCCAGGTGTGGCCTCAGCAGGGCTGAGTAGAGGGGCAGGATCCCCTCCCTCGACCTGCTGCAGACGCTCCTCCTAATGCACTCCAGGATCCCACTGGCCTTCTTGGCCACGAGGGCACTGCTGCCTCATGGCCAACTTGTCACCCACCATGACGCCCAGGTCCCTCTCTGCAGTGCTGCTCTCCAGGTCGGTCCCAGCTTGTACTGGTGACCGGGGTTATTTTTCCCCAGGTGCAGGACCTTGCACTTGTCTTTGTTGAATTTCATAAGATTTCTCATTGCCCAGTTGTCCAGTCTGTCCAGGTCCCTCTGAATGGAGGGGAAGTGTGTTCCGGGTGCTGCTGCTTTGGACGGTGTCTCTGGATGGCTTTGTCTTAATCTAGAGAGAAGTGATCTTATGAGTAAGCATCACTGGTGAGCAGTTGTGGCTCAGATATAGGCCTAGAAAAGCAAATCAAAAGCCTCATTGCTGCCTTTCAGCAGTGAGAAGTGCTGCTTTGGTCCTTTCAAAGGTCCAGGTTGAGTGTCTATGTTGCACAAAACCTGGATGAAAACTGGGAACAAGGATATCCCACCCCAGTACAGACGTGAGTGGGGACCGCCCTGCATGGTGTCCCTCCACGAGCACACTGCGATGCTCCTGGAGGAGCTTATGGCTCTGGTGTCCAACAGTCACCTTCTCTATTGATTGTGCAAACTAAAACTATCCTCCTGGAAGCAGGGAGGGGCAGTAATCTGGCACAAATTAAAAGTAGTGCTTGCTTCTTTAGTTGGCAGGTATCTCTTTGCTGCTTAGCATTCCTCTAGTCTTCCTCTTCCACGGACCACCCTGGCCCCCCTCCTCCCCTTTGCCAAAGAAACTCCCCAAGAAAGAAGAAGAAGAAGAAGAAGAAGAAGAAACAAACAAAAAAAACCCCCAGTGAAATAGGAGTATCCCTTCACGAGCCTTGAGGCAGAGCTGGAAGGCACCTTTAAGCCCTTGCTTGGAGCAGCAGCAAGGGTTGGTATGCACATTGCTACCCCACGCTGCGCAGTTTAACTATCTGTCTACGTGGAGGTTTTCTAAGGATGCTGTGTGGGCTTAAATGGCTTGTTGTGAGTGTTAGTTGCCTCTCCTGGTATGCGTGAGCAGGTTTGGCGAGGCTGGCAATAGTGTATAAGCCCTTTAGAGGGGGCATGAAGTCTGTGGCCCAGTCTGCAGCAGCTGGGGAGATTTCCTCCAGCCTTGTCTCTAGGGAAGTGGAAGGGCTTGTAGCAACTTCACTGCAAGTAGTGGCTTGGGAAACCTGTGTCACTGGGTTGCTTGAGTGTCTTAAACACACTGTAGAATCCCTCAGTGACACTCCAGAGAGCAGCAAGGCTCTCAAATGATGGGATTAATGGTGTTTCCTTTAGTATAGGAAGTTGTGCTCTAGGTGTCCCTGTTTGAGCAGGGAGGTTGGATTAAATTGGACCTTACATTTAGGTTGGACCTTTCCAACCTAAACCATTCTGTGATTCTGTGTGATTCTGTGTTTCAATGACATAGTGTCTTGGCAGTGAGTGTGTTTTGGCTCTAAGCTGCAAGTAGGTAGGAGGGAAGAGGTGATTCAGCACTCAATTATCATTTCATATTGCCCCAAGTGCCCTTCAGGTAACAGTTCTTTAATTTTAGTGGTTGAGACGGATTCCCAGGCATGGCGCTCTCCACTGAAAGCGATTTCGGATTTCTTTAAAAGTGACCCAAAGGGTGACTCTGAGACAGGTTTGAACCCTCACTAACTCTTGATAATCTGGGCTTTTAAAAATCCAGTGGCAGCAGCAAGAATCATCTGGAGGAGGGAATGGGAACGAGCTGCGTTGCTCTTAGCCTTTGCATGGCTGCTCCACGTTTCTGTTGAACTTGCTTTGCTGCTAATCATGCCCTGGTTCTAGAGCCAACTTGTAATTGCAGCCTGCTTTGTGCATTGATCTGACCTGATACATGGAGTAATCTACTGTGGATTTAGCTTAATGCATATTGAAATCATTGATTCTGCTTTCTTGGGACTGGCAGCTTGCAGAGTTCTCCCCTGTAGGCAGTGAACCTGCCTTTCCAAGTACCTGACTGTGAAAGGAGACTCTGAGCAGGGGGTGCTGCGCACTGAGTGGCTTGAGGGATAAGATCTGTGCAGTGAGTCCTGGTAGCGGTGTGTAATCTTGTAAACAACGGTTCAGGCAATTATAACCTTTACTCATTTTCTTTCTGGAAGGATCTTCTGTGTACTCTGAGCAATTGCTCTTGACTTGGACTGGCTTGAAAGGCAAATTTTATTTTTATTCTTTTATTTTTTTTTCCTAGTAGTGTCATGCTGGCTTTGTTAGCAGCAAGAGGATGTGAGGCCTGTGAGCAGTGGATAACAGGCCTAGATTAAGTCAATGGCTCTTGAACATAAAGTAATGGAAACTGATTACTGATACATGTCCATTGGCTTCATTAAAAAAAAAATAAAAGAAATTTAGCTTGTTGCAAACTGTAAATCAGCAGAGCATCTTGGAAGATTTGTGCAGCAAACGGTTGATGAGGAGCTGAGCTCTAATAGCAAAGTTGTGAGAATCTTTTCCTTTTTTAGGAATTGTGGAGCCTGTTAATGTGGTGGACAACGGAGATGGCACCCACACGGTGGTGTACACCCCCACGCAGGAGGGACCCTATATGGTCTCAGTCAAATATGCTGATGAAGAGATTCCTCGCAGGTAAAATGATGAAGATAAACTTTGGTAAATTGAAGAATGAATGATCTTAAAGCACTGGCTAGCATGGCTAGCTCTGGTCCTTGGTACTTAATGAGCACAGTTACTCTCAACTTCTGGGTTTGAGATTGCTGCTTCTCCAGCAGAAATGCTGGGAGGAGATGTGTAGCCAAACCTCCGCGCCTGCCCCTGTTTTGGTGTCTTTCCTTGTCCACGCGAGCCCGTGGGATTCTTCGGGATATTCCTCCCAGCTGCAAAGCTCCATTTCAACCTTTCCTTCCCAGTTCTGACAAATACTGGGGGAGCTGACCCTGTTCCTCGGGGCAGCAGCCAGAGCCGTGTGTCTCCCTTGGGTGCTCGGTGTCCCCTCTCCTCTTAAATCGGTATCATCCTGTAGCAGCCGTGAGGAGGCAGGGAAGCTCTGCAGGGTAGGCAGAGGCTGAGGGCTGCGGCGGCGCTGGCAGAGCTCCTCGGCTCCCGCTGCGCTGGGCGCCCGTGTGGAGCGGGCGGCGAGCCTGCCTTCAGGAGGAGGCAATAATACGCTTCTCTTTAAGTCCCTTCAAGGTGAAGGTGCTTCCGACGTACGATGCCAGTAAGGTGACAGCGAGCGGGCCTGGTCTCAGCTCCTACGGCATTCCAGCCAGCCTGCCTGTGGAGTTTGCTGTCGATGCTAAAGATGCCGGGCAGGGACTCCTAGCTGTGCAGATAACTGTAAGTAATTGAATGGGAAGCTGTTGAAATGAGCTGGTTCTAGGCAGAAGTGAATGTATAAAGAGTATATGACTCCACCTGACCTGTGCAGAGCCCTCTGCTGTGGCCCACTGACTGGACTTCTAAGCTCTTGTCCAAGAAACTCTTGCACTCTGAGTCTGGTTTTATGAGACTTTTGTCTTAAAATCATCACCTATACAACGCATGGCTCATAGCTGACTTTACATTCTGCAAATGCCAAAGATGAAATAAATAGTTTCTTGAAATATAATGAAAACACTGGAATTTGAAATGGAGACGACCTTCTCTTAGTGTAGTTCAGCAAGGCCATGATACAGCATCCACAGTGAATGCTGCATGATGATAAATTAACAAACAACTTTCTCTCAAGGTTGCTCAAAGTCAGAGGCCGCTTGAGGAGGTACCGCAGGAATGTTTCTGTTTGATTTTGTTATTACTTTTCCTTAAATTTCTGGTGACTCTTTGGCCTCAACAAAAAAAAAGGTTTCTATGTAGTGGGCCATAAAGCACACTTCTTGGCTCCGGAATGCCCAGGTCATGGCATGGCCGGTTGTACTTGCCGTTCTGCATTCTTGTTCCCATGCTCCCTGCTGTCCCCTCTGATCAGGTGCTGCAGAATGAGCAGCTTTGTGCTGGAATGCAAATGTGCTATTAAAAGATCCAAAAAAGCTTATCAGAGCTTCTAGCCTGGTTGTAGCTTTGAAGATCAAGTTTGACAATGTTGCTTGCTAGAAGTGCATAGGAAATCCTGTGCACAGCATCTGTTTGCTACAACTTGTGGTTTTGGTCTGTTGAATGCCAAATGTTTCATAAGCCTCTCTGAAAGGAGTCAGCTCTTTTATTCTGTACCTAAAAGTTCCGAGTCCTTTGCCGCTGATACTTGTACCACAGGCAATTCTAAGTTACAAATGGAGTCGGCACACAGCTCTGTGAGCAGGCCGTGGAGACTTTCTGAATTGCTTCATGCTTTGCAGCTGATAAGTTGCACGGAAAGCTGTAGCTGAGAGCAGTGCTGTTGGAAACATTGTTTGCATAATACCACTCTTAGTTGTAGATATGGAACTTTGATACTGAGGCTCAGATCTGTATTGTTTATGCAACTCTTTAATTATTGTTTCACTGTAGGAGTGGTGATTGAAAGGACTCTGCAGTTTTGCTCTTCACCACAAATCCTGCAGCATTTCAGGATGCCTTTGCAAGGAGGGTTGACAGCAGACTCGCATGATGCTTACACCTGATATTAAAACTTTTGTGGCTTTCTGGTATCAGGGCAGACAAGCAAAAGACAGTTAATAATAGGTTTCCTTGTTTTGTAGAGATCTGACGTCTTTTCGCTTTTAATAGTCTATTCCTAGTACTAGTCCTGTACTGAAGTATATTTAATGATAGAAGAGCTTCAGCTCTGTACTTGAGAATATCTAAATATGGTTGTGAACAGATTTAGTGTCCTCCTACAGAAAAATACAAGGAAAAAGGTTGATAACACCTAAACCTTCCACTTTGCTTTTCTCAGGACCAAGAAGGCAAACCCAAGAGGGTGGATGTCCATGACAACAAAGACGGCACGTACACGGTGACCTACGTCCCCGACAAAACCGGCCGCTATACGATCGGCGTCAAGTACGGCGGGGACGACATCCCCTCTTCTCCCTACCGCATCCGGGCGTCTCCCGCTGGGGACGCCAGCAAGTGCTTGGCTACAGGTGAGTGCTGGGTGCCCTCTGTTGCTGGTGATTCTGCTTGGAGCAATGCCCGTGACGAGGGTGTTGCAGCTGTGTAACAGGTGGCACGGACTCGCTGTGCGCTGGCTGTTGAAGATATATTTTTTTAAAGTGCTAATGTGAGAAAACAAGCACGAGGGGTCTGCCTGTGTAGAAGACACTGGAGATGTGTAATCAGGCTGTCAAAACGATCTCTAGTAGCCTTGCTCTTACAAGAGGGACTTTCCTAAAGATAAAGAATCCTCTGTCTTATGAGAGAGCAGGAATCCCCTGCAGTCTGTAGCGAAACTGTCCGATCTGTTATTGTAAACAACCAGATGAAGCTGAAACTTGATGCTTATTTTGGCCTAGGTAAATCTTGTTGAGAACTAGAGTAAGGGTGACTTGAAAACCCCGTGTGCACATGTTCACTGCATCATGCTCCTTAGGCTGCACGGACTGCAAGAAGATGCTCAGCTTGGAGCAAGAATGGAATTAATTCTGAGGATTAAGTATGTGTCATGTGCTTCTAGATTAGCAAAATCTGTCAGCTGAGAATTAGAAAGACATTTCTACTGTTTTTTTTTTTGTCTGATCAGGGTTGGCCTGGGTAGGGACAGACTTCTGGAGAGAGGGTAGATGGAGAGCCCTCCAGGATCAGAAGTTA
Organism: Nothocercus julius; assembly: GCA_013398735.1. NCBI lineage: Eukaryota > Metazoa > Chordata > Aves > Tinamiformes > Tinamidae > Nothocercus > Nothocercus julius. The sequence continues at coordinate 63,125 of VZSV01000390.1, forward strand.
TTACAACTGGATCACTGCCTCAAAAATCAGTGCCTTGATAGAGGAGACTAATTCTAAATCTGTTGCCGCAAGAGCACATTTATAACTTGAATTCTCAGCCATTGTCAGGGTAGGTGGTCACCACAGCGTGCTACCACCTCCCAGCCAGCCCAAGGCTCTGGGAGGGAGCAGAAGGGGTAGGAACTATAGTTATGCAGACATTGCTGGATGTTAAGTACCAAGACCAAGCCGAACAGGAACATTGAATGTGTATTCGTAGATGACCGAGACTGTCTGGGCATGGAACTGATCTGAGTTGTGCAGTTAGAACAAACGCAGTGGCCAGTCTGGCACACGGCTGCTTCCAAGCCCCTTTGAACCAGGAATAAATTCCTGGCACAATGGAAAAAGCAATGTAGCAGATATCTCCTTTGCTTCAAAATTTATTTAAAAGATGTTTCAATGTCTGAATCTGGTATTTTTCCAAGTAATTTGGGACATTAACTATTCGAAACAGCTATAATGGAGATTATTCTTAGATGTCAGTTTAAATCTGCCACTTCCAACAAGTGTATTTAACTCTCAGCTACAACGCTAAAGTACAATTGCTGTAGGAATAAAAGCGAGAATACTGCTGAGGTGTTAAAACAGCAGGTTCCTTGTCTTCTGAAAACAACCCCCCCCTGTTTACAAGGGGTGGTCAATAGCAGGACTATTAAATACATATTGCAGATAAGACTTTAATAGTTCTCGTTTAAACTCATTGCTCTTGGAGCTGATTGCTGTGATTTGGGCATTGGTTCATTTTCTTTGAATGCTTGGTGAATCAGTGGAAAATTATTCATGGCTAGTGCAAGAGGAAACATGGTGGTGACTGCTGTTGTGCCATTTTATAGGTTATGTAGGTGTAGATATTTGCATAGGGAGTCTTAAAGTAGCCATAGTTAAGTCACTCACTATGGCAGCAGAAGATAGTGTCTTTGGCTCTGCATAAAGGAATATTCCTATAATAGTGTAGGTTATGGCAAGGCATTCTTTGAACTTCTCATTTCTTCTGTTGCGCGCTCACCCGTTTTTCCTGGTCGCGCTGAGGAGGAGGAGGAGGAGCCCCGCTGGCGGCGGCGGCTGCGGGCGCTCGCAGCGGCGCCAGCTTTGCTCGGGCTGGCTGGCACGAGGGACGCTCGTTGTCATAGGATGCCTTCTCTAGAAGCGTCTCTACATCTCCAGAAGTGGCTTGCTGGTGGTGCGCTTCCCAGATGCCTCGCGAGCTACTGGGTTGAGAAAAGTACTCTGAACAGTTTCTGTAACGAAAATTGCCTTCTAGGTCCTGGAATTGCACCCACCGTGAAGACTGGCGAGGAGGTTGGTTTTGTAGTAGATGCCAAATCAGCAGGGAAGGGGAAGGTGACGTGCACCGTCCTGACGCCAGATGGGACAGAAGTGGAAGCAGATGTGGTTGAAAACGAAGACGGGACTTACGATATCTTCTACACTGCTGCCAAACCAGGAACCTATGTGATTTATGTCCGCTTTGGTGGGGTGGACATTCCCAACAGTCCTTTCACTGTGATGGTAAGCCAGCTCTGCTCTCAAAATACCGCCCACTCAGATTCCTGCTTCCACATTTATTTAGTGATAGCTTAATGTCTCTGTGTGTAAGTATTTCTTGGGATATTTATTAGATGGCAGGAGCTAAAGAATCCTTGTTACTATTAGAGCTTATTTTGAGCAGGTGATATAGTTAGAGGGATAGAAGCCATCAAAAGATGAAGATTTGGCATCTCTTATCAAAATATTTCATTTTCTAAACATGTATTCTTACATCTAAATGATGTAAGGGTTATCATAATGAGCTTTGAAGGGTAATTATCTGTTGTCAGGTACGATTCTCTGATTTGTTCACTTTTCCCTCTTTATAATGTCGACCCTAAAGTAAGAAAGGGTCTGCTGACAGATCCCAGGGAAGCAGGCTGTTGTTAGCTCACACTTAAAAACCCTTTGCAGATGCTAGTTTTTAAACTGTCATAGCTAAATCCTCCTTTTTCTAATTATATTACTTCCTAAGAGCAATGCTTCATTTTTAAAAAGAAAATGAAAACCCGGACCTCCTTCAGGAACAAACTAGATGCTCTAAGGGTTCACAGAAACCCTCTGCGGAGTCTTGGAAAGGCAGTGAAGGGTAACACAACATGATGTTCTGTCAGCCTGTGATCCTGAGAGCAGGGTTAGGTTCTGGGGTTGTGAGCCAGCTTAGTCAAAAAACACAGTGGTTGCATTGCTGTAACGCAGAGCAGGACGCTTCGCATGAGGAATGGTGCTCCATGGTCGAAAAGCAAGTCTTGGTCTTGTAAGCACGACGGAGCCTCGAGCGTGTCCCATGCCATGAAACCACGGAGCTGGGAGCAGGGCGGTTCGGTCCCCGCGGGTGGAAGCAGCTGGCACAGACTGTGCTGTAAGAGCTTGAGTCCTCAGGGCCTCGTGTACCGGGACATCAACGGGGCACAGCTGCTCCTCCCAGCTGCCTTTGATCTTCTCCAAAGACTAACAGGAGAAAATCTTCTACTTGGGCCACTGCTTGAGATGCTTCGAAATGCCTGCTGAGGCTGGCGGTCCTGCTCGCGAGCAGCCACGCGCGCGGCTTCCGCGCCGCCCAAAACAGCGTTCGACCGCTGTCTCCACCGGCATTGGGATCTCTGCAATGGCAGTAATTCTGTTCTGCACTTCCCTTCCCAGCGCCCTCTCCCTTTACTGGAAGGTTTCCGCCTAAGTTTCCAGCGAGTTCCTTGGCTGCGGAGGTTTGCGTTGGCGCGGGCTGGTGGAAGGGCCCTGCTGGCCTGGCCCTGGCGGGCTGAGCTCGTGTGGCTGCCAGCCCGGATGTCTATTGTTGCTTTAAGTGGGGGAGACGAGAATTTGCAAGTCATCGTCTTGGCATGTGTGGTGGGAAGGGAGGCTGCGCTGGGGGAAAACAAATTCGGCGTCTTGACAACGCTGTCCCAGCCATGAATCAGAATAGCTCAGCAGCTATCGCTAGGCTTGGCCTGGGTCATTCGCCAAGGCGCGTGAGCCTGCAGAAGCTGTCGGGCTCTCCCCACACAATACTTAATGCTTATGGACTTGCATCTTCAGCTGAAGTCCTCACTTTCCACACTAAGTTAGTACCATAAGGAAGCCACTCGATTCCGCCAGTGCTTAGGCTCTGCTTTCCAGATGCTTTCCTAAGCTTGGCGTATAGCGGCCGTGTCACCTGGCTGTGCTGGTGGTGCCCCCCTCCGCGGAGGTAGCTCGGGTGGTGAGACGCGGGGAGGTGGACGCGCTGCTCGTGGACGTGTTGTGCATTGTGTGTTCTGCAAAGTGTGAACTACCGCAGTGCTAGAATAACAGCTAACCTGCCTTTACCACCGCCCAGGCTGTAGATGCAGATGCTGCTGCAGCGCTGTCGCAGGAGCCAGTGGGCGCGGGGCCCCCCGGATTCCGCCCTTGGGTACACAATTTTTACATTTTTCAGTCGTCTTCTGCCATCTGTGTCCCATTTCAGATGACAGCCTGCTTTTGGGGGACTGCTTGGATCTTTCTGGTCATTGTATTCATTGCTTTCTGTTTGATCAAATGTTCTTGGGATTCAGACCTGTTCTCTGCTGCTTGAAGGGAGTCTCCAAATAAACTCTCATAACACCTTAAACATGAAAAGGATCATTACATTTACAGCTTCCACTCCTGCAATGTCTAGTGTTGGCAAAAACAACCTGACTGCATTGCTTTGTTTCCCCAGTAAAATAGCACAGTGTCTTGAGTCCAGAGTTGCATTGTGAAACTCGTTTCTTTTTGTCAATTTTGTGTTGCAATCACTCTGCCACATTCAAAATCACTTTCTCTTCCAGGCCTTAAGCAACTAAATCCTTTCAGATGGAGCCATTTTGGGTCCTGTGTGTGCTACACTGCCTTCCATTTTCTTGTTACATTTTTATCTCTTAACTTTTTTCCAGCATGTCTCCCATTCATGTCACTTGATTTACCCTGCTCTGCACTGTGGCGTTGTGTAGGGAAGCTTGGCTGGACCGTGGTCTAGTTGGGCGCCGTCCTGCAGCTGATTGACTCTGCCATAATCACGCACACTCTGTCCTGCTTTTACTCACAGTGGAGTCAGTCCTGCTCAGAGTTCAGCTAGTTTGTATTTGCCCTCGGTCACAAAGTGACAGGTCTCTTTGCTTCCTGTAGGTCACAGAAGAGGCTTACGTCCCGGTTGGAGACATGAATGGCATGGGATTCAGGCCCTTTGATATGGTTATTCCTTTTGCTGTCAGGAAAGGAGAAATAACAGGTATCTGAAGCGTGCATAGCCTCTCGGAGAGGCTTCGCTTTCCGTGAGCGTGTTTCTGCCTTTGCAGCAAACAGCCTGTGTGGTCTAGACCATGCAGTGTGGAGGAGAATTGTATCACGTCACTAACTTGTTGTTCAGTTACACATCAAGTGGCACCCGCTGAGGGCGAGCAGGATACACCCCTCTGATGGTTTGAGTTAAATGAGGACATTTTGGTGTTGCTGTGGTCTTACATGCCTGGTCATTAACTGCTTCACTGTAAGACCCGTTGCTGGTTTAGTCCCTCCGGAGCAGCTGTGTACCTCCTTGGTAGCTTTGTATTTATTTTGTGCAGATGCTGCAAAGTAGCCTAATCCTCCATCCTTATAGGGTGTCTTGTCCAAAACAGTTGGCCCCTTTTCTACAGGTCTGGCAGCTGAGAATGTCACCCTGGCAGCACTGACCTCCTCCCACTCACTCGTGCTGAGCCCCTGCACGACTGGGGCTTCTCTAGCCCCTTGCTCTGTAGCTCAGCAAACCCACCCTGCATCTCCTCTCTGACCCCGCTGGAGCCACTCCAATCTCTCCTTTTCCAAAGAGCTGCAGGAGGCAGCGTGTGACAAGGAGGTGCAGAAGTTTCTTGGGGGTGCCATTGAAGTGTCGGGGGCTGAAGCAGGCAGCCCTGCCCGTGGAGAGCGCGAGGTCACAGGGCTGCTTGCCAGATGTCCACCGCTGCGCTGCATTCACGCAGCTCGGGCTGAAAACATGTCTGTTTAGTGTTCCCATTAGTCTCCTATTTATGCCTGTGGGTAAGGAATTTAACAATTGGAAATGTGTGTTTAAAATGGCTAGACAAGTCTTTGTGGGTGGGAGAGGAGAAGCAGGCAGTTTCTCCCTTATGTAATGCTCGTTGCTTTTCGTAGGGGAAGTACACATGCCTTCTGGAAAGACTGATACCCCAGATATTGTGGATAACAAGGATGGCACAGTAACGGTGAGGTACGCACCCACTGAGGTTGGACTGCACGAAATGCACATCAAATACATGGGAAAGCACATCCCAGGTGAGTCTGACAAAACCAGTGGTGTAAAAATCTGAGTGTCCTGCCAATGCGTCTTTTCCCTGCTAAGATTTCTATAGCTGAGTTGTATGCATTGCAGCAGAAGATGCATAGGAGAGCTTACTATTCAGCAAGAGTTCATTTGCAAGCAGTCTGGAGAAAAGTAAAGCAAAGATGTAAGTGCAGGCACATGTGAGTTTCCAGTGTGGTTTAATAGTACCAGCCAGGCTTAAAATGGATTTGGGTTTTGGAAACTAACTTTTGTGGCATTTTGTTATGAAGAAGAAACATACAATTTTCAAACTACCATTTTTTTTCAGGTTGAAATTTACTGCCTTAGTGCTCAGCAAAACTAATCGTTACAATATATGTTTATCCTTAAAACTGCATTGGCCTGGAAGCTACAGTCTGTGGGAAGGGCTAAATGGCTGAAATACTATAGTCTTTTTCCATCTCATTGCAATAAAACAAAACACACATGCATGCCATGCTGTAATCTTAACTTTCTTCCTGGCTGCTTTTTAACAAACTACTGCCTTTCATTCCTTTTATCTTCTCTGTCCTTAAATCACCAGGTCCCTTAACTCTCTAACTGAAGCTCCCCCTTTGCTCGAACCTCAGGCTACCCCATAGTTATCAAAGCACGCTAGGGCAAGGTGCAGAAAGGTGCAGCTGCGAAGGAGGAGTGTGGGCATGAGGCAAAGCACCTTCAGCGCTGCCTAAAGTAGGCTGATCATATATATATATATATATATATGATATATGTGCATATATATATATATGCACACACACACATACATATGTATATCAGTAAGTGTAAGAGTAAGATTCGGTTGGGTCGGAGGAGCTTAGAGTATGTTTCGTTCTTGTAGTCCAGGCCACTCATCCTTAAAGGTGCTTTTTTTTTTTTTTTTTTTTTTCTTTTTTCCCCCTTCAGAGAGCCCTCTGCAATTTTATGTGAATTATCCAAACAGTGGGAGTGTGTCTGCTTACGGGCCTGGCCTCATTTATGGAGTTGCCAATAAACCAGCAACTTTTACCATTGTCACAGAAGATGCAGGAGAGGGTAAGTTTCTCATTTAAACCTGTGTTATTCTAAACTAAAAGCTTCTTAGAAGCACAACATGCCTCAGTGTTTAATTTGGAGCGTAATTTGTATTCATTTGTCCAACTCCGAATCTGCGATGTGAGGGTGCAAATAATGACGTGTGCAAATATCAGGCAAATGGATTTCATCAAGCTGAAACTTCTGTGCAATAAAAACAGTTTTACTACTACTTCCTGAGAGAAGTAGAATCAGATGGGGTACAGAGTATGAGAGATTCATTTTAATTTAACATTAAATTAACATTAAAATTAACATAAATTAACATTAAAATTAACATTAACATTAAAATGAAGGCAGCTTAGATTCAGTGGAAGATAACTGGATCTGGAATCACTGTTAAGTAAATCTAACAGATTAAATAGAGTTATAGCCTTTGCACATTGCCCTGAACTCTCTTTGTTGCTCTCCTCTGAAAGTGTACATCTGAGCTGCGTTTGCAGTGCGGGTAGAGATATTACTTTCTCTTTCCTCTTTAAAACTCCTCAGTCTTGCTGTGCTTGAAGTTTTATAGAAGTGCTCTTCTCTGTGTGTCCTAGGGGGACTGGATTTGGCTATTGAAGGACCTTCCAAAGCAGAGATTAGCTGCATTGATAACAAAGATGGAACGTGCACAGTCACCTACCTGCCCACTCTGCCTGGGGACTACAGCATACTGGTCAAGTACAACGACAAGCACATCCCCGGCAGTCCGTTCACAGCCAAGATCACAGGTGGGAAGCGTGAACTTCAGGGATCCCTTCAGAACGAGTGTTCACCTCCGATAGAGCGGGGGACCTGGTTTGTGTCAGGAACGTGAAGTCCTCCAGCTTGTTCTACACTTCAACTTGTAATATTTTCTCTTTATTTCTACAGATGATAGCAGAAGACGATCCCAAGTTAAGCTTGGTTCTGCTGCTGACTTTTTATTGGACATTAACGAGACTGATCTCAGTCTCCTAACAGCTAGCATTAAAGCCCCATCAGGCCGTGATGAGCCTTGTCTTCTGAAGAGACTACCCAACAACCACATCGGTAAGTCCTGGCAGTGTCAGTATGAGAGGTGCGAGTAAGAGCCTCTACTCCATTTGCTTTGCTGTGTTAAATGAGTTGCTGCTGCTTTGCAGCTTCCTGGAAGAGTGTTGCTGGGCCAAATGGTTGTTGATAGTCAATACTGCTAGCCAAAGACAGAGCATGAAAACTGAACTGTTGTGGCAGTTTGTTTGACAGGCCAAGTTACAACGGAAGTGCTTTCTTGTCAGCATATGGGAATGGTTTTCTGGCTCATTTGATAACAACACTTCAACATGTGTAAAGAGTGTTTTTTTTCAGTATTTCATTTCTTGGTGCAAGAAAGGCTTTTTCATCAAGTACAGCATGCATGAAAGATGCAAAAGTTTGCCACGTTTCTGTTTTGCAGGTATCTCGTTCATTCCACGAGAAGTGGGAGAACATCTGGTAAGCATCAAGAAAAATGGGAGCCATGTACCGAACAGTCCGGTAACAATCATGGTAGTCCAGTCTGAAATAGGAGATGCCAGACGAGCAAGAGTTTTTGGACGTGGCTTGGTAGAAGGACGAACCTTTGAGATGTGCGACTTCATTGTTGACACGAGAGATGCAGGTGAGTTCCTTGCAAAGGGGCTGTAAGATGCTTTGAGATGCAGTCGCTGTCTCAGGGAGACCAGTGCTGCTCCCTGCTGCTGCTGCCGTCTTTTTCGCAGCGGGTGTAGCTCAGCTACTTCCCTTCCTCAGTGTGGGATCCACCAGGTCACAAGCCGTAAAGCAGTTGATGTGCTTGTAATGCAAAATGTGCACTAAGCATGGACTGTCATTATTCTCAGATATCAATTAAACGGTGCCATTAACTTCTGAAATGCTTCTTATTGTCTTGGTCAGTGTCTTCCTTTACAGCCAACAGGGACCAGCTCTGAAGTGCTAAAGAAACTTGTTTTTCACTTGGCAGTGCTGACTCCAGGATCATTGTGTACAGCAGGACAGAAATGAGGAGCCTGTCGGTTTGATGGGGAACCTTGGCTGTAGTCTTTGAAACTAATATTTCAGCCTTAATGGCGTAAGAGGGATATGGTTAGAGCATTTTAGGAGCTGAGTGTATCCTGTGCTCTAAATATGATCTGATCGATATGACCACAGAAACTTCTTTAAGACATAATGCAACTCCTGTGTCCCCAGTCTGAAGCAAAATCGATGACTAGCTACTGCTCTGGATTTAGGCTACTTTGTGTCAAACCTGTAATATCACTATGGAAATTCAATGCTAACTTATCTATCTTGTAGGCTATGGTGGGATCTCGCTGGCAGTTGAAGGACCCAGCAAGGTGGATATCCAAACGGAAGACCTAGAAGATGGAACTTGCAAAGTGTCTTATTTCCCAACTGTTCCTGGCGTGTACATTGTGTCCACGAAATTTGCAGATGAGCATATTCCAGGTAAGCAGAGGCGTGTGATAGCTTGCTGCCTCGTGCAACAAAAGTCACCCCGACGCTGGTCAGCACAGTGGGACTGCAGGTGGCCTTTGCAATACGTCTCTGATCGTGTGTCCCAAAGACTCGGGAAGGTTCAACCAGTGCACTCCGAAAGAGGCCCAGTCCCCTCCTTGATGTGGTGTTATGTAGAGGCCATAGGAGAAGAATGACTCACTGTGCTACTTACAGGCAGCCCATTTACTGTGAAGATAAGTGGTGAAGGAAGAGTGAAGGAGAGTATCACACGAACAAGACGGGCTCCCTCTGTTGCAACAGTTGGAAGCATATGTGACCTGAACTTAAAAATTCCAGGTAAGCAACATCCTTTCCCTGTAACCACTCACTTGCCGTTGTGCTTGCATGGTGTGGGTGTACCTGAAGCACTGGAGTCAGTGTTAAGGCATCCTCATATCAAGACAGTTTAGGAAAGAAATACTGATAGTGTAATCTCTTTGAAATGCTAAAAATAAGCATAACAATGCTCAACATAGGAGAAGTAAACATCAGGAAGGCTTTAATCTGCTCTGTGTACAGCAAGCTGGAGAATGGGCTGTACAGCTCATCTTGTCTCCAGGGTTTTAAGGTCATCAGTTTGGCTTTTAAGTGTTTGTATTGCTGCCTGGCAAACGTGAATCATGTAGGCCAGTCTTAGCTGGCTGCACATATCCAACCTTTTCATCTGTCTCTTCAGCACTTGGTAAGCTGTAACTAGTCAGGCAGGAGGCATCTGGGTCAGAATTCAAACTAGCATCGACGTGCCTGTTCCATCGTCTCTCCTGCATAACCACTTGTGCTTGGGTTCAAACACAAAACACCCAGTCCCGTTGCTACTCATTGCTGCATCTCTTCCCTTTTTAAATTATTATCATCATCTTATTTATTTGATGCAGGAGGCTCTCTGTCTGGAGAAACTGTTCCACCTCTGTATCAGTTTTGCAGCATGTTGGTATTGAAGGACAAGCGACAGGCCTGGTCAAAAGATCCAACATGTTTTGCTGTAGTTGGATATCTGTTGTTGGGAGCTGAGCCTGTCTTTTAGGGTCCAGGGCTACTTGGGACACTCATGCTGTGGGGATGGAGCATGTCCTCTTCATTGAACAGCACAGGTTCATTTTTAGTTATGAACAAAACCTCTGTGAGCATATTCATATCTGGGAGGGCTTAACGGTGTGTTAGCAATTCCAGGCTGCCTGAACAAACATTCAGGTACCAACCTCCCGCAAGTGAGGGAAATCTGAATTCTCAGGAGGTGGAGATTGCCCAGCTGTCCTGAAGCAACATGATCCCAATAGAAAGATTTTGTATCAACCTTAATATTACTGTGTTATGCAGGGGATTACTATGAACCAATGTATTACTTGCACAAGCAGTTTCAAACAGTGTTTTCATTTTATTATTGATGGTCTCTAATAAATGCTGTCTGCAATCTGCTGCTCTGAATAATCAAACATAAATGGCAAATGCTGTAGCTACATGATTGGTTTAACTTGGCAGTGGTACCCAAAGACGTTTCCATCCTTCCTCAGCTGCTTCCTGGTATACACAGGCTCCTACTGCAGTCCAGTGTTTCTAGAGGAAATAGACTTAAAGGTTGTGCAAATGTTGCCAGCAAGAGGTTAGGGATGGCATCTGGTAGAGAGGAAGGGCAAGGAGCCACTGGGCAGCACTGCCAGCTTATATTGGCCTTGTGACAGCTAAAATAAAGCCTCGAGATCTGTGATTCAGACCTGCCCAACACAGATGAAAGCTAAAGTTTCCTTTAACCTGCAGATCCACGTTGCGTGTACATGACTCTGTTGCTTTAGGGATTGCTAATCTTTGTTTTTTCTCCTTAGAAATTGATTGCAGGGATATGACAGCCCAGGTAACTAGTCCCTCTGGAAGAACCTCTGATGCAGAAATAGTAGAAGCTGACAAAAACACCTACTGCGTCCGCTTTGTGCCACAAGAAATGGGGGTCCACACTGTGGATGTCAAGTACAGAGGGCAGCCGGTGCCAGGCAGCCCCTTCCAGTTCACCGTGGGGCCACTTGGCGAGGGGGGAGCCCACAAAGTCAGAGCTGGAGGCCCAGGGCTCGAGCGTGGGGAGACGGGCATCCCAGGTGAGTCCTTTGCTCTTGTTTGACTCATCTGCCCTCCAGATCTCCTCTGCAGATGCTTTGTTTTCTGATGACCCTTGGAAAAAACCTCTCTTTTGAGGACTTCATGTAACACTGCTATCACACCAGGCTGTTTGGTGCTTGGTGGAGAAACACAGACTTAGGAAATAATATTGCTGCATCGCATAGAGAAGTCAGGAAACACCCAGTTAGGCAACTAAATGCTCTAACAAAATGAGCACGGAGTTGTAAGATGTACCATACAGTAATTCAAGGCTAATACAAACCACCTGGAGAAACTGCTGTGTGTTTTACTCCAGAATCGTGGTGCAAGGTCCCATTTTTCAAGCTCTGTAGTAGAGAATGCTACACACTTCTGTTAGGAAGTAGCTGAAACCAACAGCAGCAAAGTTAAACTCGTGTGCACTCTCAAATGCTTCAACAGCCGAATTCAGTATATGGACAAGAGAAGCTGGAGCTGGAGGACTTTCTATTGCTGTAGAAGGCCCAAGTAAAGCAGAAATTGCCTTTGAGGACCATAAAGATGGATCTTGTGGTGTATCATACATAGTTCAAGAGCCAGGTATGTACTAAAACCCAACTGTACTGAAGTAACACAGTTTCTTTCAGGGAAACAGAGAAAATTCAATGCTTTGTGTTTTTTTTTCTCCCAGGCAACTATGAGGTCTCCATAAAGTTCAATGATGAGCACATTCCAGAAAGCCCCTACCTGGTTCCTGTCATCGCCCCGTCAGACGATGCTCGCAGGCTCACTGTCACTAGCCTTCAGGTGAGACATAAGGAAACATCTTCAGAACTTACCACACAGACTGATTTCGTCCTTGTTCTCTGAGACCAAAACAGTTATCCTTTTTAGCATTGCCTTGGTTTTCAAGTTCAGATTGCACACAGAGAGAGGTTCTCTTTTTCCTTAGAGCCCCTTGACAGCAGCTAGAATGGGTAACTTGGACTCGTGGAGATCCTGCTTTGTCTAGCTGGAAATCTGGGTAGTATTCTAAGTGGTAACGATTGGGGAATTTAGAATAAGAGGCTCTAGAAACAGTACTGAAGCAGCAGTGTTGGCTCTGAAGCTTGCTTGGTTTCCCTTGTCTAGCTAGGCGAGGCCAGCCCAGAACCCATGCAGTAACATAACAAGCAGTGATCGTGCTGTCAAGTTGAGTTACTCTGTTGGCTGTAAGCTTAAAAGCTGCAGTTCCACAGGCAGCTTGGTGGGGATGTTACTTCAGCCTCGCTTGAGAATTTGTGTGGGCAGATAGACAGGACCCCAGAGTGAAGTCAGGGCAAAAGCTCGCTCTGGCTGGCGTCGCAAAACCACAGCCTTGCAGCTCGGATAAATCACGCACAGTAGCAAATCTCTAGGAGTGAATTCCAGCTTTGTAGTTAGTCTGGGCTCATCTGTTAATCTTGCCAATTTATTTTTCTTTGTGTGGTTTACTTGTATTGAAGTACAAGTAGCATTAAAGGCCTGACTTAAACCTCCAAAGCCAGAAACTTGGATCTGAGACTGAGAATCCGTGTCTAAATATACTGTGCCTCAGTCCTAATTAAGTAGTGATAAGCAATTAGCGGTTTTTTTCCGATGTGTCCCCTTCTGATGTATGCCTGCCATAGATCAACTTTGCCAGGGCTCAGCACTCCTCCACTTTGGCTGTGTAAATGAATCATGACAGCCTGATCTGATAGTATCTTCAAGTCCTCTAAGCAAGGAGTTACAAGGGCGTTAATTAGTCACTGTGGTATTGATGTTTCTCTTGTGTTTCATTTAAAGACTCTTTGACAGGAATACTTACTTCAGCTAAGACCTGGAGAGGCAGATAAAGCTGAGTGCTCTGTAGAGGAGGTTGGTGTGCAGCATCAGTCTCCACTAAACTTTCATCAGGGATGTGCTTTATATGTTGTACCTCAGTTCTACTCAGTTGCATTTATTTTCCTCTTCAGGACTTAGTTGCAAATGAAATCAGGTAAAGTATGTTCAGCACAAAACATCAGTGCTGCGGGGCTGGGGAGCCGCTCTAATTGCGATGCCCATTGCTGAGCTGAGTCGTCCTCAGCGGCGGGGGCCGTGCTGAAGGTCTGACAGCCCAGCAGCATCTGCCTTCATGTTTTACATTACTTTCTCATTTTAAGACATCTTGTGGTGGCTTTCTAAATGTAGCGTCTTGTGGCAAATATAAACATGCCTATTACTCTTTCAGACAACTGGATTATCAGAGGCTTTTCCCTTGAATGAATCTGGAATGAATGAACAGGCTAAAAATGGAACTAAAGCTGAAACATCCTTTAAATCAAGTGCTTAAATCCAGGGGTCTCTAACCTCAGTGATAATGGGCAACTAGTCTTGTAAACCTGCCTTCGCCCGGTTTGGCAGAGCATCACCCGGCTTCTGGAAACTCTTCCACGATGGAAAAAAATCGGCCTCATGGATGTCAGTGGCTCTTAAATCTGCCACCCTTAGTAAGAGCAAGAGACCTGTCTAAGCTGTTGCTGTTTTAGGAGTTAATTCAACTTACAGTTGTACCTCTTTTGTCAAAATCTAAAAATCTGTGTTGGAGTGGTTATTTCCGTGCCACAAACCTTGCACTGTCTGAAACAAAAGTTTAAATTTGTTAATCTGACTGTTGCGTTCTCAGGAGTCGGGATTAAAAGTTAATCAGCCAGCATCCTTTGCCATACGGCTGAACGGGGCAAAGGGCAAGATTGATGCTAAAGTGCACAGCCCTTCCGGAGCTGTCGAGGAGTGCCATGTGTCTGAGCTGGAGCCAGGTGAGACGCCCGCGCGCTCGTCAGCAAGCACAGGGCGACCTCCAAGCCGCCCTTCCTGCCGCACAGCCGGCGGGCTTGTCCCTTTGGCTTGTCAGAAGCGTGTGAAAGGAATACGCACCTTACTTGGCAAATAGTGTTGTCAACAGCTTCAGGAGGAATTGTACAGGCAGGTTTATATTCGTGTTCTTCCCGGATAGTTAACTAAATGACTGAGCCCCAGCTTGTGTAAGATACTGGCATTTAAGGGGGAAGTCTAAAGGATTTTGCATAAAGTCTTGGCTTGCTGATGGAAGTATAGTGATATTATTCATAAATGAACGAGGTGAAATATAATGTGACCATTGAATTTAGCCAGTGAAGAAGCCTATTACTTGAAGCTTTGCTTCCATCCTTAGCTAGGAGTTTATTTTTAACTTGCACTCACTCCTTCATTGGAAATGTCGAGGCAACTGCATATAAGCAAACACTACAGAAAGGTCAGCACCTGTTTCAGGAGTGAGCTTTTCGTTTTAATTTGAAGTCTGAATGATTTACTGTTTGTACCATGCCAGTCTAGCCACTATTCAGCTGGGGAAGGTCACTCACTCCTTTGGGTTAACGTGCAACAAAAAAGTTAAATATCAGCAAATTGCTAAATGACTCTCAAATAAAGGTGCAATTTCTATGGTGCCAGAGGAGTGCCGCCAGGCTGCTGTTAAGTTTGGGCTGGCTTTGTACCAGCTGCTTCCCCTGGAGAAGTCCTGAGCACAGTTAGTGCTGCACTAACAGGCTGGGCTGTGACCGAACGGTCAGTTTTAGTCCATGTGTGAGGAAGTAAAGCTCAAGCTGGTGATTAGATGACAGCTGAGACCAGCTCTTAGAGGACAAGGTGAAAATGGAATCCGTGGTACCTCCTGTCGTAAATAAACAGTTTTCCTCCTTAAGTATGGCTCAGTAATGTGTCTAGCTGTGTTTGCTTGAGCTGTCAGAAATCATGGGAACCTTGCTTGTCTTGTCTTTTAAAAAAAAAAAAAAATAATAATAAAAATGTTGAATTCAATAAAAATGTTGAATTCAATTTTTTTGATGCCATCCCTGCAACATCAGCAAAGCCCCTTTTCTCTTTCAGATAAGTACGCGGTTCGGTTCATCCCCCACGAGAACGGCATCCACTCGATTGACGTGAAGTTTAACGGCAGCCACGTAGTGGGCAGCCCCTTCAAGGTCCGTGTTGGCGAGCCCGGGCAGGCGGGCAACCCCGCGCTCGTCACTGCCTACGGCCCCGGCCTGGAGAGCGGCACCACCGGTAACGCTTCTCGCCCAGCTCTCCTGCAAACCCCTCTGCTTTCCCGAAGAGCTAGGAGCTGTTCCCAGACACATTTTTACATGACTTTTCCTGCTCAGGCAGCTGAACTAACACATACTCTCTGCCATCTTGGGTGAAGGCTAACGTTGCTTTTT
The DNA here is from genome assembly GCA_013398735.1 of Nothocercus julius. Taxonomy (NCBI): domain Eukaryota; kingdom Metazoa; phylum Chordata; class Aves; order Tinamiformes; family Tinamidae; genus Nothocercus; species Nothocercus julius. Next base: position 78,356 of record VZSV01000390.1, read on the forward strand.
TGCATGCTCCTGAATTCGTATAACCAGCGATTAGCAGGTCTACAGGCTGTGCTGACCCTTAATGGACTAAAACCTCTGCACACCAGCAACTGCAGCAAGAGTTCGCACGAACCGGATAGCAGCTCAGCCCCGCATCCCCGCCAGTTAGTGTAGCTCAACTTAGGTGGTCCCCGAGAGCTCTGGAAAAGCTTTGGCTCCCTTCCTTGTGCACAGCTCGCGCACACGGAGGCTGCAAAGGAACGGAGGCTTTGGAGAGTTACGTAGCATCTGGAGAGCAAGTTGGTGCCCATAGTGCATGTGTGCCCCAGAACTCGTAAATACCGAGGGGGGACAAAGTCGATCAGTAGGCTTTATTTTTCTTTCTTTCCGTCTTCAGACCTGGTAATGAGCAGTAATAGTAAACCAGGGTGTTCAGCAGCTTTCCCTCTGTGTAGTGAGGGCAGTTACTGAGCTGGCTGTGAGCTGGAATGTCTGTTGTGGCCCATGCTGGCAGCCTTGGGCTATAATTTGTGTTCCCCCGATAATTCTCTCGATAGCAGGTCCCCCTTAGCTTTGCAGTGGGGGTGCAGGAACCTCTGAGAAGTTGCAAGTTAATTTTAATACGGTGTGTAAAATCTGGGGAATATGGTGGGTTGTGCTTCGTTTGAAGTGTTTTATACATGCTTCAGATGCTGCATAAATGCTGACTCTTCTTGGAAGCCTGACACCTATTTAACTGCTTTGGCTGTCCCATTTGACAGTTCTCAGCTCAAGAATGTAATTTTTTTTCATTTGTAAGATTTTGGCATTTGTGAGACAATACGAAAGCATTGCAGGATATGCACTTTTATTTTTCTAAAATTCTTGCTTAAATGGGCCACACATGCTGTTGAATGGAAAAATTATTATTTTTTTTCCCTTTGATGTGCACAATGATAGCTCGTTCCCTTTATCCTACCTACTTTCTGTGCGTTTTATTTTACGCCTTTTTTCCCCTGAAAAAAAACAAAACGTGGCAGCCTTTCAGCCAAAGCTACTGCTGTTCTGGAGAAATCCAGCCATTGGATTTGGAAAACTGTGGCTGTACTGTACAGAATAAAGACATTATAGCTTGGGCTGCTTTATTAGGTGGAAACAAAAGCCCTCATTAATACGAGCCACGGATGCACCAGGGAATGGCGGGGGAGAGTTTTTCTCCATCTATGAAGGTGCTCAGGGTTGTTTTTAATCTAAATAGACTGGTTAACTTCAGGGAAGTGGCTCTGTGCACCCTTGCTGGATGCCCTGGGAGGCGCCGCGCGGCCGTGAACAATGAGCCAGTGTCGCGGGCCCGGGGCCGGGTACCTGGCGCGCCGGGGGCCTCTGCACGTCTTCGTTCGCGGCCCCGGCCACAACAGGGACTTCTGAGCAAGAGCCTTTATTGCGAATCCGTGAAGCTTGCTCTTTTGGAAATTAACTTTCCCGCAGTTTCCAATGGATCTGCATAACCTGTTTACTAGGTAGCAGGGAGAGAGGGGGGAGAGCGGTTATACCCCCACCGCGGCCGCTCTCTCCACGTTACGTGATAAATGGCCGGCGGGGCGGTCGGGTCTCGCCCTGCGAGACCTGCAGACATCAGATCTGGCTTCCTCCAGAGCTGCAACACGGCAGTGTCTCGGGTGGAAAGACAAGAAACTTCTTTGTAGTTTATCACCACATTTTAAATATACATGTGGGCTTCAGACTCAGCTTTAGTAAACTTTCCTGTAACTGACTCTTTTTTACTGAGCTTGAGCATTCGTTCTTGCTCAGCAGTGTCTCATACAAGAGCCCTAAGATAAGTATTTGCAGCCAGGGCTTGACAGTAAATTATCTGGGGACTGAAAGCCTTAATTTTTTTCTTGTGTTGCTGGCATGGTGTCATTGGCTAGGCATTAGCAGCAATAATTCAGCTATGCTAACCAGATGCTGCAATTAAACGAGCTTTTGTTTCCACAAACTGTTCAGAGTGTTGTTCCAGAGCAGTTCAGACACCCGTGTCCTCCAAGAGCTCCTCCAAAGACTTTACCCTGTCTGTGTCTGCTGCTTTCTTGTGGGTCCATGGCTGGTGATTTATGAGCCATTCAGGGAGAAGTCTCTGAACCTCCCAGAGCTTAGCCAGCGGGGAGCCAGCACCAAGGCAGGCTCCAAATCCCAGGCTCTCATGTTCAGAGTTTGGTTCTTTTCTGTCTAAGCTGGTCTCCCGACGGCAGCGGGTGCCAGAGCTTCTGGATTTGGGCAGCCTCCTGCACAGGAGGCCGGGGTGAAGGTCAGCCGCCCCACTGCGAATGCAGATTTGGGCACCGAGCACTTGATGGGCTGTCACCTAATCTTGCCTTGAATCATGAGTTCCTGTTTAATAATTCAGGGTTATTTTATAACAAGCGGGTGTAAGGAAGAGTGTGTCTTACTATGCTACATCTTTCTAGGATTACAGTCGGAGTTTTTCATAAACACGACCAAGGCTGGTCCAGGTACCCTCTCTGTTACAATTGAAGGGCCATCAAAGGTGAAAATGGACTGCCAGGAAGCTCCAGAAGGTTACAAAGTCATGTACACACCTATGGCTCCAGGAAACTATTTAATTGGAATTAAATATGGTGGACCTAACCACATAGTGGGCAGCCCCTTCAAGGCAAAGGTTACAGGTAAAGAGCTAACCAGTATTTACTGTATGCCTAAATCAGATGGTGTCGTTTGGCAGATATGTCCCTATGAGAAACTCTGGCATTTGAGCTTAGGTGCCCAGGGCCCAAAGACCAGGAGACAAAATGTTCTTCCCTCTCCCTCCAAGCCCTAGATTAGGGATCGTGTCTCAGAACGGTCTGGGAAATGCCTGCAGGAGCGTTAGTCTCGTGGGCTCGACTTGGTGAGGAGCCACAAAGGTGCTTCACAGGGAGGCCCTAAATCTTGAACTGCCTCTAGGATTTGCACTGTCAGTGGTGAAATATGGCTTGCTTCCTCCCTTCGCCCAAGCCCTAAGTATTGGCTTTTGTAGTACAAACGATGCCCCTGATTGTGTCTCTTTGAGATGGTTGTGACCTAATCAAAGGGGCTAGCAATGTCTGGAGGACTTTCAGACAGTGTGAAGAAGGCTGGTTTTACACGTGGAAGCCCTTTCTCGGAGGCTGTGCTTAAGCCCAGGCTGGCGAGATCCCCAGTATTGCCCCATAGCTAGTGGAAGGTGGTTGCAATTGGCATTGGAAGGCATTGGTGGTTTGGTGTGGTGGTGGTCTTGGGAGTGGGTCACAGGGACCGCCCCCCCGGCCTTGGACGTGCTCTGCTTTCCAAAAGGGGTTTTGCAAAATTGCACCTGCTTTTCTGCCAACTCAAGTCATTTGGGGCACTTGGTGATTGGAGCCCAATTAACTCTTCTTAAGCAGCCAGCTTTGCTTAGCGAATCCTGAAGCTCCTGTGGTCCTTTAACCTCTGAATGCCTCTTGGTGTTTAAGGGTTCTGGGGCGGGATCATTCAAGAGTTCCTGGAAGATGTTAGCTCAAATACAGAAGTAGGACATTGCTTCTCTCACTTAAAATGCATCATAACACTAGCATGTTAAATGTTAGGGGGGGGGTTCCAAGCTTCCTCGTTAAATGCCTTCCTGATGGGGTGAACCGAATGTCTGAAACCATTCCTTTCTTCAGGACAGCGACTGGTTAGCCCGGGCAGCGCAAATGAAACATCTTCGATCATGGTAGAATCGGTGACAAGGTCGTCGACTGAAACTTGCTATAGCGCCATTCCAAAATGCACCTCGGATGCCAGCAAGGTGGTTTCCAGAGGAGCGGGGCTCTCAAAGGCCTTTGTGGGTCAGAAGAGCACCTTTTCTGTGGACTGCAGCAAAGCAGGTATGAGTATAGGAATTCCCTCTTTAAAACCAGCTTTAGGCTGTGGGGGTCTAGTGGACATTTTTTGCTCTAAAACAGCTTTCACTTAATGACAGACTCTGCTTCAGGAAGGAAAGGGAAGGAAAGAGAACAAGGCTTTGAGCTGACAGCCAGATACTAACGTGAGCCCTCAGAAACACTCTGAGACCCGAGCTTTTACTAACAGGCATTTTGTAGAGTTAAGACTTGGAGACTGAAACTTTGACCTGATTCTAAACAGAAGCTGTAAATGCTACGTGGTGCTCACCAGCTCAGCCCTAGTGCAGGTCTGTGCAGATGCCAGGCCCTCTCCGAATGACTTACCTGAGCCAGGCGTGCTGAAGGAAAACCAGGCTGCAGCATGGTCCTCGCCTGCCGGCCTCGCGGCTGCGCACCAGAGGCCGGCGTTATTCGGTGCTCTGGAGAACTGACTCCAAAGAAGCCCTTGAAAGGCAATGCCAGCGTTGATCAAGCAGTGCTGCGCTCTCCTGTGCTGTAATTAGATAGCGGTAGCGTGTTGGGTCTGGCAAAGTGCACAAATAAACCCTTGCCTCAGTGAGCCTGAAGATTTTAAAATAAAGTTCCCTCTTACACCAATTTAGCTTGGCATACCTCAGACTACCGCTTTGTACACTGTGCAGTAAAACAATAAATTGCTTGTATTATGACTGTGCCATAATATTGGCTCTCTGTGTTTGCTTAAGCTCACGAATGCTAACAACCTCTTACTGTGCCATAGGTTCCAACATGTTGTTGGTTGGCGTCCATGGCCCTACAATACCGTGCGAAGAAGTGTCTGTGAAGCATTTGGGAAACCATCAGTACAACGTAACGTACGTCGTCAAGGAAAAGGGTGACTACGTCCTGGCGGTGAAGTGGGGTGACGAGCACATCCCCGGCAGCCCCTTTCACGTCACGGTTCCTTAGACCCGGCTCGTGCCAGCATCAATCTTGTGTTTGCAGCTCAGACTTAAGAGTTATACCAGGCGCAGTCCTGTTGCAGAATGCAGTATCTAGATACACACGGCTCACATTTCAGTGCATTCAGAAGTAAATTCTGTAACTTTATTTTTTACAAGCATTTCACTTCTATCCTAATTACCAACATAATGTAAATCTATTTAATATCCTCTTCCAAATTATTCCTTTGCAGTACTGTCTGGGTCATTCAATGTTTGGAGAATCATGTGGATAACTAGACACTAATTTCCCTTGCGGATGTTAAAGACTTTAGATGTTAATTGAAAACTGGAATTTGTCTTTGTAATTGGGTATCTTAACTACTGATTTTATTTGACTGGAGACTGTAGATTTTAGTTATGGAATATGACTTGGGCTGTCCCCAGTTCAAATTCTTTTCTGTAAAGAAATGAGGTAAAACTGGTACTATAATAGGTGCCTTTGTATACTTGATCAGTTTTAATGCTTAACATTATAAAAAAAAAAAAAAAAAAAAAAAAAAAAAAAAAAAAAAAGCTACTAAAGTGGCTTTACCACTCAAATTTAAAACATTTTTGAGAATGCTTTGCTAATGGTTTACATTTAGGAAAGTTTGTAAAGTGGCTTTACCACTCAAATTTAAAACATTTTTGAGAATGCTTTGCTAATGGTTTACATTTAGGAAAGTTTGTCTTTTATAGCGGACCAAAAGCAGAATAAAAACTACATCCTGGTAGCCTTCAGCCTTCCTATGTTAACGCTTTGTAAATCTATACAGGTAGCTTTTTGGCCATGGATGCTAGTAATGTGTGTTTTAATTAGCTTGGGATACTGGTGAAGCTTATGTAACTTTGCTTTACATGTAACTCCCCACACTTGTCCTGATTTATTTTCTTTTTAAGAACGGACTCTCGTTTGGTCGGGTTTAATAAAGCCTGGAACTTGTTGAGCCCTTGTGCAGCTCTCACCTGACGGGCAGAAGAGGGGCGCGGGGCGGAGCGGGGCCCTTCGCGGGCAAGCGGCCCCGGAGCCCTGGGGCGGAAACGCAGGGCACGGCAGGGACGAATCTACCCCAAATGCCGAGGGGCATCAACGAGCCCCTGTTGGTGCAAGTCGTTTCAGTGCGCGCAGTGCAGGGAGCTGCGTGGAGCCCGCACGATGCTCTCCTGAAGCGGCCCCGTGCTGCGCCAGGGATTCCCGCAGAGCCGCAAAATCCTCCGTCGCGAATCCTAGGTTTGTCCCAAATTGCTCGATCCTGGTGCTCCAAGCGCGTGTTTGAATCACTGTCGGCTGCTGAGGCTTTAGTAAAATTTACCCTGCAAATAAGCTTTAATTCTGAGGAGGAAAAACTAGGATTTGTTGGAAACCTGTTGAATCTTTGCTATTTGCCCCTCTGGAGAATTTCACACTTACTGTTTTGTAGCTAGAGGTTGATGCACTCTCCGTGAGCACAGCTGGTTGGGGAAATAGAGAAAGGTTGGTTGTTTTTTTTTTCTTTTTTTTACTGTGCCTTAATGTGAAATGCTCACCATATTGTAAGCTAGGAATTAAAAACAAAATAAACTGGAATAAAATGCAGGATTGTAAAATTGTATCTTATAACTTATTAAATAGAAATGTTCGCTTCATTAAAATGTGCATGTTAAAACAGACTTGGATTCTTTTCATATGTAGTCAGTAAAATTTAAATTAGAATAGTACCATTCAGTAACTTCAGGTATCCTGAACGAGCCATGCATTAGCCTTTAAAAACTTGAGCATGTCCTCCATCCCACTTGGATCTTTTCACCCAGCGGTTTTGGTTCCTATAACAAAACCTCTTGGAAAAGGCCACGCTGGGCTGCAGCGGGCTGGGTGTGGACAGCGCGTGACGTTGCCCTACAGGTTTGGCCGTTTGGCTTGTGGGGTGCTTTCTGGCTCGTGTTTAAGGTAACGGGTGAACAGCCAAGCTGAGCAGCTGGCGATGCCTGCGGGCGCTGGCGCAGCTGCTGGAGGCTGCGCGGGGCCCTGCGCGCTCGTCCCCCCCGCCGTGTCCCTGTGTCCCGGCAGAGGCGGTGCCTGCGCACAGATCCCGGCGCACGCTGCTACGCGCAGCTACTTGCTGGTAGCAACACGGGGACCACTCGGGTTGTTTTTTGCACTAGGTTTTTTTTTTTTTTTGCACTAGGTTTTTTTTTTTTGCCCTAGGGTTTTTTTTTGCACTAGGTTTTTTTTTGCACTAGGTTTTTTTTTTGCACTAGGTGTTTTTTTGCACTAGGTGTTTTTTTGCACTAGGTGGTTTCCAGCGTGGGCTGCACCTGGGGCTGCCCTGGTCTCGTGTGGTGGGACGTGGCCATGGAGACCCGCAGATGTTTTCCCAAACACGGCTCCCACTGGGAACGGCGCTGAAACCTGAGACGCTGTGGGATGGCGGCTGCTGCCAAGGACTTTCCTGCCCCAGGTTTATCAGATTGTTTCCTTTTTATAGTTAACTGTATTTCATTAGCTTTGCGCTACGTCAGCTTGAACCTCCTATTTAACGTTTAAAAGAAACAAACGGTGGTAGCAGCTGTCACGCTGAGTAAACCTAGAAACCCTGTGTCTGTAGCGTGTATTGCCCAAGGACAGCGCTTGCCTGTTACCGCTTGGCTCTGTGGTCTGATCGTGTTGCTGAAATTAATGGGAGCTGTTCAAGCAATTGATGGGCTGCGCTTATTACCCTGTCTAACGTTACTTCTGGCAAGAGCAAAATCAAGTTGCAATAAATAAAAAAGCAATTCTGCCTTGTGTGGGTAATGAAAACTATGGTGTGACTGCCTAATCACCCAAGCGCTTACTCCACAGAAGTAACTTGCTAGATACCGCAAACATCCTGTGTTTGCGATTTGTAGAGCTTTTGGTGCAACTTGACTGCGCTGATCTTTGGCAACAGGGCACAGTCAGTTCTGGAGGTGAATATTGATGATAGGGCTAGAGATACCGTGTTTTAGTTGCACAAAATAGAGTAACTTTATGTGATTTTTCTTTTTTTCAGCGTGTGATATTGCAGTGCTGGTGATGGGTGTGACGATGGTCGCGGGGCCTTTGGGTCCTGCTTTCGCGAGGCCCTGCGCACACGGCGGGTGAGGCGCCCCCGCGTACGCCTGGGCACCGTTCGGGGGGAAGGAGGGGCGGCAGCGGCTTCTGCCTAGCAAAGCCTCTTCGGAAGGTGGCGCGGGGCACAACCCGAGCGGGTTGAGGAGAGCGGGGCGGGTTCTGGGAGCCTCCCGGGCAGCAACTGGAGCGGCCGCCTGGCACTTGTGCGAGCGCGGGGGCCGGGCAAGGAGGGCCGTGCTCGGGGAGGCCGCTGTGCCCGAGGGCCTCCTGCGAGCAG
>VZSV01000390.1:105892-118327 GCA_013398735.1 Nothocercus julius
TTCTCAGTGCCGCAGAGCGTGCGGTGCCAGCGGCCAGCCGGGCGCGCGCTGCGCCTGCTCGCAGGCTCTCTGCTTCCGACAGGATCAGAGTGCAGTAAGTAGGTGCTTTAAGGAGCCAAAAGAAATAATCCAGTTTTAAAACGGAAAGACGGCGTCCTGTGCGCCTGGCGGTGCCTCCCCGCCCGGCAGTGGCGCTTTCTCTTGGCAGTGACTTGTCACCGGTGCCGGCGTTTAACCTTTGCTCCGTGTGCGCAGGTGGGGCCAGGCCACCATGGACCTCGACGTGCTCAACATGTTTGTCATCGCCGGGGGCACCCTGGCCATCCCCATCCTGGCCTTCGTGGCCTCCTTTCTGCTGTGGCCCTCGGCGCTGATCCGAATCTACTACTGGTGAGTCGGCGAGCGCCTGCGCCGGGGCGCAGCTCCCGCGGTGCGCGCGGCACGAACTCTCCTGCAGCAGAAAACTCGCATTTCCTTATGGGGCTTTCTCTCCTGAGGCTTATGGCTATAGGGGGCCTCTCTCTGCATTTCCGTTGCTGGATGTGCTGCTTTTCCCCAAGCTGCCCGGGCACAGGATCCCCGGGGCGTTTCGTGCTGTGCCAGGGTGCTGCTGTCGATGGGGCTGTTGGATCCCAGCAGCCGCAGCTGAAACGCTCTGAGGGGACAGACCTGAGGGCCGGGAGAGTTGTAAGTCGGAAGGAGTGGGGCGGGCTGGCCGGTCCCTCGGCGCAGGGCCGGGCGGCAGCGTGCTGGCAGGCGTCTCCTCAGGCTTCTGCTTGCACGGGCCGGGGTGGAAGATGTGCTTAAAGCTGCGGGAGGAGGAGATGCCTCCTGCCGTGCATCGCGCGGGCTCCGTGGGAGCCCGGCAAGCCGCAGGTGAGAGCAGATGCTCCAAGGCCTGCGGCGGGCGTGCGAGAGCTGCTGCTGAGGTGCTGCTTCCTCCTGTCCTCTGTTTTACAGAGGAAAGAGAATCGGGTTTCTCCTGTGTTGTTAAAATCTCAGCACGTTGCTGTTTCTGGAAGCGACAGGCACTGTTTTTGCAAGGCTAAACTCTGAGCGTCGTTGGAGTGAAGCCTGCAGAGATGCACGAGCCAGGATTGCAAAACAGAAAATGAGGTGAAAGGGGCTGGTGCCAGAGAGCTCTTGGGAGTCAGGCTGAGTAGGAGGCAGAAGAATTTGTAACGCTGTCCTTTAAAGCTGTAGAGTAGGGCCTGAATGAAAGCACAGCGTGTGCAGGTCTCGGCGTGGGCTGAGCGGGGGCTGTGTAATCAGGGGTCGGGGGATTTTCTTCTTTTGCAAGGCCAACGTCTACATCTTTCTGACAGCGCTTGTTGGCAGCGCTTGGGTCTGTCTGGGACTGAAGCACTCTGCTTTCTGTGCACGCACACCTCCTTTCTTAAGAGGCATCTGCTGTTACGAGAAGATTTGTCTGTCTTTGCCATTTGCTTCTTTTTGAATCTGCCTTTTTTTCCCCACAAAATCTTTGCGTTTCCTCCTCCTTGGAGGCCTCTCCTCCCGCTCGTTGCTCCGGCAGGTCCAGGTCCTCTCGTGCTGGCCACATCCCCCCTGCTGCGCTGCTAATGCTGCTCCGGGCAGCGCGTGACGTCGGCGCCTGTCCCAGTGACCCCGAGCGCTGCCGCCATCCTCTGCTGCCTTCACCGATTAATCAGTTTAGCTGCCACGGCTCAGCGTGTTAACACCTTGCGAGGGATCAGTTCAGCTTTGCACAGATTATTTTGTCTTCTCCTGAACTGATCCATCAGGATCAGTTGCTAAAAATGTTATCAACTTGCCCATCAGTGGTTTACACCGGTGTCTCTGAGGCGAACACGCTTAAGTCACTTATTCAGGGAGAAATTCACCTCTCTGTAGGACCGACACCAAGCCTGGATGTTACTTAAGCCCCACTAACTCCCTCAAAAAAAGGGATTAAGATAAAAGAGGATTGCAGTATGCATAAGCTTTGAGTGCGGGGACGCCCCAGCGCAGCGCTGGTGACCTTGCTGCTGCGTCTGCCGCGCGCCGGGGCCGCCGCAGAGGAGTCTGCGCGGGGCTGGGCGGCGGGGCCGCGGCAGGAGCAGCGCCCGAGGCGCCGCTGCCTCCGGCCGGAGCTGCACAGCCTGTGCAGCCTCTGCCCGGCGGGCACCAGTAATCTTTGCCCCCTCTGGCCAGTAGTTTCACTGCAGCATCTTTAAGCAGGTTGCAAACCTCTTGTTTTGGGAGCTGGCTGCTTTTTTGCTTTCAAGGGAATAGCGCAGGTTTCCTTGGGAATTGCCAGGGGTGTTTGACCCTGGGGATGGTCGCGCCTGGTCCTTCGTGTGTGGGCCTAGACCTGTGTTTAAGGATCATCCAGTTGGTATGTGGGAAACTGGTTTCTTTGATGCCCCTGGATGACAATTCCCTATGGCTGGGATCCAGTATATTTGTCCATGGATGCGATGAGGGCTCGTGGCAACAGGGCTACAAGGATGTGCCGGATAAATCTGTGACAGATCTAGCTGTCTTACCCATCTGGAAGGAGAGCTCTCCCTTGGCCTCCCTAACCCGCACACTGCCTTTCCTGTGTGTGCTCCCATTCTCTCGTGAGCCTTTTTCCTTCTATCCTGTGTCAGAGGTCTTCAGCTCTAGGGTTGTCATTTTGGTCCATTTCTGTTGCCTTAAGAGAATTTGCACCTTAGTTATTTGGGGTATTTTTTTGCAACTCTTTAAGAAATGGAGTGTCTCCATGAGCCAGCATCACCTCTAAGCAAAGGGTCTGGCCCAGCAATGCTCGGAATTAGTCGCAGTTAAACCATGACGAAGCCAGCGTGAGGTGGATAACTGATGACTAGCTCAGCTGCAGCTGAGCTTGGTTTATATCCCCACCATCCGTCGTGCCCTGCTCACTGGTGCTGTTTTCTCCTTGTTTCCAGGTACTGGCGCCGAGCCTTGGGCATGCAGGTTAGATATGCAAACTACGATGACTATCAGTTTTGTTATTCCTGTAGAGGAAGACCTGGATACCGACCGTCTATCCTGATGTTACATGGGTTCTCAGCCCACAAAGACATGTGGCTCTCTATAGTCAAGGTGGGCATCCAGTCCTGTCCCGTCGGTGTTACCGGGCTCCGTGGTGGGACAGGGGAGGAACGGCTGCCTGGTGCATGGACACGGTCTGGGATGATAATTTTAGCGTGCTAGAAAAACCCTCCTTAGCTCTGTGCTCATTGTTGGACCCTTTTCATCCCTTTTGCATGCAGATCTACAGGGGAAGAATGGTAGGTACCTACTTCCTTCATGGGAAATGAGTCTTGCCTGTGGTATCTCATCATTTCGTCCTTGGTATATGAGCTGAATCATTCTGGTGCAAGAGTAACCAAGGGCTTCTAGGAGAAAAGTGACCCCCCTTTTGCCACCTGAATCACCTGTTTCCTTCCTCCCTTGGCTTTTGCAGCAGATCCCCTTTGGTCTAACTGCCCGTTTTGTTTCTGCAGTTCCTCCCGAAGAATCTGCACTTGGTGTGTGTTGACATGCCTGGTCATGAAGGTACAACCAGGTCGTCGTTAGATGATTTGTCCATTTACGGGCAAACTAAACGAATACACCAGGTAAAGCCCCAGCAATGGTCTCCTCTTACTCTTCGTGTTTACCTTTGCAGCACGTGCTAAGAATTAGGGGGTTGCTTTAACTCTGTGAACTAGGGTGAAACCTGGCGGTCCCCTGGGCAGGGGCCGGGTTGAGGGCAGCTGTCACATGGATGTGGCACGTGAGATGTTGTTGTTGCTTCATCCTTCTGGAACCTGCAGGTGCGGGTGTCATCTCGTTTTGCTGCCCTGGTGCAAGTTACTGCATTAATTCCTTTTGAGCTTTGCCCTGCTGCTGTTTCTGTGCATCTCTCTCCCCTTTTCCTTCTTACCAAGCTGGGCTGCAGCCTTTGGCAGAGGACATGGGAGTTTGCAAGACTTGGAGAACTGACTCATTGCTTCTTCCAGGGCTGCACTCAAAGCGTGTGACTGATTAGCCAACATTGAGGCAGACCTGAGTTTTTCAGCTTGACTACCAGAAAGCCTTAGGTGCAAATTATAGCCAGAATTAGTTTGCCAGTAACAAACACCCTCATAAAGAGGGAGGCACTGTGTGAGAGGCGAGCACAGATTATAAAATGGGCCCATATTTTTTTTGCAGTGCAATGGCTTAGTATTGCACAAGTACACAGTGCAGGAGGACAGGCAGGTCACCAGGGTCCCTATGTGTGTAGGGGGAAGTGCTGTGTCCCTCCTCCCGGGGCAGCCACGTGCAAACACACAGGTCTTCAGTCCTCTTGACTCGTGCAACCCTTTCCCACCGCCAGCAGTGAATGGTCTCCCACTGTCTACTGCCCCAGCTGATAAGTGGGACGGCAGAAAGTGCCAGGGCTGGTGTCCTCAGCGGCGTCCCCAGCCTGCCTTCTGGATGTGCCTCTCCCCGTGCCCTTTGTGTAGCTTCCTGCCTGGCTGCAGCAGGGACCTGCGCCTCATTTGGGCTGTCTGGGCATCAGCACACCGTTAGGGTGTAGTTGGCTGCTGCCGGTGATGCCAGGTCCGTCATGGAGACGTTGCAGTGTCCCAGGGATCCCTCGGGCCTGAGCGGCGTGGGCAGGACATGCTCAGTGGGGCCTTCTCCGGCTCTGCCGTGGCTCCCGTGGGGCTCCGTGAGCCCCCTGCCCCTGCATGGCCCCCCTCCCCTGCTGTATGCAGGCCAGAACCACCAGTCACCATTTTTTGTGTTTAATTTCGCTAATGACCCCATGCTGAGGCTCTCCCGTGCCCAACAAAGCTCCGTTCTGCTTCCCTTGCAGTTTGTTGAGTGCATCAAGCTGAACAGAAGGCCCTTTCATCTGGTTGGCACTTCGATGGGAGGAAACGTCGCCGGAGTTTATGCCGCTCAGTACCCAGAGGAGATCTGCAGCCTGACCCTTATATGTCCTGCAGGTGCATAATACACAAAAGATGAAACGTGGGAAGAGCAAGCAGGAGTTCATGTAAAGGCCCAGGGCAATACTGATTGAAAAATAGATTTGCACATTAAGTATGGTGTTTTAAAATAATGCGTATGTAGAATCTTAAAGTCTAAGTCTCTGACAGTGCACAGTGCTTGGGCATGGAGCACCAAGGAGGAAATCATGGGCTTGTCCTGGTTGTTGTTTTCCAGGTTGTTGTTCCTTTTGTCCCTGAATCCATGCTTAGAGCTGGGCCTAGGGGAGATGGGAGAGCCCGTGGTCTGGAAGAAAATGCTCTTCTCTCTTGGAGTGGCAGATATTTAACCATGGCACTTTTGTGGTCTCAGTTTTGGAGAAGGAACCCAGGCAATGAATCTTGCTGTACCTCCCTGAGAGCCCCAATGGGCCTTGCAAACAGCACGACTGCTGCCGGGGGTTGCAGGAGCTGGAGAACAAGGTCCTCTGGCATCAGTTTTGGTCCCTCTGCATGGGTAGATTGCATGCAGGGTTCATGTGCCCGCGGCACTCGCCTTCCGTCTCCACGGTCTCCAGCCTGGCACCTGGTCCAACACATTGGGGCGCCTGTGCATGAAACACAGCAAAGGGGACGTGGGTTTTGCAGGGTGCTTCTCAGGGCTTTGCTGCCTCCCTCTCGCTGCGAGAGCCCCTCGCCGTGCCCCGCGCGGACAGCGTGGCTCCGCAGTGAGCGATGAAGCAAAGCGAAACGTGACCTCGTTACCGTCTGCGCCGCCCTGCAGAGATTCTGCCCTTCCTCTCTGCGAGAGGTTTTGGCTGACTCTTCCTGGGCTGTTGCAAACGTTACCTTGGTGTGGGCTTTAGGAAGGGCTTTGAGGTTAAACTGCTACATGATCTTTCCTTGTTGGGCAAACACACATAGAGTACATCTATGTTGCGTCAAGCTGTTGGGCCAAGTAGTGTCAAAGCCTGGCTCAGCAGGGAGGGCCGGCTTGTCACCGGGTAAATGCTAAGGCTGTTGCGCGCACAGATTTTCGCTCCTCATTTTTGTTAAATGAGTGATCAAGCAGGGAGGCCAGGGACCTCTGTCTGCAAGGCTGCTGTGGTCCCTGCTGGGTCTGAGCGCTTCTTTGTTTGTCCTAGGCCTGCGGAATTCGACCGACACCAACTTCATTAAGCAGCTGAAAGAGTCTGACCACATTGACAGGATCGACAGGATCCCGTTAATTCCCTCGACGCCCGAAGAGATGGCCGATATGCTCAAACTCTGCTCCTACGTCCGCTTTAAAGTGCCCCAGCAGGTGAGAAACCTCAGCTGCTGTCTCATTGTTGAACTGCTGCAGAAGGGGACTTTGGAAGGGAGGAGTGACAATTGTTTTGTCGCCCCAGCATCAGCAAAACTGGATCTGCCAGGTGCTTGTTCTTTATGGCTGGTGTCAGTTATATTAAACAGGCAAGCGTTCTAACAGAGATGGGTAACTTGGAGACCTTAGTCCGGCTCTATTTTTAGTAGTGTTTTGAGAGTATTAACAGATCCATGTATTTTTGGCTGCTCTCAGTTTCTGCCTAGATGCAAGGCCTGTTCAAAAGGTTATTTCTTGACAGCAGTTCTCTGTGGCAAGGGCTCTGCTCCCTGTCAGCACTCGCTTCGCCCACAGGAATGCAGAAGGGGATGGAGAGGGACCAAGGTCTCTGCCGTCCCTGGCCCAGGGATCGCGGTGTGTCCATCCGCAGCACACGGGCTAGGGAACCCTGGCAGGGATTTCCTCTCTTTCCAATATCTCCGTGGCTCAGAAAAATTCCCCTTTAATCTCACTTTTCCCACTGCAGCCACTGCAGCCTGGCAGCACTAGCTGAAATTTCCGTGTGCGAGATATGCAAGTCCCCTGGGGGCTGGTTGGGAAGTAGAAGTGTTTTTAATAAATATGGCTGGCAGGAAACATTAAATAAATAAATAAGAAGGCTATTGTCCAGTCTGGAAGGGGATTGTTTGTTACTTTTTTTGCAGAAGTGATGGAAATGTTAATGGCCTCATTGTGAGGCTGGAGGAACTTGGCAAGGGGCTTGCTATTAAGCTGATTTTCCTTAGGAAGTCTGGGATGAGCAGATTGGAAGATATGAAAAAAAACATAAGGTAATGCCAAGACAATTCTTTGGCAGAAGCATAAAAAAAGGAAGAAAAGCAGAGTCATTCCTAAGGCAGTTTGCTAGGGGTGTAGTGCTGGCCCTGGAAAATTTCAGTCTGCCGCTCTAGAAGAGTGAACTAGTGGTTATTGAGATATATGTTACTTAAGCGTTGTTGCAACAGCCGCCTATCAAGATCTGTCTGCTGGCCAGGCTTGCACGGGGCGCCGTTGTGCAAGGCACGCGCGGGCAGCGGCCGGCGCGGGGCCAGGCCCGGCCACGTGCCGCCCTCCGGGCTCCCGCCGTGCCGGCCGCTCCTCCAGCGCCTTCCCTTTGCTCCCCTCACAGATCCTGCAGGGCCTCGTGGACGTTCGCATCCCACACAACGATTTCTACCGGAAACGTAAGTGCGTGGCCAGCACTGGCATTGCAGGTGTGCAAGCCCTAGCGCAAGGGCAGCAGAGAACCACAGAATGCTTCAGGTTGGAAGGGACCTCTAGAGATCATCTAGTCCAGCCCCCTGCGCACACAGGGTCACCTAGAGCAGGTGGCCCAGGACTGCGTCCAAGCGGGGGAAGATGGTCTAATTGTCCCTTATTCTCCACGTCAGTCTAATTAGTGCTAATGCCTGTGAAGAGATGGGCCTGGAGAAGGATCTCTCCATACCAGAGGCTGGTGATGGCACAGAACGGGGCCTTTGCAAAGGCCGTGCCACCATTCCCCTGTAGCCTCCCCTTCCCATGGGCTCCTTTTCCTTGGGCTCCTTTCCCACGGCCGTCCCTGGGAGCCTTCCTGGGGGACCGCGGATGGGGGTTGTGCCCTGCACGGAAGGAGGAAGCATCCTTCTCACAGGGGACTAATTCTCCTTCTGTGCACGCCAGTATTTCTAGAAATCGTGGATGAGAAGTCCAGACATTCACTCCATGAGAACATGAACAGGATCAAAGCTCCAATGCAGGTCATCTGGGGCAAGCAGGACCAGGTGCGCAGCGCCGCGGCCGGCCGCGCTGCACCTCCCTGGCAGGAGGAGCAGCACGTCTCCACGCGCAGCTTGGCCTGCGCACGTCGGTGCCCTGGCTCACGGGACCCCCCGCCCTGCACGATGGCTCGGGGAGGACGGAAGGGAAGAGGAGGGACAGCAGGGGGACAGAGCGGGAGAGAAGCAGGCCGAGGTTTAGCGGCTGGAATTGCCTGGGGTTGGTGGGCAGGCGCCGGGGGGCCGGCGCGGTGCCCGGCGCGGGCTCGAGAGGGGCTGCCGGTTGTCCTGGCAGCCGAGGGGCAACGCGCTGCTCCGTGGGCAGGCGGCAAGGCCCGGCTTGGCCTTCGCTCCCCTCTTCCGTGTTTATGTGTAGGGGGAGCTGAGGAGCAGGGAGGGCTTGAAGAGGGGGAAAAGAGGCAGGACGCCAGCGTGTAAAGGGCCTTGTGAATGCATAAAAGCACCGGCTCTCCGGCCCCTGGGCAGGCGGAGAAGGGGGTCGAGCGCTGCAGTGGTGCAGGGCGCACGGGCTGGCGGTGGGAGCAGGAGCGTGGCTGGTCCCCAGCCGCGGGTGCGGATTCGCTCCCACGGGAGTTCCTACAGCACACGGCAAAACGTCCGTCTGCCCGTGCCCAGTCACTATTTGCTTTTGCATTTCCCCCCGTCGTTCAGGTCCTGGATGTTTCTGGAGCCGACATTTTAGCAAAAGCCATTCCCAACTGCCACGTGCATATTCTGGAGAACTGCGGGCACACGGTGGTGGTGGAGAGGCCCAGGAAGACGGCAAAGCTCATGCTTGAGTTTCTGGCGCTGCTGCACAGCACAGAGAACAACAAGAAACAAGCGTGAGCGCCGCGGGGAGCCCGGCGCCGGAGCCACACGTCTCAGCTGTAAAGTACTGACGCTTTGATAAGTTCTCAGGGATCTCGTACAATTCACGGTGGATGTGCCGAAGTCCCTGAGGAAGGCAAAAATCACATAAATCGATAGCACTACCGCCACATGGGGACTAGGGATCATTGAACAACCTACATTTAGATACAAATGGGAACAGAATCTCTCAATTTTCTACCTTTGCCTAAAGTAGAAGTGATCTGAAATCACAAAACTCTAGCCATGGAACATGCTGAAACTCCTTTCACGGCCCATGCTATGTAAGCTACCGGCACATAGTTGTCAGCGATGTTTATTGAAATACTTACGAAGTTTAGGAAGGAAGAAACATCTTGGACTGAGACTTCAATATTTCTCCTCCTTAGACTCTGCTGCGTTGCATGTGATGTTGTTATAAGAGAACCCTAATGACCCAGGCATTTGCTAACGTGCTGTTTATGTAGCTCATTAATTATGATTTATGCAGAAAAAAAAAGAAAAAAAGGCAGAAAACTTCACGTGTGAGAGTAAAATGAGTGTATGTCCAAAATGTTTACACTTCCGGTGAGTGGATTTTTTAAATCCCTAAGCAGCTCCTGTGTATATGTAATGCCTTAACAGCCCAGAATAACGATGTCCACCTGCAGCCTGGCCCTGGGGGTGGTTCCCTCTGATGTGAAACCTGTGCATTGTGAAAACTCAGCGTAAAGGCAGCAGTTGTGCAACCAGGTGGAGCAGAACCTCCAGGAGCTACTCGGTCTCCTGGACGTGGGGCCTGAGCCAGCAGTAAGCGCGGAGCGGGCGCGATGGGGCCGACGGCAGGGCCAGCGCCGCTCTCGGCTCTCCCTACGGCAGCGCGCCGCTGCGCCTGCAGGTAAATCATGAACTTCTTCCTGAATTCCGTGAATTCTGCACGCGCTGGCGTCATTGAAAACACATGCAACAGAGCCCCATGAAATGGGATAAGTGCGGGAGCAGCAAAGTGCAGTACGGGCTCGTGTGCTCCCTAGCTAATGTGAACTGTTAGCAGATGTCTCGGGCTCCCATGGGATGCAATTTAAATTATAGTGGTGTGGAAAAGTAAGATTTGGTAGTGTTTCCTTTTGATAATTTATAACACCCAGCTGAGTGAAACTGCATCCAAAAAGGGTGAAATCCGGGCAAGTTGCACCTTGCAGCCCGCGAGGCACCTTCTAGAGACGGATTTGGCTGCGTTAATCCCCTGCAGAGCAGCCCCTCGCTGGGGATGTGGAGCTCGCCCTGCTGCATGACCTGGGGCAGACACCCCGTGCCGCGCGGAGGGAGAAGCCCTGATGCTCCTCGCGAAGACAAGCGGGAAGAGGCCCTTGGACATCTGTCACCGCACGGTCCCTCTAGAGACTCCTGGAGCATCAGGACTAGAGACTCCCGCAGACTGTATGTGGAAGCTTGTATCCCTGAGAGCCACCCTCTCCCAATTTTTCCAGGATACTCTGAACTGTGGATGTATTTGAAACTCTCCTTTAGTTTTTCTGCTCTTTTTGTAAGAGAAGAAATGGTGTTCTTTTAGAAAACTAGAAAGTCACTGTCAATTGCTTGGTTATTGTTTCTACTACAGGAATTGATGGAAGAAAAATGCTGATAGTTCTACGTGGTAAAATGCAGAAAAAGTTGCTGGATGTCTACATGGTTTCTCTTACACCGCAGACTGCTGTATGCAAAGGATTTAAATGGCTATTAAAATCTAGTAATTTAGAGAGTCCTCTGTGCAGTGTTTTTTTCCTTTAGGGAAGGGGCTCGAGGCGCAGGACAGACGGACGGGCTCTCCTACTTTTTCCCTGTATTTCTGTGACTTCGTCACGTCAGGCTTTGCCACGATAAACGCTGGATAACTGCAGAGAGCTGGAAGGCTCAGTGCTGGTCTCTTCAGAGACCACAAGAATTTCACTTTTCCCCTTTTTCAATACGAGATGGGCCTAAACATTCAAGAAGCAAAATAAAACCTCAGAGGGCAGCTGAGTTGGGCTTTACGCCCTCTCTGCGCCGCCCCGTCGTGCTGGCGGCGCAGAGGCCGCGTGGATCCAACGCCCTTAGTCAGGAGCGAGCCGAGTGCTCACGCTCTTCCTCTCCTTTTGCAGCTGCAAAATAACTGAGCTGGATTTCAGCTGCTGTATTAATGCACACACAAAGGTGACTGTGGCTATAGAAAATACATTGTGTTTCTCCAACACATGGGGGAAATGGAGGAGGCTTCTCACCTCTAGGCAGGGGATTGCAGTGGCTCGGGGAGGTCGAGTTGCACATCCGAGACAGAGCAACAACAAGTCTGGAGCGCAGGGAGCTTGTGCAGGTGGCGTCACCGCTGAGCGGCAGCTCCTGGCCGGCTGCTCCCGGCAGCCCCCGGGCGCGCGGGCCCCGGCTTGCGCCGCTCGCGTTGGCCTTGGTGGCGTAAGTGCCGCTGTGCTTGTGATGGTGCGAGCGGTGAAGGTCAGGCCTTGGGCTGGGCTGGGCTGTAAAGCGAAGCGTGCCCTAGCAGCGAGGATTAATAGAAGGTCCTTGGTGGATGTGAGAACTGCTGTATCCTGCAAAGCTGCTGGCTGAAAAGTACTTGGCAGGATGCTGCGCGGGGTGCAAAGCGTTGCTGCCTCCCCGGGGTGCTCGGGGCAGCAGCGCGGGGAGGCCGCTGCCCTGTGGCTCTGCTCTTGCCTTTGGGGCTGGCACAGGGAGGTTGCCCAGCAAAGCGCCTGGCTCTGCCTTGGGTAATGGGGCCTCCCCACCTCGCAGCTGGCAGGGGTAGCTCCCATAACCTGCGATGACAGCCTGGCTCCCCCAGCTCCCGGCAGCCGCGTGTTCAGCTCAGGGCCTTTCGGCTCTTCAACCTCTGTGCCCCTTGCTGCGGTTGGAGATGGTGCTCTCGGAGGGAGCCGCTCCTGCCGTTCTCCCCTGTCCCCGTGCTGGAAGCCGCTTTCCCCCGGGGCGGTGCGAGCAGACGCTGCTCCCGTGCTGGGGCCCCCCAGCGGGGCGCTCTGCGAGTCCAGGGGAGCGGCTCCTTAGTGCTCCGGCGCTGGGGAGGTCCCCGTAAGCACAGAAGCGGCTGGGACCTCGGGACTGCAAACGCTCTGCAGCCGTGGCCTTGGCTGGCAGCTCCTTCCCATCCCGTGTGTGCCCTCCTGCAAAGTTTGAGTCTTCCAGTAGTTATGTGGCTTTGTGGAGATCCTCAGAGATCCCTGGTGCTCCGGCTTAAGTGATATAAAGAGGCCCGATGCCGCCATCTGCTTGGGCTCCGGTTACGGGAGGCTCGTGCTGCAGGAGGTGCCTGACGAGCCCTGCGCATCGCTGCCGGGGTGGCCTGCGAGGGCACGAGGAATGTGAGTTCAGAGGGCTGCTCTGGGCTTGGCTGCCTCTAAAGATGCCAGAGGCGCCATTCCAACGCGGGATTAAGGACCATCCTGCCGGCCAGGTGCCCTACGCTGCAGCTCGGCCCATGGGCAAGCAGGGCCCTGCCGGGGGGCGGCGAGGAAGGCCGGGCCGGGCCCCGCGCGGGCAGCAG
>VZSV01000390.1:159445-177196 GCA_013398735.1 Nothocercus julius
GAAGTGCCTGAAGCTGCATCAGGAATTGAGTGCTACCTAGTTTTTGTCTTTTGAAGATGACCATTTCTTTTTGGCAGCTGCTTTTTACATTTTTTTTCATAACCTCTTCTGAAAGAAGAGTAAATTATGTACTTTGCACTCTGGATATCTGAGGACAATAGGGTGGCAATTTTTCTTGTGTCATTAGTTAGATGAATAAAGCTTTCTGTTATGAAGATGAGGAGTGGAACTGCTGGTATGCTGAACATCTTAATGTTTCTTGGTGCAAGCTCTTTCAGAAAGTTGCATTAATGGAGATATGAGGATAAATTGATTGGTTAACTAGTTCGAAGTGTTTAGGAATCTGTTTAAATTTGGGAAGAAATTTGTGATTGGTTGGTTTTCTGAGCAGAAGTCTCTGCATGTTAAACCAAGGATCCAGCTCCAGCCTGAGGAGGGGACAGACTGTTCTGGGGAAATGATTTCAGAATTCATGGAAATGAGCAGTCCCTCAATGGTGAGGGGTAAGTGGAATAAATATGGATAGAGTAGCGGTGAGTGGTGAGAGAAGGACTGTCTTTCAACTGTCCTGTTGAAACAAAACCTTTAGAGTTATTCAATCTTAAATTCTGAGTGGTGATTTCTTGTGTTGGTAGTATAAGTAATGATTTAACATAACTGTGTCCAGTTTGCTTCCAAAGAATAGAATTGTCTTTCATAAATCTGACTTCTGCCTAAATTCTTTTTCCAAGAGAGTGCCATTTTTCAGAAATACTAAACTGGAACATGAGCCCAGCATGGATGGTGGTGCTCCCTTGCAGTTTTTGTAAGAGATTGTTGGCGCTCATGCTGTCAGAGTTTTCATGTTTTGGCTATCAGTACTTTCTTTCAGAAGACAGTTGTGCCAACCACAATCAGTAGCTGCATTTACAACCTCTTGTAAGAGTACCAGATATCTTACAGGATCATAAGAATAATTGTACTTGTGTCCCATTGCATGGGTTGATAAAACAAGATATTCTTCATTAAATATTTCTCAGCTTTGAGAGATGTAAACAATGCTGTCAAACTGATGTGAAAGCTTCCTTTTATAGATTATTGGAATTGGTAAGTTTTTATGAATGGCTTCATGCTGCTCACTGAATATGTAAATTGAGATTAACAAGTATTCTTTGGCAGTGATTACTAGCATAAGCCTATAATTGGCTCCAGATGCTATCCTGAGTTCACAAAAAGATGAAAACATGAACTGCATAATGTTTAAAGAAAGGGCATTTTTGAAGTATTATGTAAGTGTGCTTGTAGACAAGATTCTTCTCCCTCTTGTTAGGGAGAAGTTGTGCCCGAATGAGTTATGGTTGCTATTAGAAGCAATTACTACTTCTCCCTTGACTTTGTGCCATCTTAAGTCTCTAAGACACCTGTCTTGTCTTTGCTTGCTTTTCTCCCAAAAAACACAGTAAAGTTATTTTTAGTTGTGTTGGGGATTGCACTTAAGTAATTACTAAGTCATTTCAGAACAAGCTGTATGTTAAAGGTCTTTAACAAGTGTCAAAAGGGAAAAGTGCTTAGAATCACTGCACCCTATAAACCTTCCTATTTAAAATGCAAGTCTGTGTTGTGTTGTTTGACTTGAGATGTGTTTTCAGTCATTTGATACGGATATGTTATGAGCCAGAAATACAGTTTAAAAAGATATGCTAAATGCATCTCATGAGCTTTGACTGTACTTGAGCACAAGGTCTGTCTACCATGATTACCAGAGATAAAGCTTAAAAGCCTCAGATCCTAGTTTAAATTGTAGCCAGACATGGAAGTCTTTCTGGTGCCTTTATTGTGGACTGCTTTTGACCAGTATCTATTTTTAAAAAAAGTAAACCATCTTTTGTATGAGGGAATATGTTGATAGGGTGAACGCATGAACACATAAATGAGATGCATGAAATACTTGATTATGGATTGTTGACACTGTTCTTCCAGGAATGGTTCACTTACAGATTATCTTCATGCTCCTTTGGAAGCTTTTGTTCAAGGAGTTATCCTGGATTGCAGGATTTGGCCATCTAAGCTTAAATTTAACAAACTTGTTCTGTGCACCACCAGTGCTTCTGGCTTGAAAAGTGTTCTGAAAGATACCTATGGGAATGCAGGCAGAAGAAAGCTTCGTGTAGCTAAATGAGTAAGACCTGTGAGCAAGGCAGAGTGTTCCTTTTCAGCAGCCTTTTATATGTGGCAACCTGTTCGCAACTTCAGTGGGCAGTTACAAAGATACCATGTTATTTTACTGAATGGTTAGAAATAGAATTACCAGACTACTAAATTCATGATGAGGTAGGCAGTGTCATGGATTTATTTTGAGCCTTGATTTTTTTCTTTTTCATTTCTTAAGTAATACTTTTTCATGTGTAATCCATACAGTGTAGCTCTTGTCGTATTTTCAGAAGATTAAAGGCTGAGTGCTATTTTGGTTTGTCTGTCACAAAGGGCAGTATTGTCTTTTTATAGCAACTGGTGTTTTAGCTGCTGGTGCCAGAATACTGTTTTAAGATGGATCAGTTTCTAAATAGTAAGTTTAAGTAGCTTAGGCTTGCTGGTTCAGGTTTCCTTATTTTCATGGCATTTCTTTTCTTGGAAAAGAGATGAATTCTTAAATTACACAATCCTTGGGAAAAAAATTGCATGGGTCATACTCACATGTTCATTTCTTTCTGGGTGTACTTAACCTATAAATTGTCTCTGTTTTTGTTTTAAGGTGCTACTTTACTAGAGAGAGAGAGGTAAAACTGGCATTTCTCTGTGGAGTTTTGTATATGTAGTTTTTAAGCTTATAGATTGCAAATAGTGTAGGCAAAGATGAAAGATGTTGCTTTTTTGGTTATCTTGGAGTATTGTCTGTGTTGAGCTCATGATTGATCATTTCAGAATTAGTTTAAGAAATACCTTCCTATAGCTGAGTGATCATCACTGATTGCTATACCTCCTTTTGTTGGGAGAAAGCTAGAAGCTGGTGGAGATGCCCTTAGTTATATTGAAAAGTCTTGCAGATATTTTCTGAAAGGTGGCTTTGCAGCTGCTTTGTTAATTTTTGACAAGAAGGTGATTTCCTTTGATCTAGCTTAATTACCCTAATTTAATACAAATAACTTGCTCTCTTTTGGGAGGCTGGGAGGGTTGTATTTGTAGGTGGTTATGATAAACTCATCTCTGCAGTGCTGTATCTGCTTTGCAAGTGAATGTACTTTTAGCCTCGGTATGTAGATGTGGGGGTGTTGTATTATTTCAGTCTTAGATTTGCACATGTTTCTTCCTGGGTGCTTTTATAAAACCTCATGCTTACTCATCTCTTGAGCATGCCATGTGGAGACAATAATCATTATATTCATTGATTTACTGCAGAAAAGCGTAAATAAGTTGCTTGCACAACTCAGCAAGCAACTCAGCATTCCTTTTTTTTTTTTTTTTTTTTTTTTCGTTCTTCCCAATTCTTATAAATAACAAAAACAGTATGTATCTTTGCAGCCACTGGGTTTAAAGTTATGCTTGATTAACACCCCATCTATTTTTTTTCTTTTAAGGTGAGCTTAATTTAGTAGTTTTCTGAAACATGAGCCTAGGTGGTTGCAAAGATCTAATCAAGAACTGAGCCTGATGGTCTTAATATCCTGATGTTGCATCCTCTGCTGTGTGTATTTTGTGTTGACTGAAGGAATGTGCCTTGCTGTTTGTAAGGTAATACATGCACTTATATTGCTAGTAATGCAAAAGCAAAGGGATCATCAGTGTAGCTTGCTTACCTAAGACCTTCAGAAATTCACTTGTCAACTAGTACAGTTTGATAGTTCTACTGCTGATCCCAGTGTGTGTTTATTCTCTTAGTCATGGAAGGCCATTCTCTTTGAATGGTTTAAGGAGCTACCAATTCAGACCTGAGCATCTTTTTAGCTTTATGCATGAGAAAAAGTCTCTCAAACTTACCATACTCTTTCTGCATTGAATTTTGTGAGCTACTCTGTTCCTTTTCAGCTGGCATTTATCCCTTCCTTAGTGTATTTAAAACTTTGTGGCTTCCCTAGCAGATCACTGATTTTCTTCCTTCCTCTGTTGTCTGGCTATGGGGAAGCAGTTTTGGGTTGTCTGATTAAGCAGAGTTAAAATACCCTTCAGGAGCTGTAGTCTGCAGGTGGCAGCCGTCCCAGTCAGCCTTCCTCTCTGCTCTGCCATGAACTGGGAAAGGAGGTGACAAAAAGCCTTGCATGCTATTTCTGTCACAGTAAAGCTCATTTGTGTCTCCTATGGGCTTCAGATATTGGCCACCCAAACTATGTCTGCAGTTGGGAGACTTATATTTTAGTGAAGAGATTGATTAGGAGTACAGCTCTTTGTCAGCAGTTCTCTGTTTGGGAAGGATTTTGGAGTAGGTATGACTTCTGTGTGATTCTTATGAAGGGCAGAGCTGTTAAGTGAGAGGTGTGCTCCCCAGAGGATGTTTTTTGTTAATGCGGTTATATGTGAGACTAAGTTGAGAAGCTATAATGACATCAAATGCCTTTAGAATGCCATCACCTGAGATTAGTATCAGTCTGAGCTCTGTCAAAACACGCGTTCACTGTGGTATCCTTTGGATAGTCATTGTGAGCTGTGAATGTCTGAGAATAAAATGCTGTCTTTACCTGAACCTTCCATTTTACAGGTTTGGTTTTTCACGTCTTTGCTGCTTAGCTTAAGAATCACATTAGTCATGCTAATTATTACTGCTTGTGAGTAGACACACTTATACTTAGTTCATTCAAGTTCGTAGGGTTTTTTTGTCTTGAAATACTTGATGCTTATGGAGGGATAACAGTTATTCTTCTGATGTATCCTTCAAACAAAAGAGTCTAGTAAAGGCATTTGTAAACATGTGGCGGGGAGGACAATGTACATGGAACCTGAATTGCGTATTTGCATACTGATTTATAGTTTATAGGTGTAATAATACAATGTTTTTTCAGCATGAACATATACTAAAAACCCTAATACTACAGAATATACTTAGCTGTACGTCACATTTTAGGAGGGTGAATGTAAAAAGATCTTGCTAATACCTCTGCAGTAGTCATCTTTTCTTTTTTTTTTTTTTTTATATGTATATAAAAATATAGCTCTCGCTATACTTGATAGATTGGCATTTGTCTTGTGGTTATGCAGATGAGGTATGGTGAATTTGATTTTGTAGATGTTTGTATTTTTTTTCTTTTAAATATATTTTTTTTGTGAGCTCTTCTGTCCCTTTCCAGCAGTTATTTCTCCCTTCCTGAGTATTTTTCAGGTTAAAGCAGCATTCTTTTTGGCTTCTCTATCCAAAAAGAATGTCTAATCATAACTGAGATTTTATTTTATAATATCAGAAGAGCGAAAAGTTTACGGTACCAGCTGCTGAATCTGATACACTCTCAGGACTTAGTTTTTCAGGAGATAGCATAGCAGCCTGCGTACTCAGTGAAGTTCTCCTGGTAATTCTATTGCCAATCGAGTGCAGTGCACTGTGTACAAATATTCTCTAGGCCACTTGAGCATATTAGGAGCAGCTTAATTTGTTTTCTTTCATAATGAGCTCCCTGAAGATACATTGGGAAAACAAGGTGTTTTCTCACCTGTATTGAGGGGACTTTTTTGTAGACAGTTGTTTGTAGTGCAAACATTTGTAAGGCTTAACTTCTACTGCAGCTCTGGTGCAGTGGGACTGGCACTAGTTGTTGTCAGGGTGAACAACTTTTGTTGATAATGTTTTGTTTAAAACAAGCAGCCTGATTGATTTAGAATAAATATTTCCATGTTTTTTATATGGCAGATTCAACCAGGCTTGGGATATGCAAGAGGTATTTGTAATAAGGAATATTTTGAGCCACTCTAGAGCTTTCATTCAAGCCACATTCTGGTTTGAAACACTTCAGCTGCATCAATAGGTCTCTACATCAGGAATAATTAGGAAGGTGGGAAAGCTTGAAATAAGTTTCATACTCACTGATAAATGAATGTAATGTTTACTGAGTAAATGTGGAAGGGGGACGTGGCCCTCCACTGAGGTGGGTGGTTAGGGCGGGGAGATGACTCGCACAGGTGTTCTGAGTGTCCTGGGGCTCCGAAGCACTGTCAGTGCCACCAGTGGCACTGATAAGATGCAGGATCTTGGGCTTGAGGTCAGGTGAGGGTGAGCTTGTTTCCATGTTTTTTTTAGGCACTGCGGTTAGCTTGTCAGGTAGTCAGGTCAGGTAGCTTGATTGTAGTTGAATAGGTTTTGGAAATGGCCTGTGTCTGGGGTGAAAATGGAGAGTTTAAGCCATGTTTCTCTAAGTTGTCAAGCTCCTGATATTAAGGTAGATAAACTTATCTGGGCATATAGTAGCTACATTATGAGAATACTAGAATAGCAGTGGCAATAGAGGAAGAAAGTTTTACTGACTTATGCACTAACCTTACGGTATGGCTAGGCTCTTGAATAGTGTTGTTTTACGGAAATACTGACCCAGGTGATATTTTCCATAGTCCTATGGAGGTGCTCCAAGCCTTTGTTTCTTCATTCAGTAATACAGTCAAAAGAAATCATGTAGCTTTTCAATAAATAAAGGGGAAGGGAAGCCAGCTTGAGTACAGTGATTAAAACAATATTGATCTGTTATCCTTAGCTGCAGATAAACATTCCAGGAGTTGGAGTTCGGTTGATTGACCTGTTGTTTCTTTAAGCTGTTTAGTTGCTTAATTCGATTAATATTCTTACGTATGAGGCATACTGTAGGCGCTTACACTTCTGCTAGTGCCACAGCTTTAAGCCTGCAGCTCTCTGTCTTTAAAGTTAATGTAAAGCTGTTAAATATCTAAGGAGGACAAATAAAAATAGACCTGTGACCTAGAACACTTTGTAGTCTCTTTGAATTAAGCGCATTATTGTTCGTGTAATGATCTTCAGACAAAATAAGAATAAGGTTGTTTTTAGATGCAAAAAGTTAATCATTAAAACTTGGGTCTAAAATTAGAGCAGCTGAACTTAAAATTTACCGAAAGACACAGATTAGGATACACATAGTTTTGGGCTTTTTTTGATGTCTTTTTTTAGTTGTGTATCAAAGCACAAGTTGCATGAAACTGGAAACTGGCCAAATTCGAGCAGGGTGAAGTCATAGGGACATAACAGATACTTCTTATCCAGCCAGAGCGTATGAAATACTCTGCCTCCAGCTGCACATATGCAAAAATAAGATCTTGGAGAACAGCTTCTTAGTCATATGTTTTTCATCTGAAAACTTAGTATTGATGAATATTTTAAGTCTTTGGCACACTGTTGTGCATAAATAAGTGATGTAATTGCCCAGCCTGGGCCTCGGTAGATTTTTGTGATTGCTGTTGCTGTCTAGAAAGCATGAATTGCAAACTTATTTTTAATTACTGCTTACTTTGGCTGACTTGGCGTGTGTGTGTTTGTGTTTTTTTTTTTTTTTTTTTTTAAGCGTTCAACATGAGGTGGGGGGGAATAATTCCATCTGGTGCTGTAAACACGCACCAGTGGGAGGGCTATGAGCGCAATCTGGACTCTGCTTGTGGTTGAACATTTAAGGCGGAGGGCCGGGGCGGGCACAGTGCTGCAAGGGGCGGGCGGCTCCCTGGGCCGCCCTGCGTGGGGCGGCTCCCCGACTGCCTGCGCACAGTGCCCGCCGCAGCTCCTGCAGTGTGTGGCTTGTGCTCCCGCAGCGCACACGCCACTGCCGTGTGGCTCATGCTCCTGCTGCGGCGCGTCCCGTGGTGAGCTCTCCACGTACCCACACGCTGACGCCCGGCCCTCTCTTTTATTTGCTTCAACAGACTTTCTGATTGGGAATACTTGCCTTCAGATCCCGGATACTTCTGGCTCTGAAGTGCCTTCACCACCATCTCCTTCCTCTGTCTAATGTGCTACAAGGATGAGCCCAGCATTTGGAGCCATGGAAGTGGAGCACTATTCCAAGGGAGTCCTGCTCGAACCCTTTGTTCACCAGGTTGGAGGACACTCCTGTGTCCTCCGGTTTAATGACAAGACCATCTGTAAACCTCTAATTCAGAGAGAGCACCAGTTCTATGAGACTCTCCCAACAGAAATGCGTAAATTCACTCCGCAATATGAGGGTAAGTTACCAAACCTGAGAATGGGGTTTGGCTTTTTCCTTCTGCAAATGCAAGCGTGCCATGTTTTCTGTTATCTCTGAAATCTCTTCTGTGTGGAGGAGATTTTAGGGTTTTCTTTTCATGTATTTTAATGTTGTCTGAGGCAGGCTGTGGAGATACAGGGTGGAAATGCTTGCCAAGTTGGTGCTTGAGCTGACTAACAGCATTAGAGTAGAACAGCTCTGCTGGTGATAGCCCATATATCTCCCTTAGGCACAGGTAAGTAGCTAACAGCTTGTAAATATTTTCAGTAATGCTCCACTTTCATGTGGAGGTTCTAATATTTTTTGACACTTATTTAATGTCTATTTACAAGGACTTGGTAAAATTGGTTGACAGTATTTTGTGTAAGATTAGCTGTGATTTGTTTTTGGTTTTGTCCTCTGACTCTCACTTTGGTCACAATAAATAAATGTCAGTGAAGTGTTGTGTTAAATATTTGCAGTTTTGTTGCTGCCATTAAAGAAATTAAAGTTTGGCATTTAGGTAAGCAAGAATCAAGTAGCCGTGATGTGGCTGAGTCAGATGGTATGTAGGAGTGGAAATTCCAGTTCTCTGAAGCGTTGCACTAGTTAACAGAAATATTCTTTCTGTTCGTTATTCCATGAGCTGCTGCCTTCTGATTAATAAATAATGTCTGAAGCATTCTTATAATGGGGTTACTTTTTAAAGCATGTTGTTTAGAACAACCGAGTATGGGTGACCACGTTTTGCATAGTGTTTGTTGTGAAACTGGTGAAGACTTCAGAGAAGATGTTTGAGTTATGCTCCCTGCAGGCTAACTGAGACTTTTGACACAACTTGCTACAAGTTTTGATGGACTGTTGAAGAAAATATGACCTTTGAATGGTTCCTTTCAAAATATAGCAGAACAATTGTACTAGCGCACATGGCTTTTTTGGGAAATGTGGGGAGGGATGTAGGGGTAAGCAGCTTCACTTGGCCCATCTCTGTTTTTTCCAGGATAAAGCCAGAGGTCAGTTGTTGGGTTGGTTGTGTGTGTGTGTTTTTGGGTTTTTTTTTTTTTTTTTTCCTTCTTTTTTTTCTCCTCTCTTTCTCCCTCCCTTTTTCCCCCCTCCCTGTTGTCCTTCCCTGTGTGGCAGCAAGGCAGTCAGTCAGAGCTGCTGCGCTCCCTGCCCCAGCAACATGTGTGAGCCTGAGCCCGGCTGCCTGCCCGGCTCAGAAGTGCCAGTCTCTCACCAAGAACTCTCCCCTCTGGCCTAGTGATGAGCTGCAAGGACTGTGCAGATTGAGTGATGTGAGGATAAAGAGAGGACTGAAATTAAACCAAAAAAAAAAAAAAAAAAAATAAGACAATTGTTATGGCTTCTTTGTTAAGCATTGAAATGTACTAATGTGGCACTGAGGGCACTTCTGTCAGAGCTCTCCACTAGGACTGTTAAAACACAGTGCAATGCAGAGCTCTAGAGACACTTGAGAATGAGAAAAATGCTTTCAAGGTTCACCATGTTTGTGTACCACAAACTTGTTTTGTATGGCATTTTGTTATTTCACAAGATTGCTGCGTAACCAGTATCAATAAAATATATATTCCGGAAAAAACAAAATGTATAAATAAATGTGGTGATTCTGTGTGGAAGCCTTGGGACTAGTTTCTCTTGTAATGTGACGTAATTCTTGTTTTGCTTTGCTTGCACATCCTTCCTTTTGCCTGAGGGTTTATTACCAAATCTTGTTTGGATAAATGCTTTCTGCTTTGCTGTCATGCAGACTTAAAGCTTTTGGTGTTTCTCTTCGTAGGTTTACTTTTAAATGCAAGTTGTTAACAAGAGTGTTTTACTACATCTCTCTAAGGGTCAGACCAGTCAGATTTTTTTTAAATTAATAAAACATTTATTAATTGAAATTGTCTCCTGTTGTTATTTGGTTCTTGCTTGACTGCAACAGAGAGCAGAATCTTTTGTATCATTTTGGCAACCTGATAAATTGTCTTTTGTGAGGTGTCATTTTTGTCTAGGTGTTTTGATATTTGTTAGGCTGGCAGATGAGGTTTGGCCTGTGGCAAGATATGCTAAGGACCAGGGTAAGAGAAAAAACAAAAGTTGTTATATTCTTAGTGTGAAAAATCATGTATTGCAAAAGGCGTTTTTGTCACTTCAGCAATTCATAACTGTCTGTCGCCTCTTTCTCTTCAGGTGTGGTATCGGTCAGCTTTGAGGAGGATGAAGATGGAAACTTATGTTTAATAGCATATCCATTAAATGGGGACCATGATAACCTGGAAAAATTAGATAATTCTGATTGCGAACCCAAAAGTAAGCTGTTGCGATGGACTAACAAAAAGACCATGTTATTGGAGAACGACAAGATACCCAAGGAGTGGGTCCGACAGCACAGGAAAGAGGAAAAAATGAAAAGGTACGCTTAGTAGGGGGAAATGCAAATGCAGAGCCGTGAAGGGTACAGGGCACTCTTCTGCTAAACTGGGAGGGAGATCCCAGAGTTTTAGAGCAAAACTGCTATTTACTTCTGGCTTTTGTTTTTTTGGGACCTCTTCAATGCAGTTGGATTCAGTAATTAAACTAATTTGTCATGAATCCAATCTTTGTCTCTACCTCTTTTCTCCTTCCTCTTGTCCCCTGCCATGGTCAATTAAAAAGGATTTTCTGATGCATGCGAAGCTTTCAAGTCTGCAAAAGTGCAACAGATGCATTTAAAAAAAAAAAAAAGTAGTGATACTGTATGTAGCATGTTCTTGTGGGAATACTGTTTTATCCCTATTGGTGAATTTTTCACTCTTTCGTTTCTGTTACTTAACTTTGCCTGCTATAAACCATGTGAGCTGTGATGTACTGTGCTAAAACACTGAATTTAGCATTTAAAACATATTAGTACTTGCATTACTTCTCTAAAAGCAATTCAGAGCAACTCAAAAATCTATAAATAGTTATTCCATGCCACATTCTGTAACATGTGGCTTGGTGCTAGTTTATTGAAATAGCTTTACAAAGATTGAAATACTACTGATGGGCAAATTGTATATACGTACAGAATATAAAATGGTGGTTTTTGTTTGCTGTTAGTGATGGAGAGCAAAACAGTCTGTAGAGTTAAAATAGCTAACAGTTAAAATAGCTAACAGTTTAAGCTTTTTTTTTTTTTCCTAGTAGACTTCTAATTTGCTGCTTTGTTTGGTGTTGTGTTTTTTTTTTTTTAGTCACAAGTTAGAGGAGGAATTTGAGTGGCTGAAGAAATCTGAAGTCTTGTATTACAGTGTAGAGAAAAAAGGAAATGTCAGTTCACAGTTTAAACACCATAATCCTTGGAGTATGAAATGTCACCAGCAACAGTTACAGCGGATGAAGGAAAATGCAAAACACCGGAATCAATATAGTATCCTTTCCTGAAAAATCTCATGACAATGGAATGAGTAGGGCTCTGTTTTTTTTCTTGGACGTGTCAGATTAAATATACAGCGCAGACTGTAACTGTAGTCCAAAGAGACTCTCTGAAGTCATGATTTATGTAGTGACTTTGAAGGGATTGCCAGCCCTTGTGGAACGTGGGCTTTTCTAGTACATAGTGATATGGCTGTGCTAGGAAGTTCAAGCAATTTAATTCAATACAAATTGTGAATTTATTAGCGGGAAAGTTTTACAGCCTGCTACATCTGGAATCTTCTGCAAAACCAGTTTCCTAGGGAAAGCTTTCAAAGGAGAAGAGTTCTGCTGCTGCTTTCCTTTGCAGGAGCCATTAGTACTTGTTTTTAGTGTGATCTAAAAATTAGCTTCCTTCTTTTTCCTTCACAACAGCTTTTTACTACTTTAAATGTAGGTCATAGTCTGCTCTGATATGAGGACTTGTCTGCTTCTAGCAATTTTTTAGACAAGCCCTTCTGATTTAAAAAAAAAAAAAAGGCAGCTGACTCTAAGCTGTTAGTTAGATCTAGAGCATGAAGAACACAGGACCAGTAACTGCGAATGCTTGAAACTTGAAGCAGACTCTGTGTGTGTTCTAGAGCTGTAGGCAAACAGCTCCACCCTAAGTTTTTCCACCCTATTTGTTTGAAAAATGAGATTTCACTTTACACACGCTTGGATACGACTGATAAACTCTGCAAAAGTCTTTATCTATAGTTAAGCAAATATCTATAGTTAAGCAAATATCTTAGTTAAGCAAATTCTCATGCATGAGGTGTTTTGGTGAATGAATTACTAAAACACATCTGAATACAAACTGTTCTGAAAAAACAGAGAATATTCAATGTTGGTATCCTCCATATATCACTGTAAATGATTAATAATCATCTAAGTGGCAATGTATGATATCTCTAGCATAGTAATACTTGCTCTGTAGTGGTTTTGACAGTATTGTGAAAAAGCTTTCCTATTTTTTTGAGTGGGAACTGAAGCATACAGAATCAGGATTTCCTACAAAAAAGTAAGTCTCATGCTAGACAGGCAGTAATTCCAGTTCTGAGCTTCAAGTGTCAGATTAAGTATCTGTATTTGGAAAATAAAGTGGGCTTTTGGCTTGATGAGACCTAACTGAGCTGAAAATGTGACCCTCGTCCCTGACCCCTGTCCTTTCTGCTAAAAATGTGAAAATTCACCTGTCTCTCTAGAGAGCAGGACCTGAGATAGCTACTCAGTTTTTTGCCAAGTGCGGGCCATTGTAGTTTTCCATAGGCCATTATATAGTGATAATATTTAGAGTCCCTTCAATTTAAGGTTTTGGTACTGTAAAATTTGCTGCAATAATGTTTATAATGCTTTCCTCATTATAATGGCTGTTCCTTAACCAGCCAGAATTCATTTTGCTGGAGAACCTGACATCTCGGTATGAAGTGCCGTGCGTGTTGGACCTCAAGATGGGCACGCGGCAACATGGCGACGACGCGTCGGAAGAGAAGAAGGCCAATCAGATCCGCAAGTGCCAGCAGAGCACGTCTGCTGTGATTGGGGTCCGCGTTTGTGGCATGCAGGTGAGAAAAACGGATTATGTACCCATTGTACCTGGTCTTGCTCCCATTTCTGTGGGTGTTTTTTGGCCGATGGTCACATGTGTCACTGTGCGTGAGACTTTGGATTTTCCTCAGTGAGAGGAATGAGACTTGAGAGTCTCGCTGCTCAGTTTAGGATGGCAGCCTCTGCAGGTTGCTCCTGCAGAGCTCTCTGCATCACAGTGAATGAGTTCTGAGTGAGAAAGCATACTTTCCACCAAAACTGTTTTAAAGTTACAGACTGGATTAGCATTCTAAGATAATGTAGGAAGAAATTGGAAGGAGACTCTAGTACCCTGTGGGATGCACCTCGAAAAAGCATATGGAGATTTGCCAGAATTTTAACAGTCAGTTTTGTTTTGGAGAACTGCAAAAGTCATAGACCTTCCACTGCTAAAACTAGACTTGCTGTGAAGTGGATTTGTCAGTTTGATAAGTCTGGTGGTCAAATAAGGAGATGAAAGTGTATGGACTTTCACCTCTGTTTTCTGTTTACTTGCTTCTGCATTCCTGGAGTGACAAGGAAAACAACTTGTTTGCTTTTCAAGGCTTTTTTTTTCCGAAGCCTCTTTCCTCCCATCCAGTAGATTCCCAGAATGCCAGCAGTGTTTGCTCGAACTTGCTCCACAGCATGACTTTGTATGTTTGGTGTTCGGGTCACTGTTTTAAGTTCAGGAAAAGGCATGAGGCAGAAATCAAAGCATGGGAGCTGCTGCTTTTTAACCACAGTTCTGGGATTAGAGTGGGGCCTGTTTGTCTATTCATCTTCCCAGTATAAACCTGTACTAGAAAGCCAGGAAGCTGTTGATGAGTCTGCAGCCCTGCTGTTCCACGGGCGTTATTGACCTGTGCAATGTACAGAACACTCTCCTGTAGGAAGGAGCCTTCCTGAAGGATAATGCAGGGGCCTATGGGGCCCGCCTTAGTTTGGCTTAAGAGCGCATTGTCACTAAAGCCCCGCGCGCTGGGAGTCAGTTGAGTGCGCTGGTGAGCGGGGGTGGGTGATGAGCCGGGTGAGCAGCTGGGGTGCAGGTTGTAACTTGACTTTGGGATCTCAGTCACAGCTTTCCTAACCTCACTAAAACTCCTCATTCTTATGTTCCAAGTGGAAAAGCTCAAGTCTAAACTGAAAGAATTTTCCATTTCCACGGTACCTCAGAGTTCCATAGATACTGCTGGGTCTGTTGCTAACACTTCTTAGAACCGTGGAACAGCATTTTTAAGAGACAAATAGGTCATCTTGTAAAAGCTTTCCATGCCCTGTCCGTTCTTTAGGGCTTTGACTCAGTTATAACTCCTTTTTTCTTGTCTTTTGTGTTTGCATGTATAGGTCTACCAGGCAGGCACTGGCCAGCTGATGTTCATGAATAAGTACCATGGAAGAAAACTCTCAGTCCAAGGATTTAAAGAAGCACTTTACCAGTTCTTTCATAATGGCAAATACCTGCGCAGGGAACTCTTTGAATCTGTTATTAAAAAACTGACTGAACTCAAATCTGTCTTAGAGAAACAAGAGTCTTACCGCTTCTATTCTAGCTCCTTACTGATCATTTATGATGGGAAGGAAAGGCAGGAAGTTGCTGTCGACTCGGATCCAGAGGACTTGGAGGACCTTTCCGAGGAGTCTTCAGATGAGTCAGCAGGAGCATATGCCTACAAACCGACTGCCAGTACTGTCGATGTCCGTATGATAGACTTTGCCCACACAACCTGCAAGTACTATGGAGAAGATAGCGTGGTGCATGAGGGCCAAGACACGGGTTATGTTTTTGGACTCCAGAACTTAATAGATATTATTAAAGAAATAAGAGACGAAAGTAGCGAATAAACAGTTTGAATGCACATCAGTAGAAAGCACTATAGTGACTCTTTGTATTCCAAAATTATTGGCCACTTTCTGGTGGTAGGAACCTTTACAGACTCTACAGGGATGGTCCTGACAGAGTCAGACGTGTTCAGATGGCATTTACTTACATTGGTGCTGGACCTAGCACTGGCAAAACTTGGTATCCTTATTTATTTTAACTTTCTTAAACATTCCATATTTGATTACTCAGATACCTCTGTTATCCCTGTGTGTATACGTTCCAATAAACTACTTTTTGTTCATTGTAAGCGGTTTGTGTCATTGCTGGTGACTGAGGAGGAAATGAAGTTGAGCTCTTTCCAGATTGCAGTTTGGAAGTGAAGTGGTAGGGCTAGGCTCATCAGACCCTGTGTTGAATCTGTATCGGTTGTGGGCATCTGGCAAGAAAAAGGATGTCCTGTTGGAGACCACGGAGACAGCTGGGGCTCCCTCCTGGGTTCGGAGAGGCTGGTAGAAGTGGCCCTGGTGCAGCCTGGAGCAAAGACAGTTTGGAGGAACCAGCTGGCAAGAGGCTGGACTAGAGACCTCCCTGGTCCCTTCCAAACCCTCTGATTATGTGACTCTTGTGATAAGTGAGAACTTGTCCTTAAATTCCAGCAGCTGCTTTCCTACTTCAGGATCTTGTAGCTAAAGCTCCAGCTGCACTGGGGGCTGCTGGAGCAGCACAGCCTGGAGGGCGTCCTGCAGCCTTGACCCTGACCTGAGACAGGTAGGAGGGAGAAGATCTGGGTAACTGAAAATAAGGATGGCGCAGCAGAACTGCACACCACTAATTCTTACGGAAGAGGAATGTCCAAGTGTTTAGGTGGCAGGTTTCTCCCTTGGCTGTAGTCTGGGGGCTGCACAGAAGGTCGAGGCCATGGGCGCATACGAGGGCTGTTGGCCTTGGTGCGCCTGGGAGGAGCTGGGGGGAGAGGTGATGCAGCCGGCACCTGGAAACGAAGGGCTTGAAGGGGATAGGAAGGGTGCAGGGAGAGGCAGAGGAGACGGGAGCTCTGCAGCCCTGACCCGCTGGCCTCCCGCACGGCTGCGCTACCCTGGGCTGCTCTGGTTCCGTATTCCCAGGCACCTGCTATCCCGTCCTCCTGTCCGAACTCTGTGCTGGTTACTTCCCTGTGCTCTTTCGTACTTTCTGAAGAGACGAGACTTTTTACCTTAGCTCTTAAACCACTTTGTGGCTGCTGTTTGGACATAACACTGACAGGAGTTCGTGCTTAAATCTTTCTGTTGTGGTGGCTCTACTATTTTATGCCAAGTGGAGGCGAGGGGTGGTAGGTTTGTCCATCATTAACTTGCCAGTTGCTGCTGCTGCAGGAAGGCCTGGCGTTCAGCACGGCTGCGGGCGCAGCAGCGCAGAGCTGCCCTGAACTGCATGTGGCAACAGCTGCAAAACGCCCTGGGGGACGGTGCCCCGTGGCCTCCCGGCGCTCTCCGTCTCGCACTGTCCTCGGCACTCCGTTGTCCCTCTGCCGTGGGTCACTTCAGTGAGAGGATGGGCAGGACAAGGAGAGGCATCACTCGCTGCAACGTGACGTTTCCCCTTCAGTTCTACTTAAAATGTGATGCCCTCTACTAAGAGGCTAATGCTAAGTCTCCTGGCGCGTGGCGCAGTCACGTCGCAGCGCTGGTGCTGAATACAAATAAACCTGCCTGTGCAGACTCATCTGATACCCTGATAGACGTTGTAGTCTGTAATTTGCTGGGATAAAGTAGAAACGATGAGGCTTGTCCTTTAATGTACTTGCGCTATGGGATGAGCTGCACGAACGGGCTGAGCTGCCTCCTGCGTGCCGCCGTTCTGCTCCCCGGGGGCAGGGGAGCTGCTGCC
The DNA here is from genome assembly GCA_013398735.1 of Nothocercus julius. Lineage (NCBI taxonomy): Eukaryota > Metazoa > Chordata > Aves > Tinamiformes > Tinamidae > Nothocercus > Nothocercus julius. Next base: position 176,258 of record VZSV01000390.1, read on the forward strand.
TCGGGCCTGCGGGGAACGGGGTGGATTTGGGATTTGGCTCTGGGCAGCAGAGGCAGCGGCCCGGTCTGCAGTACGTACGTGGTCATGAAGACTGGGTGGAAATAGCGCGTGCGGGTGGAGCGCTGGGAAGCGGCTCTGCCGTGCGCGCCGGCGGCCGCAGCCTGTGCTGCTGCTGCGCCGCTTGGCAGCGTCGCCTGCGGGTGAGCGGGGGCAGCGCCAGCGCTGCCCAGCGGCACAAACGCCCTCGCGGAGCTTGGGAAGGCTGGAGCAAGGGGAAGGGGAGCAGGGGGAAAGCGATTACCATTTCTAGTCCCTTTAAAAGGCCAAGATCAAAACGTCGGGAGGAAAAACTACCCAGGTTCGTTTTGATCGAAATCCCTGGGGAGAGAGGTGTCCTGGGCAGGGCGAGGAGGTGCTTCTCAGCCGGGCAGACCGCGCGCCCAGGGGTTAGGAGGCAGCCCTGGCAGCACGTCGGCCTGAATGAAATATTAGCTGCGAGAGTTCAGGAGCAAATTTGCTTTCCTTCCCTGCTGTGCCACTCAAGTTGCTTCCAGCAGTCCCTCGTGTCTGTGGAAAGGCGATGATGCAGCGGGCTGCCGGGGCTCGGCAGCGCTGGGGGCCGCGGCCCCGCGCCCGGCTGCGCGGGCAGGACAGCGCCCAGCAGGCCACGGATCTGCAGGGCTCGAGTTGCCCACGCGGAGCGAGTTGGGCTGGGACATCCGTGCAGGGGGCCCTTGTGCTGCCTTGTCCTTTCCCTCTGGGAGGGGGTGGGCGCGCTCGGCCCTCGTGCTGGAGCTGCGCGGGAGGCCTGGGGGCGCCTGGCTGGCCCCGGTGGCAGAGGACGCCGCAGCTCCCCCTGTGCCTTGCCCCGCTGGTGCAGGGCTGCCCTTGGGAGACCCGCACAGGGCTCAGGGCCGGGCTGCCCGTGCGCCCGCTGCC
>VZSV01000390.1:193584-231654 GCA_013398735.1 Nothocercus julius
AGACGGCCGGCCGCGCTCCGCGCGCTCGCGGCTGCGCCGGGAGCCCTGGCAGCCCCCTTAAGAGCCAGATGGCTGCCTGAAGAGATCAAGTTGATGCTCCCCACCACGCTGCAAACGCAGACCTCTCTCATTCTGGTATTCTGATATGTCACAGATTCTATTTTGAGCAAACTCCATGGATTTTGTGCTTTTTCAGCCTGCTTGAAGTTGTTTTTTCTTTTTCTTTTTCTTTTTTTTTTTTTCCCCCTTCTTTCTTCTCTCTGCATTCCTTTCTAAGGAAAGAATAGGTGTTTCTGAGTTGGGAGGTGAAGAGCAACATGGTTTGAAGCTCTGAGGTCGGGTGCTCTGCCTGGTTGATAAATCCCAAGGACCGTGTTGCTCTCGGCGCTTCGGCTGCCCCGTCCTGGGGGTCACGGGGGGAGAAGTTAGTGGCCGCTGGGGCTGCCACGTGTCCCTGCACTAAGTACTGGCTGGCAACATGCAGCGAGTGCCCAAGTATCAGGGAAACCCATATTTTTCAGCATGCAAAAACAGTAATTGTATTAAAATCCTCTCCCCTAAATAAGAATGATGAGTGTAAAGGTTTCTTATCTGCTTAATGCATAAGCTTAGGGATTTCCCTGAGCTTTGCAGAATTAAATGCTTGCAGCTGAAGGCTCCTCTTCCGTTTGACATTAAGAAAAGGGAGTTCCTTGAAGCTCTAAGTAATGAAGTTTTTGCCTGCCCCAGACTGACCCTTATTCACTTAAAATAAAAAACACATGCTTTTTAATTTGTTTTTGGATTAATTTCAGGCATATGTCTTCCATTAGCTTGATGATATGAGATAACAGCAGCACGGCAGTCATTGTGCAGTTGTTATCAAAAGGCCTGTACTGCATATACTTTTTACATCAAGGAGGGAAAGAAATCCCTTCAGCATCCAGTTTTGGGAAGCGCCATCCCAAGCTCTCTTAGAAGCATTCCCCTAGCGATAGGGGCTGCTGTCTGAGACCGTTAAATGCATGAACCACATTTGAACTGCCTGCATTTTGAAGCGCTCATTTAGAAACGTAACATCTCCACGTGACATTGAGCACTGCTCCCTTTCATAGCCCTCCAGCACTATTAATATAGTGCTAATGCCTGAGCAGGCATTAGTGCTCCCAACAAAACCGTGGTTGGCGGTGTTCGGTCTCGTGTGGCTCCTGGTGGGTGCCCGAACCCCTGGCCGTGGACAGGTAGGGAGTGTGGACGAGCAGGCGGCCTCAGCCGGGGTTTGTGGAGAGGGAGGAGGGGAAAGAGACCTGCAAGCACCAGAGTAAACACGTGTGTTTTCCAAGCCTCCCAACCTGCTGGCTGTGGTAGCCCCTTGCTAGATATTAGGAAACTTCACTGCCCTCCATGGAGGGGCCCCGTGGGGTCCCGCTTGCTCCTGGCTCCTCTCTCCTGCAGGGCCTCGTGCTGCTGGGAGGGCCTGGAAAGGCTTCCTGAAACACGGGAATTGGCTCTTACGCCGTCAGGTGAGGTGAACGTTGACAGGGGAATGTGGTACGAGAAAAGATGGACATGAAAAATCAATATTGCAATAAGGCAAATGAGCTGGGGTAAAGGTTCTGTGCATGAGGTGAGTGCTCCAACACATGCAGTTTTTGTTCGTTACCCTGGGAAGTGAGGAAAAGGGGATTATGGCCGATCCACTGCCTTTAGCACGCTGCCTTGAGAGGACATTGCTTTGCTGTTCCAGTTCCTTACTATTTGCTGGGGAGGCCACGCATGCCACTCTAGCCTGCACAGGAGATGGGATTATAGTTTGCAGCTAGAGCAGGCTATTTTCTTTCCTCCAGATAGCGTAGGACACTAATGAATTGCTTTTCTTCTGCAGCCTCCCTCATACTTCCCTACAGGTGGGATGTCAGCGAATCCACTTGAACCTTCTAATCTTGTTTAAGAAAGAAAAAGCCACTAAGCAAACCCATGGATTTGTTCTTGAACTAAATCTGGAGGCAGCAGCAAGTTAGCCTCCTCCTGCTGATAAACCCAGCTGAACTTGCAATTCTCTAGGTACTTTAGTAGGTCAATGGAAACGATGACCGTTTCCAAGTTCTGCAGCATGGAGACTCGTTCATTGTTCACTCCCACTGTCTGCCAGTCAAAAATGACTCCTGAGGCCGCAGGGTCTGTGGTTCACAATATCCTGGTCTTTTTTGGCTTATTCTCCATCCTCATGGTCGTGTGGATAGTGGTTCTCATCTCATTGTAAGAAGCTGCTACGGATCTTGGTGCTATCTTCATTCCTTTGGGGGAAGAGGAAGCACTTGGGTTGCTGTTGTCCCACAACAGCTTGATGGTGTCAATTCCCCAAATTTGGTTGCTGTCTCTGCTGATTGCTTCAGCAGAAGTGTCCGTTTTGCAGGAATGGATGTGCTTGCCGCTGTTGGCTGATAAGCGTGCAGGGTGTTTAATCTGTGGTCAATTAGCGTGAGCCGCTCCTGACAGCGCTGCCCATGTGGGATGTTTCAGCCCCTGTGATGCCTTTTCCCTTGCTGCCCTGCACCTGCATCCTCAACACTGTGTAAGTGGCTTCGCTGTAATTAGCCAGCACATCTAGCTTCGTGTCGTTTTTCTGTGTAACACTAATAAGAAGCAGCGTGAAGAGCCCCCCCTGCTTCGTAGTGCTGCTCTGAAAATGTCAAAGTACATCGTTACGGAAACCTGCGGTGGGGAGCGGGGAGGATGCTTGTTTTCTTCCAGAATGACTTGTTCCTTCTTGCATTAATTCTCGAATGGCCCACCTGAAAGCAAATGAGCATTCTCAATAATATCTTCCCTAGGAGCCAGGTTGCCGTATTGTGCGTGGCCGTGCTCGAACGCTCTCCGTCTGTTTACGGTTTGCTTTTGCCACCAGGATTGCCGAGGCTGAATCGGTGTTTGTTTGCAAGAGTGGGGAGCATAATGTGCCTCTTAGGAGGCGGGGGCTCTTGCTTAAGTCCCTTAATGAGTGTTTTTTTTACCCTAACAATCCCGTAGGTTGCCTCATGAAGCAGGAGGAAAGAATCCAGGGAATGAGTATGGTTTGAACTGCAGTTCTGCTCGGATGAAGGACTATTTCAGGAAGTGTCTGTGACGCTTCAGGGAATCACGAGCTTCAGAGCAGTGGTGGGTTGCTCTGTGTAGCCTGAGCGTTTTGGTGGGAAGGGGGAGGATATGCAAAGGCTTCTTGGTATTTAAAATTTCAGTATTAGGAAACCTGTGCCAGTGACCTGAAGAGACTCTGAACAAAAGAGAAATTGTTGGTAAGATTTATTATGTGCAAGTGTTATATATAAATGGGGTTTGGCGGAGGTACCTGCCGTGGAAAAGCTTTGTAAATGCGCTTGCTCTCTTGGGTCTTTGGCATGAAATATCAGGGGGAGAAATCCTCACGGATCTTAGGCTGCCTGCAGTGCTCAGGAGCCGTCTGAGAAGGGTGATGGTCAAGGATATAAACACTCGCAAGGAATGAAGCCCAGCTTGCAGTGAGGCTTTGGGAAGGTGCAGCCTTTCTCTCCGGGCACGGGGACAGCGTAAATGCGGCTCCTCTGCTGGCTGGTGCTCAGCGTGGCGTGGAGCGCTTCCGCTCCTGCTAACAATGCTTTTAGTTGTTGTTTTCATTTTTTTCCCCCATTTGTTGGATATGGTTTATTTTGTTTTGGAGTAAGTGATAGGCACAATTTCCTCACCATGCTAATGTGTGCTTCTGGTAAGACGTGCAACTAACTGGGAGAAATTAAGGTGAAAGTATTGGTTTCACCTCATTAAGGTGAAGGTATTGGGTTTTCTGTATGAGTTCATGCGGTATCTGAATCTACCCTGCTATCTTTCTTTTGATTTTGGGAGGTGAGGGGAAGAACTGCCTCACTTCAGGTCAAGAGAAACAGTTTTTACTCTGCCTGTAGAGTCTAGGATACTAGAAAATTATTTTCTAGCCAGACTGTTCATTGATCCTGGGGCAAGCAAGCTGGCTTTGATCCTTCTGGCTGCAAAATCTGTGTTCAGGGAGGCCTTGCAATGTTCTCCCCAAAGTTTGCCTGTGCTAATGGCAGGCAGGTTTCCTCTGTGCACCAGCAGCTCTGCAGGAAGGAGCCGGGAGGGCTGTTCCGGTGCCTGCTGAAAAGTTCCTGGAGATTTGCATCTGGGTTGCAATTTTGTGTGATTTACATCTGCCCAGGAATAAAATTAGCTGATGACTTTCCTATGTTTGCCCCGTGAGGATAGATGTTCTTTTCTCTCATTAGTGGCTTTAATAAAGTAAACCTGGCTGTTTATGATGCAGATACCCGAAAGCTGCTGCGCTTGTTTTTGGCGTGACAAACTGAAGTTATTCATGCCTAAATCAACGGGTTCCACATTCCCTCGCATCCTGAGCTGTCTACCTCCTTTTTCTTAATTTTCATTTTTCTTTCATAAATGGCCAGTGCTTCTGGTAGTAGCCGTGTTTAAGCTTGATAAGTCACAAATGACCTTGCGAAATGAATCACAAGTTATTGTATTGCACCTTTCTGGAGCGCATAGCGCTGTGCTGCCCACAGATCTATGTCAGTCCGCAGTGTACAGTAGGAAAGTCCCTTTCAGTTAACACCTGCTCTTCTCTTGAATCTGTCTTTGTGCATCAACAGATTGCCAACTTATTTGCAATATTATTTGCTTGACCCCTCTGAAAACTTTACTAACTCAGTTCTAATGTACTAAAATGTACCCATGTGCTGCGGTGTATAGGTGGGGAGAGCAGTTCTCTTGAAAAACACAGAATTTTGAATTTCTCAGTCCTGCTTCTCATATTACAGTCACCTTTCCAGCATTTTGCTACAGTCTCTTCTATAGAAATAGCTTAGGAAAGAAAACTAAACCTTCTAGAAATGCCAAAAGAGGAGGCAGGAACTTGCATGGTCTCTCAGACTCATTCATCTTTTGGGCTCCATCTCTTATCCTTGGCTTTTCAATGCTTAGCAAGCAAGTTTGACTGCAGAATCTGTTTCACTCCACATCTTTGCTGATTTGATTGAAGCAAATACTGCCTGAGACTGTCGTCTTGTCATCTGCCCAGAGAGTTTCCAGTTAGTTGTGTTTTTGGTTATCCTTAATGTACTTTTTATTTTTGGTAACTGAATATGAGGAGATCTAGGAGCTGTGCTAAATCTTGCTGAGAAGAGAGGAAAATTAAGGATGACCATGCAAAGACTTGCAAAGATGTTTCTCTTGTTTGTTTTTTGTGACTTTTATTTCTAAAATGTGAAAAGTTCCAGAATAACTGGGTACACGAGACTCCAGCCTCTTTCCTCCTTTATATATCCTGGCTCATAGTCCTGAGCCCTCATTAATGTAGGGACTATCTTTAGTTTTCAGTGCAGACAGTAGCTCGAAGACATGTGCGTGTATAAATAGAATTTGTTTATATATAAGTGGAAACATATGTTCCCTGCACAGATGCAGCAATTGTTCCTTGATCGTGTCTCATATTGACTTGTCTCGGCGGTTGGGGGCCCAAAGGACGTTGACCAGGCAGAGCCTCAAGAGAGGGGAGTCCCTTGCCTGGCAGCCCCGGTTTGCCCCGGACAGACGGTGCGGAGGGAAGCTCCCGGAGCGCCGGGAGCAGTAAGGATTAGGACATCGGGGTATGGCGAGATACGTAAGTGTATATAGACTGTTTTATTTCAAGACCCTTTGCGCCTCTGCTTTTGTTCTGCTGGCGCGATTTGACCTAGGAGCGGCGTGCTGGTACCCGGCGGGCTCAGAGCTGCACAGCGAGGAAGTCGGGGGCTGATGTTGGTGGCGCGTTGTGCCGGGCGCAGGGTGGGCGCGCGCAGCCTGGCCGCAGCAGAGCCCCGCGGGGCAGCTCCCCCGTGCGCGGGAGGAGGCAGCCCCGAGCGCCGCGCGGGGAGGGCCCTGCCCTGCGGCCCTGAGCGTGCTGTGCTGCCGAGCTCCGCTCTTGCCTGCGCTGTCCCCGGCTAGTGCATCTCTTTGGCCAGAAACCCAGGCTTTTGCCTCCACTTTGCTTGCGCAATTTAAGCCCTTTTCTCCCACTCTTCTTTCTCGTCATTCTTCATTCACGCACACGATGCGCCTGAGCGGGTGCCATCAGCATACAGCAGGAAAACCGTGATGGGCGAGGATGGGCTGCAGCGTATCAGCAGGAATTCAAGCTGTTCCGGGGCTGCCTCTTTGTCAGGAGAGCTCAGCACGTCTTTGTTTGCTGGTTGCCTGGCAGGGGAGGCTGCCGGTTGCTCTGGAGCCTTTCGCATCCTTTCTGCTCCATAAGCAGGACAGTCGTGCTTTGTTTAGTGGTATTTTTATCCTACTCGTTTAGGTGCTGCAGGGCACAGTATCTTCATACTGGCAAGAATACGTTAATGCGTGTCGCTCAGCCCACAGCCCGGGGACTGAAAATCCCTGATAGGGGCTGCAGAAAGGCCAAGAGAAAGGAGCTGCATTTCCAAAAGCAAAATGGAAAAAGCAAAATCCGGCTCTTTGATGACTTGGCAAGGGGAGTTGGTGTCGGCTCCCGCTCCCCGGCCCTGGCAGGACCCAGGCCGGCTGGTTTTTGCGGGCTGCTGCAGCAGGGGTGTAAATCCGCAGGAACGCGGCACCTGGGGCCGTGCGGCGCGTGACCGGAGAGGTGCCGCCCGGCTCCGCGGCACAGAGGCAGTTTGTGCCTGCGCGCACTGGCAGGGCGAACACCCCGGGGTCGGCGCAGCTGCCTGAATGCCCGACTGTCAGCGGAGACAAAACTTGGTCTGTCCTTTGCTGTGGGAGCCGGCGCGGGGACGTGGTCACGGGCGCTGCGGGGCAGCTGCTGCGGGGAGCTGCTGCTGCTGCTGCCTTCCTGCAGAGGCTCCTTCCAGCACTAAAAGCGGGGGGAAAGCGGCGTGTTTCCTCGCAGCAGCCCCCCGTGGAAGCCAAGAAAGGCCTGGCCTGCGTTACCGGGCCGCTCCGGTGCACGCAGGAGCCCGTCTGCGCCGTGCCGGTGCGCTGTCGCCCTGCTCGTCTAGCAAATGCCCTCCTGAAAGGTGTGATTACTGCAGGCTGCCGAGCACCTTCCTCTGCGCGACTGCGTCCCGGCAGCGCCGGGGCCGCGCGTGCCGAAGAGCACAAGATGAAGATGATGCTTCAGGTGGCTCTGGGCAAGCGGGAGAGGAGGCGGTGCTGGCGGCGCAGCCTGCGCCCCGCCGTCTTGGTGATTGCTGCACGCTCAGGCTCCTCACCCGCTCAGCCCTCTCCTTGGAGAGACGCCTGGAGCCGCGGGAGCCGCCGGGCCGAGCGCGTCCTCGTCTGCACGTGCGGCCCCCGCCCGGCTTGGCCGTGCTCGGGGACCTGCCTCGGAGGTGGCCTCTGGGAGCGGCTTTGGCCCTGGGAGAGCAGCACACGTTGCCCTGCGCCGCGGGAGCAGCACCGAGATCCGAGCGCCTCCCTGCCCTCGTCACGTGGGCAGCCGCTTTCCGCAGAGGACAGCGGGAGGAAACTGGCAGGTGGCCCCCGGGGAAACTTTTGTTTGCTCGAGTTATTAGCAAGGAGAGAGGGAATAATGATTTATTGATGCTTCTGTAATTCTCCTCCACTGGGCTATGAAGGAGGAAATTCAGTTTTCACTCTAATATTCACAGGTCTAATTGAGATGTAACTTGCTCTTGAAGTCAAACTTGCCTGCAGAAAATGGTCTTGGGGCGCTGAAGATGCCCTTCTGCCTGGTGCAGCTTTGGACACGTGCAGCATGTCCTGTTAGCCCGTGTGGGCAGCTTCACAGCGCTGCGCCTGTCTCCTGGCGGCCAGGTTGAACTTGGTGGGCTGCCTATAGGGGACAGGATTTCTCTGCCACACCTTTTTTTTCTTTTTTTTCTTTTTTTTCTTTTTTTTTTTTTTTATTAGATCAGAAATATATTATAGACGGTTTAATGGCCACTCTTTTCTGCAATGAGTTGCCATATAAGTGTCACTTAAAATGGATCAATAGGTGGCCAGGATATCCCTCCATTTCCACTTGTGCTGAGCAGAAGGAGATGCCCTATTGACTCCTGCCGGCTCTGCCGCCAGCGGAGGAGACGCCGGCAGCGCGGGGCGAGCGGGGGCTCTGCCTTCGTCTCCTACGGGCTGGTGGCTTCAAATACGGTCACTGCGGTGTCTCTGCTGCCCTTGGGGCAGACGCTGGCCTTGCCGTGCTGCGTGCGGTGACGGTGACAAGCCACGTAGTTAACAGCAAGTATCCAGCTTGCAGGGACCGCTCGGGGCTCTGCCGGCCCCTGGCCGTGCAGCCACCGGTGTAGCTGCAGTAAATCCGGCTGAATTCCTGGGCTTTTCCTCGTGCTTCTCCTCTGACAGCCTTCCCCCGGGGATGACCCCCCTTCTGCGTGCCACCCTGCTTGTGTTTGAGCCTTGGCTCAGTCTGTGAGGAGCAGCTTTCGTCTTTGCGTGCCCTGCAGCATGGGAGGGCACAGGGAGCAGATGTGCAGCGGAGGACCCCGAGGGGCAGCGTCGGACTCGCAGCTTGAGCCTGCTGTGCCCCGCGCGGTTCCCTAGCGCTGTCCTGCGGCCTCGCGCAGCCGCGCTCAGGACCTCTGCCTTGCCGCGTCCTCGGGAGCAGGTGCCGGGCGCCGGGAGCCTCTGCCAGAGCTGCCGAGCGTGGGGCGGCGGCTCTTCCAGAGCTGCGGAAGCAGCGGCGAGGTGGCTCGAGCAGGTCGGCTCTTCAGAGCCGGGCACTTCTCCGCGTGTCTGTGAGTTGGTCACCACGTGGATCCTAGGGAAGGAGAGGCTCTAAAGGAGCCCCAGGCAGAGCCGGCTTCTGCCCTCACCTCGTCTGTGCTCTTAGTTTTGTTGGTTTTGCCCGTTCCCATCTCACAGTGCTGCCTTGCCAGTGCCGCTTTGATTAACCTCGGGGAATGTGCGGCTGGCTCATTCCTGTCAAGGGATTTCTTCGGGATATCAGTTCTCATTTGTTATGTTTATTTATATAGTGCTGCGAGCCCCAGTGCTACGTGTCCTGCAGACCCCAAGTGCGAGGTGGCCCCTCTGCTGAAGGTGCTGCCAGCTGGGTGGGTTGGATGAGCAGGAGAAAAGGATGGGATTTATGAGCAGTGCGAGCCATGTAATAAAGTGCAAGTTAATGTTGCTTTTTCTGTTCAAATCCTTCTGACAGGTTGTGTTAATGATACAGAATTGAACACAAAAAATGAAGGAGCTGCACAGCCACAAAAAGCCAGTTGTCGCGGGGCCGCTGCCCTGGTGTAAACATGTTTGAGCAGATACGAAGCGCTGCCTCTGTCCCCAGCAGCAGCATGCACAGGGAAGAGCCGCCTCGCCCGTGGCTTTCTGGTGGGTTGGGGACAACCTTGAAGGACCCTGGGAGGTTTCTGCACCCGTGCGCTCGCTGCTCCTCTTTCCCAGAGGAGACGTGCAGCTTGCCTTAATTTTCTGTTATCTCAGAAAATGAAATGCATTCCCTGAAATATCTTGTATTTCCTTGTGACGTTCCTGTAAATGTATTCAAGTGAGCTCTGCTTGGTTTCCTTTATTACATCTTTAGCTGTAGGTGGTAAAATTCCCCCTGGGATTGGGCTGTCTGGAGCCCAGCGTTGACAGTGTATCCTGAGTATTGGTTTGCTCCTCGTCTGTCAGGGGATTGAATTTGGTAGTTTTTTTTTTTTTTTTTTAGCATACCTGGTTTTATTTGTGTAAGTCCCTCCTGTTTCCTTTCTTATCTGTTTTCCTTGAGGAAAAAAAAGACCCAGCAAAATCAATCCTCTGTTTTTAACAGCCCCCTCAAAACCAAGGGCTTCCGAGGGAGCCTCTCATTCCCAGCCTTGTTTGGTGTTTTTCTTCAGACTCTGCAGTTGCTGTTAATCCACGTTTGGTTTAGTAATGGATCAGGACATAAATAATACATGGGGTGCTATGAGAAGGCTGCGCGGCGGCGGGAGGCGCCTGGCCCTGGCAGCGGGGTTGCCTTCCGCTGCTCCGCAGCCCCCGAGGGCCGGTTCGGGAGCGTCCGTGGATGCGGCCGCCCTGGGCTGGGCGAACGGCTGCCCTGCTGCAGGGAGGGCGGTTAATGCTCGAACGGCTGCAGCGAGTGCCGGGTGCCGGCGCTCCCCTCGCGGCTTTTGGGCAGCCTGGGCTCCGCTGCTGGACGTCGCTGGCACCTCTGTGCTGCAGCTTTGTCCGCTGGTGGTCAGCTTGGCCTTGGAGAGCCCCCCAGGCACAGCAAGCTGCTTTGGCTTCCTGCGCCCCTTGGGCTGCTCGCCGGCCTGTCCGGCAGCTCCTCTCGGGGCTGGTGTTTGTTTCGGCTGCAGTAACAAGTGCCACGCTGGCTGTCACGCAGAGTCAACGTTAGTGTGCTGCCTTGGGCGGAGGTGCGGGAAAGCCACTTCAGGCTGCAAAACAAGTATGGGACCATCAAGAAGTGAGCAAAAATGTAGAACGTGGGCCAGCACACTGGCCAGGCCACGAGATGTCGGCCAGGTTTGTGACATCCCTGCAGCAGGGTGGTGAGAGCAGAGAGACTTGAGCTGGGCGTAAGCGAGGCTTTGCAGGGGGTCTCCAAGGCTCTCCGTAACAGTCCGGATATTGGAGGCTGCTCTGTGGTCCTGCGCCGATCTCCCCGCACAGCCGATGACTGCTGGACCTTTGGGACCGAACGCGAGAGGGGCGCCGAGCCGTGGGGCGCTCGCTGCTGCTCCTCATGGTGGCTTTCTCTTCCAGCCGTAAACCTTGGCGGGGCAGACTCTGTTCCGAGCACAGCTTCTAACGTGTTTCCTGTGGGGAAGGAGGGAAAAGGGAGGCAGTGCCAGGACGGGTCGTGCCGTCCCTGTCCCGGGGGCTTCGCGCGCTTTGGTCTTTCCTGCTGTAAGCTCTGATGCAACAGGATTGCAACCAGAGTAGTTCAGTAACGTGTGAGATGTCTCGTGTCTCAGGTGCTGGAGCAAGATGTGGTGCTGCAGTCCATCGACCGAGCCATCGAGGCCGTGCACAACGCGGCCATGAAGAACGGCGGCAAGTACAACCTGGAGCAGAGAGACGTCCTGCAGTAAGTACTGCCGCCAGGAGGGAGAGGTGGCGGGGAGGGCGGTCAGCGCGTGACGCTTGTGTCTTTTCTGCTCTTGGGGGACAAGTTGGACCTCGCTGACCCGAGACCCTGTGCCGTGCAGCGCTGATAAGCACAGCGAGCTCTCCAGGTCTGGTGGTTCCTCTGCTGCTTTCTGCTCCCCAGCTGCCTCCCAACAAAGCGGTGCTTCATCTTGCCCCTCTCGCCCTGTGTATGAAGCTGCACTGTAGATTTAGGGGAGGAAGCCGAAGCATTTCCTGTTTTGCTTTCTCCTCTCTACCAGCCAGGGATTGCAGGAGTTGTTAGCCCTGTGGCACAGGGTCTTCGTGGTGGTCACAAATAGTTGATGGTGATGAGAATTTTCTTCCTCGGACACTTCACGCTGTGCACTGACACACGCCGGCCTCACCTCTGCGGACGGGGATTCTGAAGCGCAGGCAATCTCCGAGCCTTGCGCTGCAATATATGACTCCCCTGAAGAAGAGGCGTTTTTCTCCTGTGAACTTATGAATAAATCATAGGCCTTTCACAGAGCCCCTTCCTTCCTCCCCCAGAAGCGCTTCTTCGGTTGTTAATGAAGCTGGAGTCAGACATCAGAGTAGCATAACCCCTTTCTGAGATCTCCATCTATATATAGAGATGTATATATAGAGAGATATTTATCTATATATATCTCAGAATGGGGTTTTATATGTGAAAATGGCACAATATTTCATTTAAACATTGTGACACAGTGACTCCCTTTCACTGCTTTGCTGTTCCTAATGTCATTATTCCATTCCAGAAAACTGATCCATCACCGGAAGGAGACCGTGTCCCGCAAAAGTCACTCACCAACCCCGCAGGGGATGGTTATGAGCCAGTCCTCCAGCGACCACCACCTGGATGTGGCGCGGCAGCCCAACGGCGTGTGCCGGACCGGCTACGAGCGGCATCACAGTCTTCCAAACACCGAGTTTGAGGAGGAGGATGAAGGCCTGTATCAGGTAGCAGCAGCTGGGCGCTTTTCTTCTTTGATGGTGTGACACTGCTTGTTCTGTTTAATGAAGGGCTTGCATAGCTGAAACCACAAAGTATTTATTCCTGTTGCTTGTTTGGGGCTTCTATGAAGTTTCCCTGGGCGCTGTAAATTGAACTTATGCTCTATTCAAGGAGTCTGGAACAGTCCCATTGTATTATTTACACTTTTAATGCTTTGGGGGATCCTTGAGGGTCCATGGCTTTATGGTGATGTTCAAGAGCTGCTCTCATTTGGATGACTCTTTTTCTGATAACTTTCTAAAACGCTCCAGCCTCCTCAGAGGATACTTTGAAAAGTGGTTGTGACCTAAGCAGCGGAACTCTCTCTGGGTACTCAACACAGCTTTTTATTTCTCCCTTGTTACATCTGCACAACAAAATCTTTGCTTTTTAAGCATTTATCTGCTGTGGCTGCTTGTTTTGCTACTTAGGTCTTAAAAAGCAAGATCCTGCTTTGTCTGAATGTTCCTCCTAGTGATGAATTAGGGGTAAAATGTGGGAAACACAATTTAGAAGCTGTTTTTTTTTTTTCTTATCTAAATGGTGCATGTTCCAAGGTTGCAGGGTGGCATCAGCAGGGCTCCAAAGAAGCCACCTAGGACGGATGCCGCAGGCATTCCGGATGAATTGTGCGGCTGATTACACGGCGTAGGTGGGGTTGGAAGGTAGGGCTAAGGACTAAGCAGGGACGAGCAGGGAGGTGTTTTTCAGGTGTTTTTTACAGCGTAAACATCTACGCTGTAGTCTGTCTTCGTGTGTCTAGGATAGCTGCTTGGAAGCAGTGTTAGCAGGCACTGCTGTACCGCTGCCGCTAGTGTGGGGGGCTTGTTTTGCACCTAAAGACTGGTGAGTTTGCAGAAATGAAGGGGAGCTCCGGCTCGTGCAGAACACGGGCACCTTCACAGATCCCATTTTTCTCCTTGATGGTAGTTCCCTCTTCCAGGCGCCCAGTGGAGCACTTTAAGGCCCATTCTCCCTGCTGCTTCTCCATCTTCCACTGTTCATCTGGTCACTTGCCAGAAAAGAGCAGGTTTCCTGTCTAACAAGGAGCCGTTTCTGTCTGGGGGCAGCTCTGGTATCCAGTTCTGTTGCCCTGTGCTGAAAGGGCTTGTTGGGATTGTGACTGTTGGATGGAAGAATTTCCCACATGCTTTGAAAGCACAAAATGGAGGAAATCAGCACTTTGCTCCACTCAGTCTGGTTTTGCAGCTGCCAAAGAGGAGACCTACTGAAATCTCAACTCTCTCAGTAACTCTTGAGAAGCAGAAGTACAGGGATGTGCTCTTCGCTTTTTTGGCTTTTTAAGTGCATCTTGGTTTGCATCTGAATGCTTGAGCAAAATTTTGAAGTGTGAATTCCCTGTTGGCAGTGATGTGGGCTGCTTTGCTCTGCAAGGGCTGGACTGCCTGAAGAAACAGGTCACGGCACCCACACTGAGCCTTTGCCCAACTCCTCCCGCGCTCCCACGGGGTGGGACCCCACAGCGGGTGGATAGCAGGTGCCAAGGAAAAGCCTGGGCTCCCGGGATGATGCCGCTTGTCTGCTGCACGTCTGCCCCGCGAGCCCTCTGGACGGAGGGCCGAGGGACTCTCCGTTCCTGCCTCTCGAGTCCTGCCCGCGCTGGGGGCCGCTCGCCCCGGGACCCTCGCCCGATGCTTCGCGCTCTCCTTGGCAGCGCTGGGCTGCAGCGCGCGGCGCCGTGCCCTCGGGGCTCTCGGCTAACACCAGGCGTGCGCCTCTTAACTTAAACACTAATCTCTCATAGTTACGTTAAGCTTGCCTGGTATATTTAGAAGGGATAACAAAGGCCTGGGAATTCCTGAGGATGACCCAGCCCTCTCTGCCTCCAGATAATGTCACGCTGCTGCTCTAAGCTCGAAGCCTGGCTGCTAAACCCCGCTGCTCCGGTAATTGCGGCCGTGCTGTGCCAAGCAGCTCTGGCTCGCGCTGCTCTCCCTGTCGCACAGCTGAGCCTGCCCGATTTTGGGCCAGCCAGGCTTTGCAGAGAGCTCTCGTGCTCGCGTTTGCCCCTCTCAGCTGTGCAGTCTCTTTTTGGACCAGCAGCGATGGTTTTGAAAGGACAAGTATGTACTTGTGAGATTCCAGCGGGCTCTCTGCAAGAGGTTTTGCATTGCAGAGATTTTGCAATGCAAAATCGTGTTGCGTTTTACCCAGATAACAGCATGAAGTGGCCTGACAGCAAGGGAAGAGCTCGCACTGGATGCTGGCAGAAGCCCCTCGTTCTAATGGATTAGTCAAAGGTGCTTCTGTGGAAGAGGCTTGTTACTGGGCCTTGCAAGGGTATGTTATGTGTTGGGTGGGAGGGAGAGAGCAAGAGACCCCTTCCTAAAAGGCTGTGAAAAATGCCGATTTCAGGTTTTAGGTAGGCTCCACTGAGGGACGAGTGCTGTATTATCAACTTCTGACAGCAAGTGTTCAGATACTTGAAGCTGCGGCTCCTGGGGGCATCTTCTTTGCAGGAATGTCCTTGCTCCTATCTCCAAGGAAATTTTTGTCCTCCTTGGTTCCAGAAAAAGTGCACTTCTTGTTTTCCTTGTTCTGGAGCTATTTAAAATGCAGTTTTACTCCAGGATTTTTTTCCAGGACCAGTCTCCACTCTGGGGGCTGGCAGTGCTCTGGTCAACACAGTAGGACAGTCCTGAAGTTCAATATCGATCCCTCTTCCCGGTTCACAGCTAAACTTCTCTTCCAGGGCTAAAGAAACATAGAAAATTAGCATTGTGTAATGGCCTGGATATCACTGTGAGAGATTCCAGCTGGTTTCCTTGAGCTGTTGCTGAGAGATTCAGGCCATAATCACTTTTCCCTTCTGATTCTACTCTACACTGAATTTCTGTGAGCACTATTGCAATCTCTCATAAAAACAGAGGTGTTGCAGTGATAGCCACAGCTTGCTAAGTGATCCGGGTGATGTTACAGCCCACTGCGGTAATTCTAGGTGCAGAAGGCACAGGCGATTGTGGCATCTGTATCCAGCAGGGAGAGATGAGAGCATAGAAATCTGGGTCAGGGGCTCTTATGTTCCTGGCTTAGCTTTGCTTGGAGAGGAGACTTACAGGAGAGATACCAGATGCAGGGAGTTAGTGCAGCTCGCTAGCAAGAGCTTTTCCCAGCAGGTTCTGCTGTCGTGTAGAACTGCACCGTGATTCTAGCCTGATTTTTCTCCCTCGCCGCATAAGTAGAAATAGCTATGAAAGCATGGAAAAGGAATGTCCGTGTCTGCAATCCTTGGCTTTGTCTTTTTGCAAGGGTATTTGTAGCTGATGTAATGGATCTCTGCAGAAGAGTGTCTAAATATGCACTCTGTTTGCAGCCTCTGTGGAGCTATTGAGAGTAAGGTAAAGGCAGGGTGGATGTGTGGGACTGCCTTTGCAATAGGGAAGGAGGAAATGCTTGACAGGTCTACACGACGTGCGTGCTGTGTGCTGCTGAACGCAGCAATTAAACACGGGCTGCCTTTCCTGTCACGGGGAGGGGATGAAGCAGGTCTGAGTCCTGCTTTGTTCTTCTAGGAAGCTGCCTATTAATATCTGTCCTCCTGAGAAAACTTCCTGGAATGATGAGAGAGATGTAAGGGCAAATTTACACGAGCACACACACACAAAAGAGGGCTTTATAGCAGGGGATGTCTTATTGTCAACCTCCTCTGATTGCTCTGAATTGCTTCCTTATAGATCCCACCACAGCCCCGACGTGCTGCTCCCGTCACGCCCCCTCCTCCGGAGAAGCGCAGGAACACCCAGGTCGCGGCACCCCCCAAAAGTAAGGGCGCCCACGCCGTAGCGCGCGGGCCGCGGGCCGCGTGGCGCTGCCAGCTCTGCTTGCACGCGCAGAAGAGCAGCCCTTTGCTTGGTGCCAAAGGGAACACGGGGTTTGAACTGGTTTAAATTCCTAAAGGCTTCAGTCCTGACGGTGGTGGCCAGGGCACCTTCGGGTCCTCTCTCAGCTCTGAGGACATTGCCTGGGCCTTGCGCTCTCTCCTGGCAGCTGCAGGCGGATGCCACGCGCAGTATCCGTGTGAGCTTCCCAATCCGGCTGCCTCGGAGAAGGGGCTCTCGCTGGGGAACCAACCTTCTCGCTGCCCAGCTGGCCGGCCCGACCAGGGCACCACCTGTGATTTAAGGTCCCTGTGGCCATTTGTCTGCCGCAGGTGCTGTGGGTACCTCCGCGGAGGCAGAACTGGGATAAGGGTGGAGGATTCCCGGATGGAGCTCACTGGTAGCTCCAGGACAGGCTCAGCTCAGCATTGGCTCCCAGGCTGCAGAGCTTTGCACGGGAGTCAGATGAGATCCGTGTGGAATTGGTGTCTGTGGGAATAACACCATTCCCAGAGCAGCAGTGACCACTGGCATGGCCATGTCCGCACTGTGGGCAGGTAGGGGAGCTGGTAGGCACAGAAAAACAAGGGAGGAGAGAAAAGAAGGGGGATGCTGAACCCCTGTGGGAGGAAAGGGTCCTTTTTCCTGCCCAGCTTGTTCTTGCCTTGAGATGGGCCCTTTGTACCAGTGGGGGCTCATGGAGGCCTTCCCAAAAGGACAGGGCAGCCCCAGGCTGGGGAGCTGCAGCAAGAGGAATCCTGTGGCTTAGCTACAGGATGGGCTGCTCAGCAGAAAACATGTGGAGGCACGGCATGTGTCTGTTCCTCGTTTGGTATGGGAGAAAGCTGGGGCATCAGGAAAACTGGGAGGCTCCGGGAACACTTGGGCAGAGCTGTGGTCTCGGAGAAGTGGACTCCCCACGGGCTGTGCTCCTTCCCTGGCAGCTCCAGCATCAGCTGTTCTCTCTGTGCTCTACATGAAGGTATCCTAGTGCTTGCCCAAGAAACTGTCTATTTTTATAGTCAAGGAAGGATTCATATATGTTTCTGTCCCCTAGAAACTAATTCATAAGGCTTAGCAGAGCTGCGTATTAGGCCTGTCAGTAAAGAAAAATCTTAACAATTTGATTGCCTATAGTAGATTTTTTTTTTTTTCCCAGACAAATGGGACAAGTACCATTCCTGGAGCTAGGCAAAACTAGAAGGGAGAAAGAAATAAGGCAGAAAATCTGCTGGTGGCTTGTGAAAGCGGTGTGTGCTGTCAGGTCTATGGGGCTTGTGCTCAAACATGCAAGAGTGCTGAGAGGGAGAGACCACAAGTGCTTGTCAGCCAAATGTTTTCCCCGCTGTTGATGCTGACTGGCGTGCACGTGTACGGCTGGGGCGAAGGGAGAGATCTGAGCAAGAGGGAGATGCTTGCTGGCATGCCAGGCGCCCAGTGGCTCCAAATTCTCAGGCATGTCACTCAAAAGTAAAGGCTTACCTCCTGAACACAGGGAAAGGTTCTTGCTAAGCCAAGGGAAAAGACTTTTCTGTCCCTTAGTCCCGTTTCTGCCTCCCTCCCTTCCCCTGGTGAAACACTAAGCCCTTTGAAGGGTATTCATCTCAATAGAGTAGTTTTCTCCTTTCTGAAGAGGTGATTGTGCAAGAATGCTCCAGAGGGAAGTCAGTTTTGCTTTGAGATAAGTGAGGCAGGAAGAGGAGTTAAACTGCTCTGGTAGCATGCACAATGAGCCTTTTAATGGCCTCTGCTGCAGCGAGTTGTTTTTTTTTTTTTTTCATTTTTCCTTTGATGCTGTTGCTAAGGCATTTTTAATTGTTCCCTTTCAGATACTGTTGAAATTATCCCTGGGTCAGCTTCCAGCGCCTCCTCTGTAAGCACGACGTCCCTGGACACCTTGTACACGGCTTCCTCTGCGTCGGAAGCCGCTCTCCCGACGGCCGCGTCCAGCCCGGCCAACACGCCGCCCCCCGTCCCCAGCCGCAGCGTCCACACCACCATCACCCGCAACCTGGACGCGGGCTCAGGCGCTCACCCGCGCCACGGGGCCTCCCCGAAGGAGGGGAGCAGCAAATCCCCGCAGGGCAAGCGGGCGGCCCCCGCGCCGCCCGCGGACCGGGGGCTGCCGAGGGGCAGCGCTGCCGGCGGGGAGCAGGATCCGCAGGGCGCGCCGGTAGCTCCGGCCGCCGGCCTGGAGGCCTTCAGCGCGCTCTGCCTCGACGACAAGAAGGCGGCCGCGGGGGAGCCCGCGGCGGCGGAGCCCGGCGGGCTGGCGGCGGCCGTGCCCAAGACCATCGGGGCCGAGCTCATCGAGCTGGTGCGCAGGAACACGCACCTCAGCTACGAGCTGTCCCGCGTGGCCATCGGCGTCGTGATCGGCCACATCCAGACCTCCGTCCCGGCAACCAGCAACGTCATGGAGCAGATCCTCATCTCTGTGGTGGAGAGTAAGGTAACGAGCGCAGGGTGCCGCAAAGGGCCACGGCACGGGGGGCGGCTACGAGGTGTCATGGGCTCACGGCTCCTTCTCCCCTCCAGTTTGGGAGGGCAAGTGCAGGGAGCTCCCAGGGGAGAGGGAAGAGCTGCCCCAAGGGAGAGGGGAGGCGCCGGGCGCTGGGAGGAACTGCGGGGCGGGAGGCTGCGGCCGCTGGCAGGGTTGTGACCGCAGGAGGGCACCGGCCAGGGGACAGCAGCCGCCGAGGTGCCACGCGCAGCGGTGGCCGCAAAACGGTGGCCGCAAAAGGGCCGCAGGAGCAGAGGCTGCAGGACAGGACGCGGTCTGAGAAGAGGGGCCTGGGCTGGTGTGGGGGCTCCTTGGCGTGGTGGGAAACGAGGCCTCTGCTTGGTTTCGTGATTGCTGCCGATCAGAGTGAAAGCAGAGAGAAGTTAAAAGAAAATGCAAGAGGCTTGACACCAAAGAATGGGGGGGAAGGAGCGTGGCGGGGACGAGCTGAACGCTGAAAATGAATAGACTGTACCGTGCAGAAAGAAAAAGCAGAAGAACAAATGCTGCAGCTAAAGGCTGGGGCCGAAAGGTCAATTGGGAGTGAAATGCAGAAGCAAGACGGCTCTGGCTGCTTCTCTGCTGTTTGCCTTCGTTGTGAGAGCTCACGGCGAGCCGCGGTGGCAGCCCGGAGCCGGGGACAGAAATGACTGCTGACTTCTTGAAGAGGTGTTTTCTGCTACAAATGCAGCAAAGAGAAGCTGAGGAAAACGGCTCCCTAGTAATACATGATTGTTTATAGGAATCTCTTGTAAAGTAACTCACTGTGAGAACTTTGTGTTTTCTTCTAGCGTGCCAGAACGTGCGTGGGTTCAGCGTGCCCTTGCGTACTATGGATCTGCGTGTGTTTTTCTCTTAAAACTGCGGAGCACACACAGCTGCTTTGCTGGTGCTGTCTCGCTACGTGTACTTCTCTATTATCCTCTAAAACACTGCTCAGCCTTTTTTTTCTTTTCCCCTTCCTTTTCTTCTTTAACCGCAGAAGAGTGGAGAAGGAGCACTATCTTCAGCTTGCTCTGAACAGACCTTATAGCAAAACGATCCCGCATTCCCCTTCCCTCTGTTACAGAGGCCCGGGGGGAAAGGTGCAGGAATGCTGCCCGCGTGCCGAGTACAGCCCCGAGGAGCACATTTCACACAAACATCTGACATTAGAGTTGCAGTGCTAATGGCAAGATTATAATGAACTGTTTGGAGGCATTTGAATACAGAAGACTAGTGGCATTCAAATTTTACATCAAATCATAGTCTAATTAACTGTCTGCGTTGAATCCTGTAAGCAACCATCGAGTCTCAGTTTGTGGCCATAACCCAACAGTTAATTGCTTCCTACTCCCGAAACAATATGGTATTAACGTGTGATCTGGATTCAGCAAAAAAATTTAGCTGTTTCAGGCAAATGTTCTGGCTCTGACACACACTCCAAGCAGTCCCATTTGGATTCCTGCTGTTTGGACCTTGGACAAGACTTGAATATTATTTTGGTCTTAAATACCTGCTCTCAGAATACAGTAATTTAAACTCCACGGAAGTCATTTAGTGAAGGACAAACAGGTGCCAAGTTTCTGCAGCTGGGATTTGAAAACCTCCATTCATGGCCGTTACTGCAGACCAGTCTGTGAAGCATCAGCAGAAACTGAGTCGATGCGGGGGAGACTGCCTGTCTACCTGAGACTGATACCAGCATCTAGCAATCAGCGCACCTGTGGGCTTAAAAATGCTAGGTATTCCATGGAGGGGCCAAAGAAGATACTGTCTTTTCTCATAAAATGTAGCGACAAGTCTTGAGTTGTACCATTTTTGGAAGGAGAACCGAGGTTGGCTTGCTCGGTGCTCTCATGGGAATATTTTGGTTAGGGTTTTCCTGACTGTGCTGCGTAGAAGATGCATCTCTGCTGGTGCCTGGTACCAGATGAGGGTTTTCATCTTCTGGTATAAAAGTCTAGCTCTGGCAGGTGAAAGGACTGTCTTGTGGGATTGCAGGGAGGCTGCACTGCCTTGGCTTTGCTAGTGGAGTTTAATGGTACAAATTATGATTATAGACTTCCTTTCATTCATTACATCAAATCGTTCCATGATCTCACGGGCTTCTGTTGATAAAGTGATGCCATGTAGGATTATTGCTGAATCTTTGGTTCTTGGTTAGGGTGTTTTGTTTTTCAGTTTCTAACTTCTTAAATGCCTCTGCACCCTAATCCATGCAAATACATGGTCAATATGTCTGTATATTTTTCCAGGGTTTTTCCCCTCAAAACGTAGTAAGATGGTATTGATTAAAGCTTTGATCTACTGATAGTACATATCAAACCTATTTCAAGGTTCGCATCGCATTCTTTAGTTATATCCTTTCTGCTCCTATTCCAGACTTAATTTGAAGTCAAATGGCTTTTCCACTGAATCAATTCTAGAATCCAATATCTCCCTCTTACTCCCAGCACATTCTGAAGGTTGAATCGCCATGGCATTTTACTCTTACTTACCTTGCATCTGCCCAAAAGTGCCTCACAGAGAGCGAGAAAGAGCCCTCCAGCTGGGACAGCATCGTGGTCTGACTTCTAGAGGAGGTACCTGGAGGATTTGTTGGGAGTGTGTGGATAACCAAGTAAGGAGAAGAGCCAGAACAGCGGGTGCCAGGCTCCTGAGCTACTCAGCCTGTAGGAAAGGGACTCCAGGAGGAAGACGCCGCGTTGGGAGCCTGGCCTGTAGGAGCAAATATGCCAGGTTGGCTTCCCCACGTAAGGGTTGTCCTGGCCTTGAGCATGGCCCTTCTTGTCCTTGAGCCACTTCCTCTCCAATAGTTTATGGACAGAAAGCACAAAGGGAAAGGAAACCTCTTTTCAAAGGCAGTGCTGCAAAGTCAGTGTAAATAGTAAACTGGAGCTGGCTTTTATGGGAGCTCCTCTGAAATTTGGCCATAACTAAAGATAATATAGATGCTACTGGATTTCCTGGCATCTAGAGAATCACTTAGATTAATCTGTGCTGATGAAATGGGATTGCATTCAGCTCTGCAGAGTTATCCCTCTCTGAGAGGAGGGGGTAGCACCGCAGACGTCTTGTCCAGGGAGCTCCATGTGCGGGTTTATTAAACTGAGTGAGAGGCAGGGAGAGTTGCCTCATACACCGTCTGGCTACACCTGGAGGGAGCGCTCCCAGAAAACTGCTGATCTGCTTTTTATTAGATTAGCATTGCAGTATTCCTGGCGTGGCTCAGACCCACCTCCAGTGGCCTTAAATTTAAGCTTTCAAAGTGCTGGCAGCGCCGCATGACGCGCTGTAGCTGCGGAGCCCACCCAGCAGCGCTTGGTGCCAGCGTGGCCGAGCCTCGTGTGCCGGCGCCAGCGCCGTCTCCTCTGGGCCTTGCTCGAAAGGGGGGTTGTTTCTAGCAAGACAGGGGCGCTTTGCTGGGCTTGGCTTCTCCACGCTGGGCTTTGTGCCCGGCTCTGCGTGCCCGGCTTAACGGGGAGCTCAGCAGGGCTGAGCTGTCGAGGCTGTTTTACGGGACTGCTCTTAGCGTGCCTAAGTAGGGCTCCCTCTCAGTGAAATATTGTAGGAAATGTGAATATGGAGACGGAGAGGGCTGCGCTAATGCTTAGGCAAGTCTTTTGCTCCTTAATTGCTGCAGGAGTGACCTCCTTTGTGCGGGTCTGTGCCAGAGCCTTTCAGCGCGCGTGTCGGGGCTGCGGCCGCCCAGGGAGAAGCGGCTGAGCTCGCGCGTGGAGCAAACGCTCAGCTAGCTGGAGGGACCTTGCGCGGCGCTCGTGCGCGCTGCTGCCGCCGCGGAGCCGGCAGCGCGGGCGCTCCGAGCAGGGCGGCCTCTCCCGCCGTGGTTGGGAGGCTCCGCTGCACCCGCGAGGCGAGGCATTCCCGGGATGGTCCCCGCGGGCGCTCCTCTGGCCGGGAGCTGCCCGGTGCCCGCTCCTCGTGCACCGTGGGCCTCGGCGCTTCCAGGGCCTGCCAAGGGGCCTGATTCGCCCCGGCCTGAGCAGGAGAGTTGGGGGCAGTGGCGGCCGGTGCCGCTGCGCCAGCCGCGTGGAGGACCTTGGCCATAGAGCCATCTCACTGAAGCCCATGAGGAGCTTCATGCTCAGTGGCGTCTGCGGGCGGCAGCGGAGGGACTGGAGGGAGCAGATTAGCGTTAAGAGGCTGAGGAGAATTTAGAGGTCATTAAAACGAGTAATCATTAAAACACTCATTTAAACCCACGGTGCAGCGGTGGCCGGAGGCAAGAGCAGCCCTGCAGCGCTCGGAGGAGGTGGGTGGGGAACCATCTCCCAGACTCCCGTCTCCACCATCTCCTGTGTCTCCTTGGACCAGGAGGGCAGGGGCCCTCCTAGGGACAGGAGGAGGTTGTGTGACCAAACGAGCCTCCCCGTGGCTAAGGTCACTCGTTAGGTGCTTAATTGCAGCTAGCAGGAAATTGCCTGTGCCCCGTCAGCGAAGCCGCCCCGCGCCGCCGGCAGCCTGGTGCCCGCCGGGCAGTCCGTCCCTCGCCAGAGTTCTTCGGAGCACGCTGGCCTCTATGGTCACGTTAAACCAGCACGTGCCCTCCTTCCCTACCTGCCCGGCAAAGGCTGTGTAATTAACAGTGACAACAAGAATACTTTTTTTATTATGTAGTTGAAACACTGAATCAAAGTCCTAATGAGTTCGCGCCTTAAATACTGTGAAGCAAATTACCAACAATTCTGTCTCTAATAAAGCACTTCAGACGTTGCAGTTAACGCGTCTGGAGTCGCCCCTCTGCAGAGGGCAGCGGGGATGGAGACGTGCAGGAATGGGCCGTGTTCCTGCCCTCCGAGGAGGGGACGACCCGTGCAGTCGTGCTCTGAGCGTGGGGCTGTGCTTGCGCGTGGGCTGTGTGTATATATATATATATATATATATATACACACACACACATGTGCAGATATAGCTTTGTCCTGTGAGCGAGTCTTCCCAAGCTGATTAACGTCCTCTGGGGGTGGCTGCTCCTCCCAGGAGGGCCATGACAGCTTGGATTTAGAGCCTTTCTGGCCACACGCTGCCCCCAGCACCTGGTTCTGAGAGCTGGAGTCCAATTTGATCGTTCAGTGCAATAGTTTTGCAAGGAAAGGAACAGGGGTAGATGCCTCAGAGGCATGAAAGCTGAAATAGTGTGTGTGTCTTAAAGTTACTGTGTTTGCTGCCAGCTCTTGACCGAGTGAGATCCACTGTCAGTCCCGAAGTAAAGATTAGGCTAAACAGTCACTCAAGCAACAGCCAACAGTCAGGACCCCAATAACTGATGATATTTTTTTCTTTATCTTGCAGAACCTGAGCTCTGGGCTGCCCTCGGGGCAGGTCTGCCATGACGAGCAGCGGCTGGAGGTGATCTTCGCCGATCTGGCCAGGCACAAGGATGACGCTCAGCAGCGCAGCTGGGCGCTCTACGAGGATGAAAATGTCATCTGCTGTTACCTGGAGGAGCTGCTTCGCATCCTGGTGCGTAAACGTCTTCCTTTGCAGGTGTAACAAAGCACGTAAGTCAGTCCCCCTCACAAAGGTGTTCTGAAAGGAATCGTAGAAATGTCCTTCATGGTAGGTGTAGTATTTACCTGTTGTAGGAAGAAATCTTCACCTCCAAAAAAATCCAACCTGCCCCAGCAAGCCTAGAAGTTTGCTGTGAGAGTCGTTGCACACCTTGGCCCATGTTGAACTTCTTCCTTGTCTACGTGTGTGCACAAGCCAGGCGGTGTCAGGCGCAACCGTAGATTGCATTGTAAATGCTGGTGTCTTTCTCTTGATCTCAACACATGGCTCACGTTCTTGCTGTGGGGCCTGCAGAGCAAAGGAAAGTGGATTTTGTGCAACAGTTTCCTCATAATTTGGGAGAGAGGGGAGATGTTCCCAGGATGGGAAAAGTACTGGTTTTGCTGTGTGCAGCTGCAAGGTGAACTCAAAGTACTGCTCAGGTCATGGTTTTGGATGATCTCATTTCAAGAAGCACTGTATGGCAAAGATGTTTCTTAAGAATTCACTTTGATACAGAATCTGCAATGTGGCTGGCTCTTCTTGAGCTGTCTTCATGGTCCAGCTTTGGTTTCTTTGCAAGCTGGTTTGGCTGGGGCTACAGAAACCTAAAAGAAAGTAGTTTGCCCCAAGCTAGAATTGCAGCAGTTACCTTGCTGCTTTGAGGTACCACTGGACTGACCTGTTCATTTGTTTTTCCAGACAGATGCAGACCCAGAAGTTTGCAAGAAAATGTGCAAGAAGAATGAGTTTGAATCAGTTTTGTCCCTTGTGGCATATTACCAGATGGTAAGGTGGCAGGACGCATCGAGTCTCTTCTTCCGGAGGTTTCCCTGAAGATGCAAAAGAGTGGGGCCACTGTGAGGAATGTGTAACGTTTTTCCCCCAGACGGGGCAGGCCTATGAGCCGGACAGGGCTCTAGGGCGTCCCTTTGCATGCTGGCCAGTGCCACGTTATGCATGCAAGTCGTATGGAGGAGAAGATACTCCACTTGAGCAGTAGCTGGCACTGTGAATGGAAAAGTTTGCTGCTTTTATTAGCTCCACTGAGGGCCAGAATCAGCATCTCTAATGTCTAGAGGAAGGATTTCCGAGGATGCCTTGGGAAAGCTGACAGGCTGTGACTGCCCCTCTTTTAATTGATGCACTCCTGTGCATTAGTAAATAGCTTTGCTTTGGAAAGTAGGTTGTGAGTAAAAGCCTTGGGACTGAGGAAGCAAATCAGTATTCAGAGGAAGAAATGGAAGTTTTGTCTTCAGTGTCTGTGAAATGCTGCTTTCGCTCTCCTGCTGCAGTTGACTGCTGTAGGACTGTGCCGTGGGTTGGAGGCCTGTGCTCAGCTTGGCCGAGTCCCCAGCTCCCGCACGTCCGGCCTTGCTGCACTGGGTGTTCGGTGGGGCACTTCGGTGTCTGAGCCCAGGGCCTGCCGTCGGGGCTGCAGCGCGTTTGGGACCGTGGGAAGGCAGCCTAGGGCTGACGGTGCCTGCTGACTTTTGCTCGGTGCCGCTTTCTGACGAGGGTTTCGGGGAAGCCTGGCGGACACGGGACAGCTGAGTCTCCTGCCTGGCTGCTGTGGGCTCCAGGGCCAGCGCTTGGCTCGGTTGCCTTCCCTGAGCCCTGGCTTTGCCCGACGTGTCACTGCCCCTGAGCTCCCGCGTGGGATTTGCAGGTTGAGCACTGGGTCTGGACCCTGCCCGGCAGCCCCCAGCACTTTCTGGTGCTCCCAGCACAAACCCAACAGCTTCTCAGTTAAGGAGCAGGAAGCAGGATGTGAAAAGTCACTACTGGAGGCTGAAGAGGCCTGGGGTGTTGATTGGTATCGGTGTCATCAGATGAGACCTGGCATTTCAGCTCTGATCTCTTCTTGCTGCAGCCTGTCCCCTGACCAAATGGGGAAGTGGCCAGTTGTGAATGTTATCTTAAAAGGACCCCCAGGTTGTTGCTAAAAACTACTGGAGCTTCTGTTTTTCACTCTTACCCTGGGCTGCTCTGTAGCTTTTCCGGCAGCAAGGCAGCTTAGCCGCGTGACCTCCGCCTTGGAGCAAGGCCTCGTGCGGGACGTCTTTGGGTCTAATCAACTGTCGTTGCAGGAACACAGGGTGCCCCTGCGACTGCTGCTGCTGAAATGCTTTGGAGCAATGTGCAGCTTGGACACTGCCGTTATCTCGACGCTCGTGAACTCTGTGCTGCCGATGGAGCTGGCGCGCGACATGCAGACCCACACCCAAGGTGAGCCGCCGCTGACGGCTGCCCGGAGCCGCCTCCCTCGGCCTGGGGCTCTCCGTTAGACTCTTGCAGCAGCGCTGCTGCTGTCGCTGCCTGTTCCACGTGCCTTGTGCTCCCGCAAGGAATGTGTCTGTTTTGAAAGTCAGTCTCGGGTTATCGCAGGCGTGAGTGGAGAATGCATGGGAGGAGGGGAAGTGTCAGCCCAGTGGTGTAAGGTGCTTTAGCTCTTGATCATGCCTCTATTCGTCCGTATCATTTCTTGTAGAAGTCTTAAAGCACATTTTGAGCGATAATGCTAGAGCTCTGAACAAAGCTGTGATCATGGTCAGTAAGTGTCCCCCACTCGGTACGGAGCTCCTTCTTTCAACCAGTTGCACTTCCAGGAGTGGAAGATGAGGAATGGACATAATCCTCTCTCAGCCCACTAGCTTTAGCATTACCCTTTGAGGTCCATGGGAAGATTTGGTGGGGGGGCCAATTATTGCTAGTTTTGTCCTCCAAAGATCCTGTTTAGCCTGGTTCCTGTTACCGCGGAGCAGCCAGAGTGCTGGGGGGAGAATGTAAGAAGGTGGACACACAGTGATGCCCGCCAGCATTGCTTTCCCAACCCTATGTGTCTTTAAAAGGGTGCTGAAACCCTCTTGATTTAATCTTAGCCTGCGATTAAAGTAGCTGTTGCATGGCCTTGTGCATCAAACCAAAAGAGCCCCAAAATTTGGAGTCTTGCTGCTGGAAGTGCAACGTGGTGATGGGCCTGTAGGGATTATTGTGTGTGCTCAGGACAGGGACCATCCCATCTGTTTTGCTTGAGCCAAGGGCCTCTGCACGGTCGCTGCCTTAGGTGTCTGGAATGGAAGTTCCCAGCACCCGCTCCAGAGGGTGCCGAGTGACCTGTGCCACGGACAGGACCAGGGAGGCGAATTGGGTGCCAGTGTTGGGACATGGAGGGGTGAAAGTCGAGCGTATTGCAGAGGGCTTTGTGCTCCCCTCCGCTTAGATGCTTTAAAGCGTAAACAGCTGAAAGGCAGCGTGGCGGAGAGCGATTGAAAAAGATTTTCAGCTCAGGCTTGTTACACTGAGTTAGTGTGGGGAGGCACTGAGATCGTTTTGCTTAAACTGGCTGAGCTTTCTCTCTGTGTTCCCGCAGTCCAGCAGCCGTGCGGGGTGAGCGTAGCACGCACGTAGTGTTTTATCTGGGTGCACGTGAGAAATCTCTTCTCTAGGCTGATTTTTCTTTTTTTTTTTTCCTCTTGTCTGAGGGGCAAATGGCACTTGGCGATGGGACTGTGACTGTGTTACTGTGACAAGCTCACTCCTGATCTTGTGCTGCCAAAACACAAACTTTTCTCTTGCCTCCATTTCCTAATGCATAAAGAACGTCTCCGGGTGGATGTGCTCCGTGCCCTGCTCAGACGGGCTGCGGGCTCCCGCTCTGCCCTCGCAGGGCGGGCAGCTCCCGGCCCGCAGAGCGGCTCCCTGCGGCTCCCCTCGCTGCTCCCTGCCTGCGGCAGCGTCCGGGCCGCGGAGCTTTTCCTGTGCCTGGCTCTGCCCCTTGCCCGTGGTGGAGCCTCGAGCTCTGGTAACTTCTGAGCACCTTGGCTGGTCTCCGCGTAGACTAAACGTTACCACTCTTGACGTGTGCCTGGCTCTCCATGACTTTCCCCCCAGTGTTTCTGGTTGATTCGGGTCTGTCTCCCAGCAAGTGTTAGGCTCTGCTTTGGGAACTGGAAAGCTTTGCAGGGTGTGTGGGGGAGAAGGGGGCTTGAGCATTTCGCACATCTGCTCCACCCTGAGCACCTCCATCCTGCAGCCGTGCAGCCTCTCCGCTCGCTGGTTTGGCTCAAGACGAGCTGCTTTCTACCCTCTTCGCTCTGGTACTTAGTACGGGCACAGCATGAAAAGCTGCTCTTCCTGCACTTTCTTTGCTGGTAGCCAGTGTTTAGTTGTGGGAGCCTCTGAGCTTGGGGGCAGATCCTGTGCTACCTTCCTTCACTTGTCGTAGGACTGTTGCCTGTGGAGCACTCGCTCCCGTCGGCCTTAGCAGCAGTGCTCCAGCGAAGCACCCTGCCCTGCACAGGGCTCTGGAGCCATTGGCAGGTCCCTCCTACCATTCTGCTCCTTTTGTGTCGTGCCACCAAATGGCAAGCACTGCCTTGCCTGAAAGCATGACCTTGAATGCTGCAGCCACTTGAGCTCATTTTGGTACCAGAAGCTGGGGAATAGCAGCCGATCCGTGACATACCGTGGAATCGCTAATCCCGTCTGCAGATGGCAGGGCCAGCGCGGCGGCTGGCAGCACGGAGCGCCCTGGGGCTGCTGAAGTGGCCGCAGCAGCTCCGCGGCTCCCGCCGGCGCGGGGTGGCCGAGCCCCAGAGGCTGCACGGCCGCTGCTGCCGCTGCTGCTGCGCGGGTCGTGGTGCCGCGGCGCGGGGCCGCGTTGCCCTGGGCCGGCGCGCGCCTTGCCTGCTGCCCGGCTCTTCTGGCAGGTGTTGGATCCGCACGGCCGCTTCCCTCTGGTGCAGCTGGCTCCACGTCTATCCGTGTGCTGGAAGAGCTTATAATAAGACGCAGCAAGGCAGAATTAGCCAGAGCACTTCCAAAGAAAACAGACGGGGATAATCCAGCCTGTAATCGCAGCTCTCCCCGCTGCAGGTCCCCACTGCAAGGCAGCTGTCGGCTCCTTTTGCTCGAGTTGCAGACAGTCGTGTCTGCTGCCGGTGCCCTGATCTTGCACTGCTGTATTTAGAGGTGGAAAGCAAAGTCTCTGAAGGCTTCTGAGAAATTCCTCTCATCTGTAGTGTCGGCTTTCTCACCAGTACCTCAGCAAGCTTCAGAAACAGAGACCAGCGTGCAAACAGCCTCACTGCTCTGCCCTCCACAGCCCTTTGAGCGATTCTTATCAGTCGGACGGCGGCAGAGCTCACTAATGGGTCACCATTCTGAATTCCTTCAGAGGAATCGTATTAATGCTGTTTATTTTCTTGCAGACATTGGTACCACCCTGAAAGGGGGGGGGGGCTGAAAAAGCTGTGCGTTGAATGGCAAGCGCTGTGTGGTCAGCATGACACTAACGTGCTGAAGGACACGGCCAGGGGAAGCCCAGCTGCAGGGACGCTGGAACCTGCAGAGTCGCTGCTGAGGGCACTGGCTTGATCTGGGTTTGCTCCCAGCTCAGCTTTGCGACTCCACTTCTCAGCTTCTCAGCATCATTTGATTTTAGGCAGAGCTGGCGAGAGGTGCCATCTAGCCGTGGAGTTTGCTGCCACTCAGGATGAATGGACGTCAGCTCATAGCAGGTGGGCCAGGGATGTTACGCCACCCTCCCCCGTCTAATTAATCTCTTCTTCCATGTTTCCTACAACCACATGTTTATCACTGGCTTTTAGTTCTCTGATCATTGTTTCATTGCTCCTGATGTGATGAGAGAGAATGTTTAGTTTGCGAAGGCCTCTTAGGAACACGGGAACAGCAGGGCCCTGTATCTGCTTCCTGCAGCATCCTGCCTCCAATGCCAGCGCCGGGGGCCTTGGAGGAAATGAAGAAATCGTGTAGCAAACAATTACGGAAGAACGTGGCCAGACGGGAGGCTTTTCCCCAGCTGGAGGTGGCTGGTGGCTGGTTATGCCTGGAAGCATTTGCTACCTGTCTGCTCTAACTGTGCATGTTCCCATTACCTCAGTGCCTGTCAGAATCTTCTTCTGTTGCAGTGAGCTTTGGCATCACTGACACCTACTAACCGAGAGTCCTTATATAAGTAGGAATTATATTTAAGTCATTAAATGTCCTCCCCAGCTTTCATGTTGTGAGTAAACAGCAGGTTCCATTTTTTTCCTGCTGCCACCTGGTCTTGACTGCTCTCGTAGAAGCCCTTAATCTTGTTAAAGCTGTAGTGCCTCTGGTGAAGCACTAAATGACCTAAGCGCGTCTTTACTTGAGGTTTTTGCTCTTCGAGGACTTGGGCGTCTCGCAGAGCTTTGACAGAGCCTGCGTGTGCTTTGTTTGCAGAGCCCTCGCTTAGCGAGCTGCCTTTGGTGCCCTTGGGCTGGAGTGAATCTCCAGCCTCTCCTCCTCGGAGCAACCTGGGAGCTGCCAGGTGCTGCCAGCCCTATGGCCAGACCAAGAGTGACCAGTGACAGGGACGTGCAGAGAGAAGGGCAGTGTCTTCGAGGGTTGCAGGGGGATTCGGAACAAGCAGGAGCCCTGCTGGGAAGCAGGGCTGTAGGGAGAGAGAAGCCTCACACGTTGAAGGGAAATACGTGTGTGTGTATTTTAAAATAATCAGAAAGTACTGGTTTGGTCGGTCTTTATTTGGAAAATAAGGGCTTTTTCAGGGAGATGTGATTGAACTTTGTTTAGCTTTTCTTTGTGGAACCTTGCTTCATAAACATAATGCTTATTTTCTGGTAAACTTCACGCTCCCTGAACTGGATGGAGGCTTCTTGTTGTTACAGCCCAGCTCCTCTTCTGTGGCTGTTTCCCTGTGAGTATCTGCAGCGTCGTAGCCAGCACTGAAGCTGCAGGGGAGGCGGCGCGGCGGTTCGGAGGGGTGTCCAGCTGCAGCTGCTGCCGGCAGGAGTGGTGCTGGCCTCGCCTTGGCCACGCTGGCGCAGGAGCCCCGGCGGGCCCGGCAAGGGGAGCCGTGACGCGGCCTCCGCGGAGGCCCCGCGTGCCGCCGGGCAGAGCCGCCGCAGCACGAGCAGGGCTGCGGGGATGGCGGCGGCGCTCTCCGGGGGCGGTGGCAGCTGAAACGGGCGCTATTCCGAGCTGGCCAGATGGATGCATTTCCTGGGTTCGGTAATTGCGTAACTGTGCGGTGTGTCCTGGGACTGTGCAGGGGAGGCTTTTAATTAGTCGCGTGAGGTTTGCCCAGATCCGCTTAAGTAGAGGAGGAACAAATGAGATGTTTTGTTTTGTTGTGATTATCCTCAAATCAGTCTGGAAACACATGGTGCAGAAGGCATGAGTTTAAAGCTGGGGGGAACATCCTTATGGATCAGTGAATCCAGGACTCGAGCCATCTAGTAGGTGTGAAGCATCTTAACTGTGTGGCTTTCAGGTGTCGCAGGGGGACAGGGTTTCGCAGCGCTCCGGTTACTAACGGCCGGACGCCTGTGCTTCTCCCGCAGATCACCAGAAGATGTGCTACTCCGCGCTGGTGCTGGCGATGATGTTCTGCATGGGGGAGCCCCTGCCCTATCACCACTACGGTGAGCAGCCTGGCCCGGCTGCCGCAATGGCGAGCCCCATGTATAGCCTTTATATGTCCAAAACAGAGCCTATAGTCTGTTTGCGTCCAAAATGGAGCCCGTTCCTGCTCTCGCTTTGGACAGGACGATGCAGCGCCGTGTATTTCAGGCTCTTAGGGGAAGTGGAGAGTACTGCAGTCAGCAGGGAGGGGCAGATGTGCCAGAGCTGCTCGTGTCACCCTTTCCCTTTCGTTCTTCCTCCTGCTGGAACGCAATCACTCCCTGATTTCCTGCCCCCCCTTCATGTTGTGTTCCCAGTATTTGGGAAGCGCCTGGCCTAAGTTTTCCTAGAAACGCAGAAGAGGATTTTCTACGTGTCTTCTCTGCAGCTTCACTTACCTTCCTGATAAACATACACAAGATCTAAGCTGGTACAGCAGGAACCAAGGAGAGAATCTCCTCAACTCTCACTATCGCTCCTTGTGTAACCCTAGCAATTATTTCCTGCAGGAGGACTTATTTGCATGGGCTCCTCAGCTTTCTTAATAGCAAAATTGGAAAATGAGTTATTACTAATGATCTTAATGATTATTTGTTTTAAAATAGATGTATTAAGCCAGTGGTCAAGAATATAAATCTCTACCTGAAGGGGTCCCTGGTGGTGGTGATGCTGGAACAGCAGCTAGAGCAGAATTTGGGATTTTATTTACTCTGGGACGGGAAAAAAAAGAAACAGCGGGGGACCAACTTTCAGCATTTCTGTGACCTGTGGATGGTTCCTTGAGCCGCTTGTCCTGCGCATAAAGACACTTCCGTTGTTCACCTGGTCCGTTGCAGGGTGGTGAATTCACTGATGCCTGGAGCTGGCTCTCTACTAATGGTTTTAAACACAAAAGCAGAGGGAATTGGCTTGCTTGGTCTGGTGGTTTCTTCTCCCTGTGCTGTAAATGCTCCTTTCTTCACATGCAGAGCATCTCAACTCGCAGTTCGTGCAGTTCCTGCTGGATGTGATTGAGGACGGGCTGCCCTCGGACACCACCGACCAGCTGCCTGACTTGTTTGTCAACGTCCTTCTGGCCTTCAACCTCCACATTCCAGGTTGGTGCTGCTGCTCTTCCTTGGTGGGATTTCAGTGCTCTGGAATGGGGGGCATGGAGAATGGGCATACAGGATCTCCCTGGGACCTCAAGGCTGCTGTGCTAACCTGTCCACTTCCCTGCACTCTGGCAGTATGCTGTGTTTGTCCCAAAGCTTCTGCTTGCCTAAGTATCGGACAAAATTCTAGAGGGAGAAAATAGCCAGAGACCTCCTGTCCAACAACTGACCGTTGAGACCCAGCGCTCCAGCGAAGCCCGGCGGATCCCTCTTCACGTTTGTGCCCTGTGATTGCTAGACGGTGCTTGCAGAGCGTGCACGGGGGTTAACTCCTGGCCCAGCTCATTTGGAAGAGAAAATGCTTCTTTGGACATTTCTCAGTATGGGTCCAGAAAGACAAGTCCTGCCTTCTGTAGCTCTTGACAAACCGTCTGCTCGCCCAGCTGCTCCTCTTAAGCCTCCTTCGATGCCTGTGTGTTGGGGATGGGCTCTTCAACCGTAGCCTCCGCTGCGCTCCTGCCTTCCCTCGTTCCCTGTCTTCCCAAGCCTACTGAGCTCCTTAGGAACAGCGAAACACCCGGGCTCCAGGAAGGGAATTTGCCCTCTCCCCGCCAGGGCTGCCCGGGCGTTTTGAAGCCTGTTGTTGAAAGAGGGAGGGTAGCGCAGGCCTCTTCATAGGGGCCACTTCTTAATCTGGGATGTGTGTGCAAGCTCTCCTGTTGCTCCAGCTGCTTTTGGTTAATGACTTCCTCTTGTTCTGCCTTTAGCCTTGGCGTTGGCAGAGAGGGGAGGATAAAGTGGCCAGGAGGGGCCAGCAACTCGTCTGTTACTTCTGAGTTGTGTTCCATTAATGTTTATGTGAAAGTTTCTAATTTAATGTGAAAGTTGATTGCATGGAGACTGATTAAATATGGTGTCTGCTGCTCTCATTCATTACCTTTCCTCACCCTTGCCCTACAGTTGCTGACTGCAGTAATTAGGTAATAGCTCATGACAGGCAGTGGGTTTTGGGGGCTTTATTGTGCACTCGGGGTGTAGCAGAAAGCACTGACTTGTTTCCTGATGCTAAGAAATCGTTGAATGATGTTCAGGTTCCTTATCAGCTGGTTGGATTTTTATTCCTCTTTCTCCCAAATCTATTTGCAGTTCAAGGATGCAGCATTAGTTCAAAAATCCTCCTAAAAACTATGATTATTTTGATGCCTTCCAATGTGAAGGATCCTGAAGCACTTCTCAGCATAAGAAATACTTTAGGGTTACCAGCCATGACACAGAAATAGCCACACTTTGCTGTTTGGATGCTTCGAAGTGTACATGTACACATATGTGTGTATATATAGCAGATACACATAATGTCTGCTAGGATGAAATATTTTAATTACAAGAAATCACCTCCAAAACAGATTAGGGAGCATTTTGTAGAAATTCTTCAGCGCCTCCTTTTGCACTGCCCAGTGCTGTTCCCTTGGCGTGTCCTTGGAAGCTGGCCCTGTTTCCTGTAGGAACTTGCAAGGTGATGAACTCCCACGGGCCCCTGCTGCTATGAAGATATCAGGAGCCCTTGGTTTGCAAGAGCTGGAGGTCATGTTTCAGATTAGAGAGCCCTTGCAAAGCATTTCACAGGCTCCTTAGACTTGTTGAGGTGCATGTGGAAAGTGTGAAGTGCTGTGTGTTCAGTGCACTGTTTCCAAACTCATTTCACTTTGTGTCCTCCCCTCTCCTGCCTGCCCCATCTTTGGGGCTGAAACTCTTCTCAACACCTCCCTGTGATGCCCCAAAGCTCCCACCAGAGCAATGGTGTGAAATGGGGCTGCACTTGTTTCTATTGCTGTGCTCCTCAGCCAAGAACAGGCTCCGCTAAGCAGCGTTCTCCCCTTAGTTCCAGAGCACAGCGTGATCATGACGACCATAAGCAAGCACTCCAACGTGAAGACTTTCACAGAAAAGCTGCTGCTGCTGCTGAACAGGGGAGGTGAGTGTGGGTGCCGCCCGCGGCACGCCGGGCTGCGCCTGCCGGCGCCGGGGACGCCGCTGTGGTCCCCGCCGCTCCTGCTCCGGGGCTGCCAGGGCGCTCGCCACAAGCCCTGCCAGGCCCGTGCTGGCCGCTGACACGCGCGGACCCTCGGGGGCTCCTGCCTGGAGAAACGTCGCTTTGGGAGAAACCGCCCACCCCAAAATTGCCAGCAGAGGTTGAGCTTTGTGTCGGCTCCAGACGCAGAGCAAAATCTGCTGTTTGCGCAGAGCTTTAGCGAAGCAGGTTGCTAGAAAGCCGGAGCAGAGCAGTGCCAGGCACTGCTGCCGGTGCCGCTGCTGTGCTTTGATAGCTCCGGAGCACGGGGCCTTGCGGCCTCGCATCCGCTGTGCTGATGTGCGGATGAATAACCCATCCTGCGGTGCTTGCAGCTCTGTGTTCACTCTGGCTTCCGTTCTCTCTGGGGTTGCAAGTCACGGTCTCCACAGCCCCTCAGCGCGGGGCAGCCCACAGCCCCCTGCTCGTGGCCGGCCTCCTCCCAAAGCCTCCGGGAGGAGCCCCTCACCGGCACGGCGGGGGAACAAAGAGCGGGGACCACAACCTCATGGAGACCTTTGTCCTGGGCCCTCCTTCCTGACAACTGCTGGGGGCCCCGCCGTGTCCCCGAGGCCCTCCCGGGGTCTGCAGGGACATCTTCTGAGGAAGAGCAGAGTGCCGTGTCCGGTTTGAACTCGGAGGTATTTCTTTCTTGCTCCCGGGACGTCGCTAGCCCGGCCTCCATGGCGAAAGCTCATTCCTGAGGCGGGCTCCGCTGCGCTGGCGGGCTCTGCCGAGGGGCCGCCGGACCAGGCTTAATAAACCAGGAGGAAAATGAATGGGAGATGCTGCGCGAGGAGGGGAGGCCCGGGAGGGGATGTGCTAATGAGCTTTCACCTGGGGTGCTAGGTGAAAGCACACAGTGATTAATGCTAATGCTAATGAGTCTGGTTTGGGCTTGGTGCCCCGCAGAGCTGCCATGCCCATTATGCAGCTTCATGCAAAACGCTCCTGCCGCATCCACGAAACCCGGCCCCAGGCAGGGAGCACCGGGCCAAGGTCAGGGCAGCAGCCCCTCCAAAATCTCCCTAGTCTGATGAAGGGAAATGTGCTGAACATGGCGGGGACGGCCCATGGGGAATGTTGGGCTTGACGCAGTGTCTCTGCCACCTGCAGACGACCCGGTTTGTATCTTCAAGCATCAGCCGCAGCCGCCGCACTCGGTGCTGAAGTTTCTGCAGGACATCTTTGCCAGCAAGGACACTGCCAGCATCTTCTACCACACGGACATGATGGTGCTGATAGACATCCTGGTGCGGCAGATCGCCGATCTCTCCCCTGGGGACAAGGTGCTCGCAGGGACCCCTGGGCTCGCCGAGGCTCTGAAAAGGAGCAACCCCCAGAGTAGCCTGGCTCTCCATGGGGCCTGCTTGGTGTGGGCAAGACTGGAGTCTGGGGTGGGCAGAACGCTCCTGGGTGCCGCGTCTGCCCTGGGGGGTGAGGAGGAAGAGGAGATTTATCCTGCCCTGGCACACAGCAGTGGAAAAGTGTGTTTGGAGAAAGATCTGGCAGGCTTCTGGGGTCTGCACCCTTCTCTGCAGGGACCTTCACGAAAAAGGGGCGCTGTGAGTGAGGGGGCGAGAGGGGGATCTCTTGGGTTTGGTGCTGCAAGGGGCAGGGGAAGCACTTAAGTGTGAGGGCGGGTAGAGAAGAGTATTAGTTGCTTTGGGAAAAGTGCAGTACTCCATGGCTGCTAATGAGCGTTGGGGAAGAGCAGGTGCCTTTGGAGCTGCTCTCTGGCTGGCCGCGCAGCAGCAGCTGCTCCCTGCTCGTGTGCTAATGGAGGCTGGCGCGCTTGTTTATCTCACTTGAAATGTTTCATTGTGCTGTTTTCTCTGCCCTGGCGCGGCAGCTGCGGATGGAGTACCTGTCTCTGATGCACGCCATCATCCGCTCCACGCCGTACCTGCAGCACCAGCACCGCCTCGCCGACCTGCAGGGCATCCTGCAGCGCATCCTAGGAGAGGAGGAGGAGGGGCAGCAGTGCCAGATGGACAAACTGATCATCTTGGAAATTTATAAAGAGTTTCCAGAAATCTCTCCGGGTACCAGCTAACCGCTCCTCGGCTTGGACTGGAGCTCCAACCACTTGGATCAAAGCTGTCTCTTGTTGACACCTTCTCCCCGTTCCCTTCCAGTACAGCTCATACCTTATATTCCTCCGTGCGAGGCCTAAGGTTTGGACAGGTTTGTGGCCCTTCAGAAATGCCGGCGTCAGGAGGGGCAAGGGGCGTCCCCGGGGCCTGTGCCCTGGGGACATGGGCGCTGGGCAGAGCGGGGTCGGGTGCCAGCTCGCGCTCAGCGCTTGGGGCAGGAAGGTGTTTAAGCAGCTGGTGTTGGCAGGAGGGCAGAGAGCTTGAGAGGGACCAGGCGCTCGGGCTGGCTGCGCGCGTTTAGCTGCGCTGCTGTCCGGAGAGCCTGGAGCGAGAGGCCTTTGCCTTAGGGTATCACTTCTTTTCCACGTGCATCTCTCCCTGCAGTGACCAAGTGGAGTCTGCTGCTGCTTGGAAGACGCTTTCGTAACACCTGTTTTGTTTCCTGCTGCTAGTGCCAATGTGCTGCAGCCCTGCCGAGGGAGGTCGCCCGCTCGCTAACGCCTTGCCTGGAGAGCCTCGCGCGCCCTCCCGGTCTCAGCTTCCATTTGGGGTCACAGTCCACCTAGGGTCTTAGAGGTCTTAGCGCAGCAGCTGCTTTTTTCAATCTGCTTTCTGTAGTGACGTTTAAATCTGAATTTCTCGCACAGTGCAGCAGCCTAGGGCCAGCGCTTGCCCGGGTGCTGCAGCTCTCCGGAAGCCGTCGGTGCGGCTGCAGGGCCACGACGCGTCCTGCCCCTGAAAGCTGCAGCTTGCGGCCTCCAGCAGCGCCGCCCCGGGCCTGGAGCCGGCGTTGCCCGAGGCCGGGGGTGCTCTGCACAGCCCCTGGATTTCTCGCCTTGAGCTTCGTAGCGGCTCTGCCTCGCTGCCCTTGCTCTGCTCGTGGCGGCGCTCAGAGGCAGCCTGAGCCTGGTGTCCAGTAGCTCTGTTGTGACTATGCACGAGTGTGGGGAACCGTTTATGTTTCTTGTAGGTTTCTAGCAAACAGGATTAACTTGCTTCCTTGTTACAGATACAGTCACAAGCTAACGTGGATCAATTAGCTATTCCTGTGCGCAGTCCGGTCACTCCCTGTGCCCAGCTGTTCCTTTGCAGTATCCTGTGTAGGAGCCATTGGAAAGCAGAACTGGAAATAGTGGGCACGGTGCCCTTAGCTTAAGGGGACGACTCCTGAGCTCTGCCCGCAGGCCGGGGCTCTGGGCACTGGGGCACGAGTGCTCCGGAATGGAGGAGTGGGGCCTGGCAGCCGGGGGGTGAGGATGCCCCCAGGTCAGCCCCGCAACACCTACAGCTTAGTAACCGCCCTCGTAGAGACCTATTTTTTCCCTGTAAAAATGTATGAATGTCAAAAGGGATCCTGTATTTTCTTAAATACTAAGTGTAACATGCAGAGGAATAAAAACATCTTAAACTGGGCTCCCACGAGTGTAGTCCTGCCTGCCGCCCCGGCCGGACGGGACCCACGGCCTGGGGGGGGGCCTGGGCAGCTGCCGCGTGCGCAGG
>VZSV01000390.1:243378-265803 GCA_013398735.1 Nothocercus julius
TGCAGCCTGCGCCCCGGGAGCTGCTGCCTCGCTGTGGCCCTGCACGCGCTGCCCTCCTCCCCTGGCTCGTCGCTGCCGTCCTGGGCGTGGGACGCGCTGGCGCTGTGGCGGGCCCAAAGGCGGGGGGAACTGCTTCCAGCAGCCAGGATCGTGGAGGAGGACGGCGGGGGAGCCGGACGCGGCGTGCGCAGCCCGCGGGTCCGTGCCCCGGAGACACCCGCACCGGGCAAAATCCCACGGGAGACGGAGTTTGTTTCCAGGGAAAACAAAGATTAAAGAGAATTAAATAAACTGGAGATGGGATGAGGGAGGAAGAGATGGGGAGCAGATGGTGAGAAGGGGGGAAGCAGGGAGACAGGCCCAAGAGCCGTGGAGACCCTTGGGGAGAGGGAAAGGAAAAGGCAGGAAGAGAGCGCAGGAAAGGCGGCACGGGGGAGGCAGGCAGCGGGGTCGGGGCTCTGCGGGGAAGGCAAGCGCTCCAGGCCTTGGCACCGGCTCCCGTTTTTCTCAGCCTCCTGCTGGGCCTCCCTTCTGCCCGTTTCTTTCCAGTGTCTTTGTTCATGGGAGCTCAGTTCGCTGCCGAGATCCAGAATGGGATCTGTGCTGGGATAACTGAGGGTTATCGTGGTGGAGAGCCTGAGGCCTGGGAGGAGGAGTAGCCACGAAGAGCTGGCCCTGCGCCCCGCGAGGGCCCTCCCTGTGCCCTGGCTCCAAGCTGCCCCTGAGCTGCAGCTGCCCTGGCCGACAGCTGGGGCCCGTCGGGGCTGCGCCGGGCGGGGAGGCCCTGCCCGGGTCTCCAGCCAGGCCCCGCAGCACGTCCCTGTTCCCCTTGCAGATGGGATCCACAGCGTGACCGCCCAGTGTGTCCTGCGGGTGATCATCATCACGGAGGAGATGCTGGCCAACAGCATCACGGTGCGGCTGGAGAACATGTGGCAGGAGCGCTTCCTCTCCCCGCTGCTGGCCACCTTCCTGGAAGGGGTGGCCACTGTGCTCGCAACGCCCAAGGAGGACGTCTTCATCTTCAACATCCAGAACGACACGGACGTGGGGGGCACGGTGCTCAACGTCAGCTTCTCGGCCCTGGCGCCGCGGGGCGGGCACTACTTCAGCTCGGAGGAGCTGCAGGAGCAGCTCTACATGAAGCGCATGGCGCTGACGGGTGCCTCCATGCTGGAGGTGCTGCCCTTCGACGACAACGTCTGTCTGCGGGAGCCCTGCCAGAACTACATGAAGTGCATCTCCGTCCTCAAGTTCGACAGCTCGGCCCCCTTCATCGCCTCCCCGTCCACGCTCTTCCGGCCCATCCACCCCATCACCGGCCTGCGGTGCCGCTGCCCTCAGGGCTTCACCGGAGACTACTGCGAAACGGAGATCAACCTCTGCTACTCCAACCCCTGCCTCAACGGCGGCGTCTGCACCCGCAAGGAGGGGGGTTACACGTGCGTCTGCCGGCAGCCCTTCAGCGGTGAGTGCCGGCGCTCGGCGCGGGGGCTCCTGCGCTTGCTCGCTGTCCTCAGCACCTTCTGCGGGGCGGGTGGGAACGGCCGGGTCGGGTACCTTGCCCAGGACTGCTCATACGAGAGGCCGCCTGCCCTGGGGGCACTTTGCACCATGGCAAGGTGCTCGGCTGCAGGTGCCGGGCCCTCGCTGCCGCCGGGCCCGCGGGGCCAGCGCTGCTCCCTGTGCTCGGTGTTTCCATGGCACTGATGCACGGGGCTGAGGTTGCTATAGAAATGTGGCGCGGAGGACTCTTGGTGACCCTGGCTGCCACCTGCCCAGCAGGACAGCTTTGTCCGTGGAGCGGGAAGGCAAAGCCCAGAATGGGATACGCAAGAGCCCAGGGCAGAGCTGTCAGGGGCACTGAGGGTGCAGAAGCAGAAATGCCTGGCCCAGGGGAGAGCACGGGGGAGCTGAGAAGTGATCTTGGCTCTCCTGTCACTCTGGTCTTGCTCGGCCAGGGCTGATGCCTCTGGCCTCCGTATGTTTGACTGCGGCAAAGCCACCAGGCGCCCCAGCAGGGAGGGTCTGATGCCGGTGGGCGCCAAGCAGCCGCCAGTGAATCCTAGAGAGGGGAGCCAGGGTCTTCTTAGCACGAGCCCCCGGCGGGCTGTGGAGACCTGTGCCCAGGGCTGGCTACTGTCAGCCGGGGACGAGGGGAAGCGGCCGGCGGCTGCGGGAGGCAGCAGCCCTGCCGCGCTGGCCCCGCGCGCGCGGCGGCAGATGGCTGCGCTGGAGCCGCTCTCCCGGCGCTGCCTCCTGGTGAGATAAGCAGAGTCAGTAGTAATTAACCCCCAGCGTTTGAAGCGTGAACAGTCATTAGCAGAAGGGTTAATGAGCTCATTTCCCTGTCACTTCATGCCGTCTCCGCATCCTCCCCGCGTGCCACCTTGCAAGCAATGGGAGCAGGGCCTGGGGCGTGGGATTGCCGGCGAGCGGTTCTGCGGCGCTGCGGGGATGGCGCGGCACAGGAGCCGGCCTCCCCGGGCTGCCCTGCCGTCCTGCAGCTCCGACATCGGCCCTCTGGAGGAGCTCGGGATGGGGAGAGCCAACCCTGCTCCTCCTCGCCTCTCCACCCTCAGGGCTCTGCCCAGCTGTCACCAGTCCCCTCCTGTCCCGTGCCCCATCATCCTGGGGCAGACTTGCCCCTTCTGCTGGAGTCGAGGCTCCTTCCAGCCCAGATACAAGGGTCTCCCGTTTTGTCCTGGCAGGCGAGAACTGTGAGGTGGACAGTCGCGCGGGGCGCTGCACGCCCGGCGTCTGCCGCAACGGGGGCACATGCACCGATGGCGCCGACGGCGGCTTCCGCTGCCAGTGCCCGGCGGGCGGCTTCGAGGCGCCGCTCTGCGAGGTGTCCACGCGCTCCTTCCCGCCGCGCTCCTTCGTCATGTTCCGGGGCCTGCGCCAGCGCTTCCACCTCACGCTGGCCCTCTCGTGAGTGCCCCCCTGCGCCGCGTGCCGCCCCGAGCCGCGGGCTGCCCGCGTGGCAGCGCTCTGCCCGCTCCCTGTGCGCACCCTGCTCCTTCCCTCGCCCCAGGTTTAGCACCCTGGAGCCCAGCGGCCTCCTGCTCTACAACGGGCGCCTCAACGAGAGGCACGACTTCCTGGCGGTGGAGATCATCGAGGGGCAGCTGCAGCTCAAGTACTCCACAGGTAGGCTTGGACCTCGCTGTGGGAGACGGGCCGAGCAAGGCCTGCTCCGAGGCAGCCTCGGGCCCATGGCCACGTGTCAGTGCTTGGGCCTGCGCCTGCGGTGTGTGTTTGCACCTCCGGTGCGTGTGGCCAAGGACTCTCCCTCAACCTGGGAGTGTCAGTGCAGATGCAGCAGGAGGGCTCTGGGAATGAACAGGGACAAGCAGGATGCGGGGACGCTGGGGTGGAAGCTGCCCATGTTTGTGTCCCTGTGCCCCAGAGCGTGCGCAAGCAGGGCAGAGCACAGAGGCAAACACTGCGGCCCCGCGCTGGGCTCGTGGCTCGCGTTGTCCTGGCACCCAGCCGTGCCATCGCGCTGCCGCAGCCTGAGCTGGCCGCCGTGGGCAGCTGCTGCCCCTGCCTCTTGGCTCGGCCTCCGTGCCCCGGCCCTCGGGACAGAGAGGAGGCAGAGGCGGCTCTGCCCCTGCCCAGCCTCCCTCAGCACCTCCTGCCTGTGCCTGCAGGGGAGTCGAGCACCGTGGTGAGCCCGTTCCTGCCCGGGGGAGTGAGCGACGGGCAGTGGCACACGCTGCAGCTGCACTACTACAACAAGGTACGTGCGTCCCTACCTGTCCCCCACGTGCGTGGGTCTCTCCATGGGGCTGTTTGCTTTGTCCTCCTCCAGCTCTGCCCCGTGGAGTTGGCAGAGCCCGTTGCCTGTGCCACGTGCTGGGCGTAGGGGAGGACCCTGCTCAGAGGCCACAGCAAGGTGCCTCGGGCTGTGTCGGCGGCAGTGTCCAGCTCCGGCCCCGCTTACTCTGTCTCTCCAGAGACGTCCCTTGGGCCTTGCTTGTGCGTGTGGCAGGGGAGCCGAGCCTGGGCCGCAGCCCTGTCCCGCTGCTGCCTGAGGCTGTCTCGGGGGGTTAACGTGTTCTGCTAGCGCCTGGTGTTCCATTTCAGCCCAAGCTCAACGCCCTGGGGGTGGTGCAGGGCCCCTCCAAGGACAAGGTGGCCGTCCTCACGGTGGATGAATGCGATGCCTCGGTGGCCCTGCAGTTTGGCAGCGAGATCGGGAACTACTCCTGTGCCGCGGAGGGGGTGCAGTCCAGCTCGAAGAAGTGAGTGGGTCCGCGGGGCACAGCGGGGAGGGCGAGAGGAGCAGGGCCCCAGGGGAGTCACTCTGGCAGTCTGGCAGAGCCGTGTTGCGCATCCTTGGCTGCATGTGCTGGCCCGAGGGTGCTGCTCCCTTCCAGCCTCTCTCAGAGAGGAGCTGCCTGGCCAGCCTGGTGCCACCGTGGATCTTACACCCTGGCTTCTCTGCTTGCAGGTCCCTGGACCTCACAGGCCCCTTGCTCCTTGGAGGAGTCCCCAACCTGCCTGAAAACTTCCCTGTCACTCACCGGGACTTTGTGGGATGCATGAGAGACCTGTACATTGACAGCAAACGCATCGACCTGGCCTCCTACATCGCCAACAACGGGACTGCTGCAGGTACCACTGCTGGCTCCTGCCTGCGGCTTCCCTGCCTGCCCGCCCTGCAGCGCGGCCAGGCTGTCCGAGCACCCTGGCAGGACGGCGGGAGCCGAGCAGCTTCCCGTCACAGAGGGCCTACAGATCCCCCTCGATCAGCCAGCCCCCGCCCCAGCTAATGCCCTGGGGGTGTCTCCTGCTCCCCCGTGCGGGAGCCTCTCCAGGAGATGCTGCTCAGAGCCAGAGCAGCTCTGCAGCGCC
The DNA here is from genome assembly GCA_013398735.1 of Nothocercus julius. Lineage (NCBI taxonomy): Eukaryota > Metazoa > Chordata > Aves > Tinamiformes > Tinamidae > Nothocercus > Nothocercus julius. The sequence goes on from VZSV01000390.1 coordinate 248,242, forward strand.
TTTCCTATGCCGAGCAGCCCAGCAGCTCTGCCTGTCCCTTGGCAGCCGGGGGAAGGGCTGCCTGGGGCGGTGGTGCCTCCTCAGGGAGGCTGAGGGGAGATGGGGAGGAGGCTGAGGCTGACGTGGGTAACTTTGGTACCTCCAGGCTGCCACGCCAAGCACTCCTTCTGTGACTCCAGCCCCTGCAAGAACGGCGGCACCTGCTCCGTCAGCTGGGGGACATACTCCTGCCTCTGCCCTGTTGGCTTTGGAGGCAAAGACTGCCGCCACCGTGAGTGCTGGGTGCGGGCAGGGTGGCACATGGCGTGGCGCGGGCATGGCTGTGGAAGCAGGGTGAGGGGCATGTGGCAAATGAGCTCGGTACGTTGTCCCTGCACTTACTGCCCTCTGTGTAGTGTCACCTGAAAATGGAGTCGCCCTGTCTCCAGACACAGGAGAGATCAGGGAGAGCAATACTGCTGCAGGCAGGTCCTGGTGTCACTCAGCCAGCAGCCTGTCACTGCCCCTCCTGAGCCTGCAATGACCGTGGCCAGGCCTTTGCACTGCACTACATGAGGGAAAGCCCAGAGCAGGAGCAGACAGTCCCCATCCTTCCTCCTCACCTCCGCTTTCCTTTCCAGCCATGCACCATGCCCACTATTTCCAGGGCAACAGCATCCTGACCTGGGACTTTAAGGCAGATGTGAAGATCTCTGTGCCATGGTACCTGGGGTTGGCATTTCGGACGCGTCAGCCGGACGGGGTGCTCCTGCAGGCCCATGCTGGCCAGTACACCACGCTGCTGTGCCAGGTAGGGCCATGGCCACGGCCTCGGTCGCAGCACCCATGCCTCGCGCTCGCCTGCCACCCGCCCAGCGCAGCGGGAGGACTCCAGCCCACGCAGTGTGGTTGTGGGGAGAAGTGTTTAGCAGAGCTGGGCCCGCCTCCCCGTGCCCAGAGCTCACAGGAGGGTAGGATGGACGTGAGCGGAGGTGGCCAAGGTTTTGCTCACTGCTGCTCTTGCTGGTTCCCTCCCTGCAGCTGGCTGGGGGGCTACTCTCCTTCGTGGTGAGCAGGGGCTCTGGGCGCAGCACCAGCCTCTCCCTGGACCAGCTGCAGCTCAGCGATGGGAAGTGGCACGACCTCCAGCTGGAGCTGCGGGATGCGCACGGCGGGCGAGACTCGCGCTACGTCATCACCCTCACCCTGGACTTTGGGCTTTACCAGGTATGAGTGCCGGGGATGCTGGCCCCAGGACGGGAGCTGCAAGGATGCTCTGTGTACGGGGACCTGGTTTCGCTTTTGCGCCCTCAGCGCGGGCTGGCACCCACAAGCTGACGGGACAGGGATGATGCCAGTGGCCCCATGTTACTCCCCTTCTTTCTGCAGGACACAGTGGTTGTTGGAAACGAGCTGCATGGCTTGAAGGTGAAGCACCTGCATGTGGGGGGAATCCTGAGCTCTGGCGAGGTGCAGAACGGGCTGAGGGGCTGCATACAGGTGAGTTCGTTGCTCTGAGCCTTCCCTGTGCAGAGGGATGGAAGCGCATGTCTCTCAATTGCTGCCAGTGCCCGTTCTGTGGGCGATACTCTCTGAGTGTTCTGGGGTCCAGGGTGCTGTGGGGATCTGGATGCCGGACTTCGGGAAGGCAGGAGAACATGGGCCTCACGTCTGCCTTGGCTTCACTGTGAATTTCTCTGCTGTGCTGCAGGGTGTGCGACTCGGTGACAGTGCCAGCGGGACCGCGCTGCCCAAGCCCAGCCATGCCCTGAGGGTGGAGGCGGGCTGCAGCGTGCCAAGCCCCTGCGACTCCAGCCCCTGTCCGGCCAACAGCGTCTGCAAGGACGAGTGGCAGAGCTACTCGTGCGTGTGCCAGCCAGGTAGGGCCGGCAGTGCTCTGCCACCCCTTCGCACTCCGCACTGCTTCTCTGCTCCTGCAGCTTGGCCTGTGGCTACTCTGCTGCCTCTCTCTCCCTTCGGGAAGTCCTGTGCCCAGAAGGCCCCTCCGCTCATTTGATTCTGTGGAGGACAAAATCCCCGTTGCCCCCCGACTCCATTCTTTGCTGCTCTGGTCCCTCTCGGGGGGAAGACACCTGCTTTATACTGTGCTCTGTGTCCACGTCGCAGGGTACTACGGAGGGGACTGTGTGGATGTGTGTCACCTCAACCCCTGCAAGAACAAGTCAGTGTGTCGTCGCAAGCCGGGCTCGCCCCTGGGCTATGTGTGCGAGTGTGGAGGGAACTTTTTTGGGCAGTACTGCGAGCACAGGTGAGTTGTGGGCACAGGGCCTTCCCCTCCAATGCCCAAATTGTGCCACCTTCGGATCCCAGCCATGTGAGCAGGCATCCTCGGTGCCAGCCTGCTCCTTGCGAGCTGCTGGGTGGCTTGGCCCATGGGAGGCAAAGAGGCCCAGGGCATTTTGCTTTGTAACGTCACATTTTTTTCTCCCTAGGATGGACCAGCAGTGCCCAAAGGGCTGGTGGGGAAACCCCACCTGCGGGCCCTGTAACTGCGACGTGAACAAGGGCTTCGACCCAGACTGCAATAAAACCAACGGGCAGTGCCACTGCAAGGTGAGGGGCAGCTGTGACCTGTGCCCCTGCAACCCTACTTGTCCCTGCTGTTGTCCCCCGGCCTGGCAGCTGCCAGGCCCTGCTATGTGCTCCTGGAAGGCCTGGGTGCCACTGGCCTTGGTCCGTGCCCAGCCCTTCACTGTAGACCTCCTGGCCCCAGGAGGTGACAGTGGAGAGCTTGCTCGTGGGGGGTTCCGGGAACAAGTCCCTGCTCCTTTGGAGGGGAGCCTGGCCCTTCCCCTGTTCCTGCTCCTCATCTCTGCTGCAGTCCCATGGGCTGTCTGAGTGTTCCCCTCTCCCCCCAGGACTTCCACTACCGCCCAAAGGGCAGCGACGCCTGCCTGCCTTGTGACTGCTACCCCGTGGGCTCCTCCTCGCGCTCCTGTGACAAGGAAACGGGCCGCTGTCACTGCAGGCCTGGTGTCATTGGGCGCCAGTGCAACAGCTGTGACAGCCCGTTCGCCGAGGTGACGCCCAGCGGCTGCGAGGGTGAGCGGGGACAGCGGGAGCCCGTGCCGCGGGGCTCGGCATAAGCGTCTGCCCCCGTAACCGGGTCCCGCGGTGCTGTGTGTCCGCAGTGCTCTACGACGGCTGCCCCAAAACCCTGAAAGCCGGTGTGTGGTGGCCCCAGACCAAGTTTGGCCTCTCTGCTGCAGTGCTGTGTCCCAAAGGCTCCTTGGGTGAGTGCGGGATGTGGTGGGGAGGGGATGGGAGAAGCTGGCTGAGGCGCTGGGGCTGTAGCAGCCTCGGCAGGATCGCCCCCTTCTAGCGCTGTCCTGGTCTCGCCTAGCTGGGCTGGAGGGCTGGGAGAAGGAAATCGGAGAAGGAAAACCCCCCAGTGTGAGGAGAGCTGGGGGGTCACACGCAGAGCTGTGCGCAGGCTCTATGTCCCCACTGTTTCTGCACCGCCCTTTGGTTGCAGTAGAGCTGAGCCTGCGCTCAGGCCTAGAACAGCAGCTCAGCCCCCGCAGCGCCTCGCGCTGCCCAGCCCCGTCCTCGCTGCCGGGGAGCAGGGCACAGCCGGCGTTCGGTGAGTGTCTCGGGCAGAGGGCAGAGCCCGAGCTGAAGGCGGTGACGGCCCGTGGTGATGGCCGAGGAGCCAGCAGGGTGAGGGGGGCTGGAGGGCAGCGCGAGCCTCAGGAGACAATACAAACCCTGTGCTTCTCCAGCCGTTCGCCCCAGGAGGAGGCAGGTTCGGCTCCTAACTGTTGTCGCTTCTCTCCCCGGTTCTCTTGCCCTCCGTGCTCAGGTTTGCGGGGTGCAGGTAAGGTTGCTGCCACCTCCTTCCTCTGTGTCGCAAGGGCTGTGCCGCGTGGCTTTCCCTCCCTGCTCCCTGCCTGGCGTCCCGCACAGCCCTGCGCTTTCCCTGCTGCTTCTGAGCTGCCCAGTGTCTTCCCAATGCTTTGCCTGGCCTCACTGCTCCCACGTGCTGCTTCCCCGCTCCCGGCACCCTCGGCAGCGCAAACCTGGCTGCAGCCGCATGCGGCCCCTGCCACCCGCTGTCCTTAGCTTGCAGCCCTGCTCCGAGCGGCCCGGGGAGGCTGCCCAGCGGGGTGTGCGCTCTGCTCCCGCTGGGGTCGATCCGGGCTGGCCCCCGCTTGCTTGTGCTGAGCTGGCGGAGCTGGCGATGTGCAGCGGGCTGGGGAGCGGCGTGGGGGCCGCCCGAGCGGGCAGGAAGGGGAGGCTGCTCGGTGACTTGGACGGGGCAGGAGCTGCTGGGCACCCTCCGTGCCAGGGCTCGGCCTGCTGCCCGGCTCGCAGGAGGAGATGGATGGAGCCAGGGCTGGATCCTGCCTGGAGCACAGCAGCGGAGCCGGCCGTGGGCACCAGAGAGGAAAAGCTCTTCTCTCATGGGGAAAGGCCAGCACTGCAGAGGCTGCTCCCAGCTGCCACACCGCTGAGCCCAGGGTTGATTCCCAGGGGAAAAGAGGGCCAGGAGGGGCATCTGGGAGCTGGAGAGGGTGGGACAGAGCAGGCTAGCTGGGGGCTTTCCGGAGCAGGAGCTGGAGGCTGCTCCGGGCTTCCTCCCTTCTCACTGGGCTCACTGCTGCCGTGGCCTGCGCTGGTGCTGTCCCCGGGAGGGCCGGGCTCGCAGTCCTGCTGGGTGCAGCGTGTCAGCCTGGTTTCTCTCGGGGGCTGCACGGTGATGCTGTGGGTGCAGGACACTGCTCTTGGTGCTGGCAGTGCTCTTGGGGTGGTTAATAGCTGATCTGTTCATTTCTAGTGTCTGTTGTTGTCCAGTGGGGCCGGGACCCCAGGCAGGGGCTGGGGCCTTGGCTGACGCTGCAGCCCCGGTGCTGAACAGGTCCTGCTCTCCCCGCCCAGCTCCAGGGGCTGCTCCCCGAGGCAGGTTCTCCAGCCCCACGGAGAGGAGCTCGACCTCAGCAGGCACTGCAGGCTGGCAGCTGGGGGATGCCCAGGGCCACGTGGGCTCTAGCAGCTTGGGATCAGATGTGCCCCAAGACGGGCAGACACCTCCCCACCAGGAACCAAAGTCTTCTCCAGGCCGAGCTCTGCTAAGTCATTTCTGTCCTCTCCACACTCCTCTGTGGTGGAGCCCGGTGGGCTGCAGTCCTGCACCGCACGCAGGACGCCGCTCGTGGGGAGAGGGGCTGGGGTTGGCGCGGGCAGCAGCCCTGGTGCAGAGCAGGGCCCCGGGCACTGCGGGGCCTCCCTGGCACTTGCCCATGCTGGTCTGCAGGGTTAGCTGGCACAGGGCGTTTCTGCTGGGGATGCAGCGGGGCAGCTGCATATCCTGGGACTGATTCCAGACTTGTCCTTCCTCCTGGTTTCAGGCGCAGCCGTCAGACACTGTGATGAGGAGAAGGGCTGGCTGGAGCCAGATCTCTTTAACTGCACCTCGCCTGCCTTCAAAGAACTCTCCATGCTGGTAATCTCCTCGTGCTCTGCAGTCCCGACAGGGCAGGAGCAATATAAGATAGGGCTCACTGCCAGATTTCAAAGAGTTCCACCCTCCATTGGCACCTAGAGGAGGAGTGCGCTTTGCCACAGTGCTCAGCACCTTTCTGTTCTCATCTCCTGCACACAACCTGTCTTTGGGGCATTGATCTGAGCAGGAATTTACTTTTGTTTAGTCTAATCTCTGGGGATTAGATGATCACCGGAGACTGGTCGTCTCCAAGAGATATCCCTGTCCCAGTGGGCACCACTGGGAATGTCCTTAGCTTGTGCCATGGCTTCAGAGCCTGTCCCTGGGCCGACAGCACCCCATGTCCCACTCCCTTGGAGCTCTGCTGTGTGCCGTAGAGGAACCCGCGCAGTGTTTAATCCTCTCCTTCCTCCCTGCTGGCAGCTGGAGGGCTTGGAGAGGAATGAGACTGAACTCAACACAATTGAAGCCAAGAAGCTGGCCCACCGGCTCCGGGCCGTGACAGACCACATGGACCACTACTTCGGCAATGATGTGCACATCACCTACCGTCTGCTGTCCCGCCTCATGGCCTTCGAGAGCCGGCAGCGTGGCTTTGGCCTGACAGCCACGCAGGACGCCCACTTCAACGAGGTGAGTCGTTCAAGAAGATTGTGAGACCACATCAGGAGTGCTGGGTCCGTGTCCAGGCTGCCTTGTACTGCTCCGGCATTAACCCACTGGAGTCCTACCAGTAGGAATTGGAGTGCAGGATGAGCAAGGAGAAGCTGAAGTTGCTAATCCTGGGGAGGGGAAGTCAAAGACTGACCTTATTGCTGTCTTCAGCTCCTCTAAGGCAGGAGTGCAGAGAAAACAGAGCCAGGCTCTTCTCGGAGGTGCCCAGTGAAAGGGTGAGAGGGAGCAGACACAGGCTGTAACAAGGGGAATCGTGATGAGGTGTGAAGCAAGCGGTTATCCCCATGAGAGTGGTCAGACCGCATAGGGCCCAGGTACAGGGGGAAGCCTCATCCTTTGAGATAGTCGGAATTTGGGTGAGGCCCTGATCCAGGTACCCTGTCTTGGGCAGAGGTTGGACCAGAGACCTTCAGGTCCCTCCCCACATCTGTTGCTTTGTGAGATGAGGATGACTAAGGGCAGAGGGTGCCATGACGCCAGGGCAGGATGGGCAAATGGTTGATCTTTCCTTTGTCTTAGACTGTGGGTTATAGGCTGGAGTCAAACGAGTACAAGACGAAACCCCAAGCGGGCTGCAAGGAGGCTCCTGGCTCTCGCTGCCAGCGCTGGGTCAGGCAGTGTCTCTGCAGGCACTGGTTGAAGAGCTTTCAGAAATGGGGCCTGTTGTGGGAGAAAGTTCCCCTCTTCCTGTGTCCTGGCCCAGCGCGGTGGGCAGCAGGCACAGCTCTGGTCGCCTTGGGGTGGCCAGGATGCTAAGGCCTGTCCCCCTCACCCCCTAACCCCCACGTGTGTCCGGTGCAGAACCTGCTGCGTGCGGGCAGTTCCGTGCTGGCGCCCGAGAACCGGGAGCACTGGGCCATGCTGCCCTGCAGCGAGCATGGCAGCGCCAGCCTCATGGAGCAGCTGCGGGACTACTCGGGCACCCTGGCCAGCAACATGAAGCTCACCTACCTCAACCCCGTCGGCATCGTCACCCCCAACATCAGTGAGTAGGAGCTGGCTGCTAGGCCCAGCTGGGGTGGTGCGGAGTCGCTCTTTCATTTAAGAAAAGAAAAAAAAAAAAGGGCTGAAGTCAGGGGTTTGCCCTCTTTATTTTTTACTCTCCTCACCTTTGTGAGAAGCTTTGTGTTGACAAAGGACACAAAGCAATGAGCAAAGTCACAATTCAGTGCTGCTGAGTGGGAAGATGAGTGAAGGGGATCTTAAATGCAACATACGTTTGAGCTGCTTGTGACAGGTTAGCCCCGTGTAGAGGGAGCAGCTGAGGCTGGTTTGTGAGTAGCTGTGAATTTATCAGCTCTCACAAACGTGGGCCTGGAGCAGGAAGCTGTCCTGGTCCTGCGCGCCCGGCGATCCCACGGAGCCTGGAGTGCGCTGCCTTCCCCCAGCTGACCCCAGTCCCACCTGAGCATCCGGTGAAGCAGCTGGGCATGGTGCTGGAAGCAGCCTGTCCTGCAGCAGAGCGAGGGCTGGGCTGGGAAGGAGCCCTGCGAATACTGGGAATTTTGCGTCATGCCCAAACTCAGTGGGGACATTTGCAGCCCGGCCTGTGGCTTTTCCACTCACGTTGCCAATGTCCTGGAAGCAGGATGGCCCAGGTCACAGTGCTGCCCGGGTGGCCCGTTAGAGCCGTCTCTCCTTCTCTCCCCTGTCCGCAGTGCTGAGCATCGACCGCATGGAGAACCGCTCCCACGTCCGCCGGCGCTACCCTCGCTACCACAGCAGCCTCTTCCGGGGTCAGCCTGCCTGGGACCCCCACACGCACGTGGTGCTGCCGCTGTCCGTGCTGAGCCCCCCGAAGGCTGAAGGTGAGCAGGGGAGCGCTGCGTGGGGAGCAGCACGGGCAGGCCCGGCTGCCGGAGTGCGTGTGTCCCTGCAGACACCGGCTCTGTCACGGACCAGTCACCCCCAGAGCTCAGAGCTTCTTGCTCCTCCAAAGGCTCCTGGGGCCCTGCTCCTGCTGGGAGAGCCCAGCGCCTCTTCTCTCTGAGGCCCTAAGCAGGCCAAGGGCAAAGCTGGGAGAGAAAACCACCCAGGTCCTGTGTGCTGGTGAACGCAAAAGACACTGGCCTCTTCTCCCAGCCTGGCTGAACTGGGGCAATGCTGGGGTGCCCCCAGGGCATGCAAGGCTGCTCTTAGGGCTGATGTGCGAGGCCATTCTCACCATCCCTTGTGTCCCAGCTACCCCCACGGCAGTGCCCGCTTTTGCCGGGGGTGAAGGGAACTACACTGTGGAGAGCTCCTCTCCGAGGCAGGCGCTGCCCGAGCCTGAGCCCGCGCTGGCCGTCATCATCCTCATCATGTACCGCACCCTGGGGGGGCTGCTCCCCGCACGCTACCAGGTGGATCGCCGCAGTGTCAGGTACGTCCCGCTCCCCTGTGTCCCCTGGGCAGCAAGGACTGCAGGCAGCAGCACTGGGAGGCTGCCTGGGCTCTGCTTTGCTCCCTCTCGGACCTGTGTGTAGTGGTTGGGGCTTGGTTCCCAGCCAGGTGGTCCTGCTGTGCTCTGCCTGTTCCTGGCCTGATGTTGCTCTGCCCACATCGCTCAGCCCCTTGGTGTGGGCAGAGCTGTTCCTGCCAAGGTGGAGGTGTTGGCTTGGTGCTGGGAAGGGCCATGGCCTCCAGGCTTGGTGACGGCAGCGCTTCGCGGCTCCTTGCAGGCTCCCCAAGAATCCCGTGATGAACTCTCCCATTGTGAGCGTGTCCGTGTTCAGCAATCACACCTTCCTGCGAGGGCCCCTCGATGCTCCTCTCGTGCTGGAATTCCACCTGCTGGAGACAGCCAACAGGAGCAAACCTCTGTGTGTCCAGTGGAACCACTCCAGCCCGTGAGTCAAACGTGGCTGGGGCTCAGCCCTGCACTGTGGCCCTCTCTCTCTGCACTGCTTTCCACAGGCACCTCCTAGCTTCCTGAGCCTCCCAGCAGCAGTAGAGGCTGTGTGTCTGGGCATGGGACATGGGATTGTCCCATGGGATTGTCCCAGAATTGGGACGTGGGGACTTCTGCTCTCTCCCAGAGGGTTCATTCCTGCTTGGGAGGGCACAGTAGGATCCCGGCAGGACTCTGGCTCTGTTATTTTGGATTTGGGAGTGCGGCTGTGTCTGCTGATAGGAAAGCCTTGCTGATGGCCCCTCTGCTGCGCAGTTCCTTTCCTGCATGCCACACTTGTGCATCCTCTCTTCTAAGCATGCTCTGCTTTTTGATGGCTGCAGGACCAACCCATCAGGTTTCTGGACAGCCAAGGACTGTGAGCTTGTGTACAGGAATGCCACGCATGTCCACTGCCAGTGCTCCCAGTTTGGCACCTTCGGGGTCCTGATGGACAGCTCGCACCGAGAGGTAACCTCATCCTACGGGCCTGCGGCAGGAAAAGGCAGGCCGGGGACTGGCACTGTCAGATGTGGTGCCCAGAATAAGCAGACACAGGCCGAACATTTGTGGGTGGACACAGAGGTTGAAAGCTCGGCAGGCTTCATGTGCCCTTGCCTAACGCTGCCTTTGGTTTTTCTGCTGCAGCAGCTGGAAGGTGACCTGGAGACGTTGGCGATTGTCACCTATTCCTTGGTGTCCCTCTCCCTGCTGGCCTTGCTGCTGACCTTCTCCTTCCTGACTTGCCTCAAAGGCCTCAAGTCCAACACACGTGGCATCCACTCCAACATATCAGTCACCCTCTTCCTCTCTGAGCTCCTCTTCCTGTTGGGCATCAACCACACAGAGAACCAGGTGTGGGGCAGGGGCAGGCACACAGGCTATTGGGCTTGTTTCATTTCCTCTGTCCTTTTGTGAGAGATTCTGGACCTAGGCCTGGTCAGAACTGAGCAGGTGCCCTCCTGGAAAGGGGCTGAACACTTTGGAGTTGTATGGGTGGGGAAGGGAAATCTTTGGGGGGTTGGAGGGATTAGATCTTGTTTCCTCTGGGACCTGTCTTGCAGTCCCACCGCGGGCATGTGGGGAGCTGGGGACAGAACAGTTAGCACTGGCACAGTCTCTGAGTGGCTTTTGCCTCCCTCAGTTCCTCTGCACTGTGATCGCCATCCTCCTGCACTGCTTCTTCCTCTCTACCTTCGCTTGGCTCTTCGTCCAGGGCCTGCACATCTACCGCATGCAGACTGAAGCCCGCAACGTCAACTTTGGGGCCATGCGCTTCTACTATGCCATCGGCTGGGGGGTGCCCGCCATCATCACCGGTAGGAACCAGTCGTCCCGCAGCCATGAGAGAAGGGCTGCATCTCAGCAGCCTCCTGTTCCCCCCGTGCCACCCAGCTCACTTGCCCATTCGGAAGAGCAGAGGGTGGGCCTTGTCACGGGCGAGTGTTTGGGTGGGCCTGTGGGCCCCCGTGCTGGTGGTGAGCAGTGCTGGTTTGTCCAGCCAGGGGATGCACTTCAAGGGCTGCTGTCCTGCCTCCTGGGCAGAAGTAACCTCACAGTTTGCTGGTGGATGTGATGCTCTTGTTGCCACGGAGCTCATGGCTGAGGTCTCCTGGCTTCCCAGGTGTAGGTGTTCGGGTGATGTGGCTCTGCCAAGTCCAAAGCGGCTGGGTCTGGACCTGACCTCTCTCTCCCTGTCCCAGGGCTGGCTGTTGGCCTGGATCCTGAGGGCTACGGGAACCCTGATTTCTGCTGGATTTCCATTCATGATAAGCTGGTCTGGAGCTTTGCAGGCCCCATTACTGTCGTCATTGTGGTAAAACCCTGTCCTGTTTCACCCACAGCCCTCTCCCGTCTCCCTTCTCGGCACCATGGGTGCTCGCCTCTTCCTTGGGTGTCTGATGCCTGCCCCCTTCTCTGTGCTGTGCTCCCTCAATTGCAGCCCCTCTCTCTGTCCCCTGCTCACCCCAGCCAAACCCTGGAGGCCGTGGAAAGGGTGGGAAGGGAAGGAAGTCCATGCAGGCCTCACAGACCAGGAGTTTGTGCTCCAGCTTGGGGGTGTCAGGCCAATACCACCTTCGCACATCCTCTAACCAGTGCCAACACTTTCAGATGAATGGAGTGATGTTCCTGCTCGTGGCTAAAATGTCCTGTTCCCCAGGCCAAAAGGAGACCAAGAAGAAATCGGTTCTGTGAGTATTGATGGCCAGGCTCCCAGCAAGGCTCCTACTGATCATGTTTTTTTGCCATTTCCAGTGACCATCCTCCTTCTTCATCCATCGCCAAGTGTCCTCTGTGCATCAGTGTCAGCCTTGAAGCCACTTTTCTCTCTCACCTGGTGCCTGTATTAACCCTTCCTAAAGTTCACGCTTTCCACTTGTTCCTACGTGCTCGTCTCCACGCTGTCCCGACAGCCTGTGCCCTTCCCTGCCCACCCTCAATGCCACCTCGCACATCTGCCTGGATTCATCACTCTGCCCTTGATGACTCTCAGTGCCTGTTTCTTCCTTTCCTGAACGCTCCTTCTGAAACCTTTCCTCACTCATGCTCTCCTTCCTTCCAGGCCAGCCTGGAGCACCTCAGCTCCTCTCTTCATGGCTCCAAATGACCTGTGTCATGTGGGCCCTCTTTGCCACATGTGATCCAGAAGGGAATGCCCGGGGGGCCGAGGGACCGCGTCGCTCTGCAGAGCTGTGTCCCCCGTGCTGCGGTGGGGCACGGCGTGGAGGGCTGGGCAGGACTGCTTTCCCCTCTGGATCTCTGTCTGCGAGCGCTACGCTGTAGATTAACAACACGCACTAACCTCTCGGTGTGTGTGTGCTTGTGTCTGTCTGTCTCTCTCTCCAGCATGACGTTACGGAGCTCCTTTGTTCTGCTTCTAGTTATTAGCACTACCTGGCTCTTTGGCCTCTTGGCTGTCAACAACAGTGTCCTGGCTTTCCACTACCTCTACACTGTCCTCTGCAGTCTCCAGGTAACTGCCCAGCCTCAGCCAGAGGAGGCCTGCAGGGACAAAGGTGCCTTCTGTGCCCTGCCCGCGGCAGGGGCCTCTGGAGGGCCCACACTGGGAGCACGGTTGTCCCCTGGGAGCCTCGGGTGCTTGGGACAGGGAGCACTGCCGCACTTAGCTCCCCAGGGCTCCTTGCAGCCCTCGGCGACGCGTGCAGGAGGCACCGGGTCAGCGAGCTATGGCACACGCATGGGCATGGCCAGCCCAGGAGAGCATCCCTGCGGTTCTCGCCCTCCCCACAGCCACCCCAGCTGGCGTAGCTGTCTGTGACGAGCTGTGTGGGGCTAAAGTTGTGGCCAGGCACCTTGGTTTGCCACCCTCCGCCGGGGACACCCTTGCTGTTCCTCTCCCGCTGCCGTTGGCCTGTGGGTCAGAACTGCTGGGCCTTGGGGGGACTTCAGTGCCTATGTGGCTCTGTCAGCACCAGGACCAACAGAGGGGGCTCTGAAGGAGGTACCAGGCCCGGGGTCCTCACCCAGAGCCTGTGCTGCAGGCGAGGGTCTGGAGGGCACTGCAGAGGAGCCGGGCGCCCACCCCTCCTGTCCCCACCGCGGGACACCCTGCCGCCCTTGGGCTCACTGCATCTTCACGTCTCTCCCTTGCAGGGCCTGGCTGTGCTGCTCCTGTTCTGCGTGCTGAACGAGGAGGTGCAGGAGGCCTGGAGGCTGGCGTGCCTCGGCAAGAAGGCGCAGGGGGAGGAGGCCAGCCAGAGCACGCAGGTGGGTGGGAGCAGGGCAGCCAGCGCTGGCAGGGACGTCCCTTCCGCGGGCACGGCGGGTGCAGCAGGCAGCGCTGCCTCCCCGTAGCGCATCCTTAACTAAGCCCTTGCCTCTGTGCCTGCCTCGCCAGGGCCCCAACGCCTACAACAACACGGCGCTGTTTGAGGAGAGCGGGCTCATCCGCATCACCCTGGGCGCCTCCACCATCTCGTCGGTGAGCAGCGTGCGCTCTGCCCGCACCCACTCCAGCCAGCGGGGCTACCTCAGGTAGGCAGCGCAGCGGGGGCCAGGGCCGCGGGCGTGCGCGGTGCCCGCGCTCACTCGCCCTGTCTTTCAGGGACAACGTGGCTGCACGTCAGGGCCCGGCCCTGGAGCACAGCCTGCTGGCGCACGCCGGCCCCACGGACCTCGACGTCGCTATGTTTCACCGCGACGCCGGCGCAGGTAGGGTCCGAAACCGGGAGCAGCCCAGCCTGTCCTGAACGAGCACTGGCCTAGGCAGCCCATTCGCAGTAGGGGGTCTAGCTGCATGGTGACGTCCTTCACCCCATCGGGGAACGTTGGCAGTGCGAGGGAGAGCTGCAGCCGCGTTGCTCCTGCGCTGCTGGCAACGGGCATAGCTAGTTTTCAAAGGGTTGAAAATGGAGGAGGCAAGAGCTGCCCCCGCGCCTGGGACAGCGGCTGTCGAGAGGTCCGTGGCAACGTGCGTCATTGCCAGGCAGTGACACAGCACCCATGAGACCAAGTCAGGAGGGCTGGCGCAGGGCCAGGCTCCCCAGTGCCACGCAGACAGGTGACCCCCGGGAGCAAGGCCAACAGGGACCACTCACACAGATGGGGCTGGAGCTGAGGGGGGTGAGAGGAGGCTGAGAGCGCTGAGAGCCTGGGGAAGGGAAGGTGAACAGGAGGTTGCTGCTGTCCGTAACTCCCTAGGGGATCGTGGAGAAGTCAGAGCAAGGCTCCTCTCAGAGGTGGGGCAAGAGGGAGCTGACATGGGCTGCAACAAGGGGAGCTGTGAGCAGGTACGAGGCAAGCCGTTTTCCCCATGAGAGTGGTCAAACCATGGCACATAGCCCAGGCAGGGGGGTGAGTCCCCGTTCCTGGAGGCAGTTGAAGCCTAGCGGGCTCAGGGGCCAAGGAGCCTGTTGCAGATGGCCCTGCCTTGAGGAGGGTTCGGGCCAGACTCCTCTAGATCCCTCCCCATCTCAGGTTTCCTGTGATGCTACCATAGAGCCAGTGCTACCATATAGCCCACAGGCATGAGCTTGTCCTTCCTCATTTGTCCTGAAAAATGTCATCCACCTCCATTCAAAATTTCTGCCCACCCACACCATGTCCCTACAGACCAAGACTCGGACTCGGACAGCGACCTTTCTCTGGATGAAGAGCGCAGCCTCTCCATCCCATCCTCGGAGAGCGAGGAGAACGTGCGGCTGCGCGGCCGCTTCCAGCGGCAGTTCAAGCGAGCGGCGCACAGCGAACGGCTCCTCACCAACCCCTCCAACACCACCCCCAAAGGCAGGTCCCGTGGGCGCTGGCAGGGGAAGGGGTGAGCTCAGGTCTCCTGTGCGGCAGGGTGCTGTGTGCGGGGGGACCAGGCCGTGTCTTCCGATGGCTTTGTTTGCATCTCACAGAGCTGTTTTCTCCCTCTTTCCCCGGGGCCTGTTTTGCTGTCTTCTCCGCCAGACGTGGATGGCAACGACCTCATGTCATACTGGCCGGCTCTGGGCGAGTGTGAGGTCCACCCCTGCTCCCTGCAGAAGTGGGGCTCTGAGCGGAAACTGGGCTTTGACATCAACAAGGACGCAGCCAACAACAACCAGCCAGACCTGGCCTTGACCAGTGGCGATGAGAACTCCCTCACGCAGACCCAGCGGCAAAGAAAAGGTAACGAGCTGTGGCGAGCAGGCGAGGGCAGCCTGGCCCATCTGAGGTTCACCCACACCTGAGGACTCCGTGTGAGACCTGTGTTTTCATGTCCTTGGGGGGGTACAGCTTAGCTCCCCCAGCTGAGTTTTCATGCTGTTTTCACTGCTCTGCAAATGTTTGACGTCTCTTTCTGTGTGGCACAGGGATTTTGAAGAACCGCTTACAGTACCCTCCGGCTCTGCAGGGCTTGCCGGCTGTCGGCAGGATGACCAACGAGTTGTCGTGGTACAAAACCTCCACGCTGGGTCACAGGGCTGTCCCTGCTGCCTCCTACGGCAGGATCTACTCGGGGGCAGGCAGTCTGTCGCAGCCAGCCAGCCGGTACTCGTCCCGGGAGCAGCTTGACATGCTGATGAGGAAACAGATGTCCCGGGAGCAGCTGAGCAGGAACAATTCGAGAGAGTGTTTGGAAGTTGTGCCCAGCCGGCATGGGTCCAGGGAGGAGCTGGACACCATCCCTAGCCGGCATGGGTCTACAGAGCACCTGGAAAGTATTCCCAGCAGACATGGATCTAGGGAAAACTTGGATCTTCTAGCTCCTAGACCTAGTCGGAGAGATCATGGGAACACGCTGCCCCGGAGGCAGAGCTCCAGGGACCACCTGGAGACTTTACCCTGCAGATTTGGGTCAAGAGAGCAGCTAGACTGTGGGCCAGTAAGAGAGGTCTCTAGAGAGTGGCTGAACACATTGCCAAGTAGGCAAGTGTCCAGAGACCGAGTAGACGTGTTGCCGAGTCGAGATACTTCTCGAGAACAGTTGGATTTGCTTTCTCGAAGACAGCCGTCAAGGGACCCCCTAGCGTCGGCCAGGCAAACCTCGAGAGAGCAACTGGACTTTCTTTCTAGAAGATCTAATTCCAGAGAGGCTCTGGATACAGTGCCTAGCAGGCAGCCGTCACAGGAGAATCTGGGGTGTCTTTCTAGAAGACAACTGTCTAGGGAAAGCCTAGAACCGCTCTCTAGGAGACAGCCCTCCAGAGAGAATCTGGAGGCCATCCCCAGCCGACATCCTTCCACTGAGCAGCTGGATATCCTTTCTTCCATCCTTGCTTCTTTTAACTCCTCTGCCCTGTCCTCGGTGCAATCCTCCAGCACGCCTTCGGGCCCCCAGACCACCGCCACCCTCTCTGCCATGCAGACCTCAACGCCCTCCGCGATGTGCCCCTCAACGCCTCGCTCCGCCACCTCCCACAGCATTTCGGAGCTGTCACCAGATTCGGAGTAAGTGCAACCCTTCTGCACCCGGCTGTGCACAGCCCGTCTTACCTGTTGTCCTCTTCCCTCTGGAGTTTTGTTTGGGAAGGGAGGGCTGTGTCCGAGTGCCTCCCTGCTGGAGCGGTGGGTGTTTTGGGAGCTTGAATGGTGGCCATGCAGGGAAAGCCACCCACTGCTGTTGCTCCAGGCCTCGCAGTGCAGTGAGCAGCAATGCCAGGGCCTTGGAGTCTTCCCGGCTTTGCCAGGAGTGTTGGCGCTCGCTGGTGTCCTGCAGCGCTCCGGGGAGATGCCGTCGTGCAGCGAGGCGGGACGCGCGGCTGGCCCGTCCCGCGGTGCTGGGTGGAAGGCCCTGAGGGGCAGATGGGAGCGCGTGGGCTGGGACGGCTGGCAAGAGGAGGGCAGCAGGGCCCGAGCGCCGAGGGAGCCCTGCCCGCTGCAGCCCAGCGGCCCTGCCCCTGCCTGCCGGTTCCTCCCGCCGGCCCAGTCCCTGCTCTTTGCTCCCTGCCCGCACTGCTGACGTCCCGGCCCATTCCCCTGTCCCCTTCCCTCGCTCGGGGCCGGGCTCAGGGCTCTGCCTGCCCTCGGCAGCCCCTCTGCCGTTCCCAGCAGGGCTGCTGCGAGCGCCGTTCCTGCACCGAGCCCCACTGGGGCGTCTGCCCCGGCCGGCAAGCGGGGAGGCAGCAGGGGCAGGGCGAGACCCGGGCGCAGTGCTGTGGCTAAATGCTCTTTTTCTTTCCTCCGAGAAGAATAATGAGAAGCGAGGGCCATTCCTGAGGGGCCCAAGTTGTCCGTGAGAGCGACAGAAGACGCAGGGTCGTTCGCCCAGCTGGACGCTGCCAGTCGAGCTTTGGTGTCCCCAGGGGGCCAGCGGCCAGAACTGGTGGTGGTCGGAGGCCCGAAACCAACCCTGCCTTTCCCAACCCTCGGGGCTGAGGGGCCGGCAGCCCCCGCCGGGAGCCCCCAGGCTCTGGGCTGCGCTCCCCATCGCCGGCTCGCGTGAAGGGTGCCCAGGAGCCCACTCGGCCCGGGGCACGTCCGCCAGCCGCCGGGACCGCGCTCTTCCTCTGCGCCCTGCTCCTACCCGGCTGTGTGGGCCGTGGGCAGGATGGAAAAGGAGCCCAGGACAGGGGGCAGGGGAGGGTTTTCTACCTTTTTGTACCTTTGTAATCAGAAGAGAAAATTCTATGGTTATTTTTACGGATGGTCTGTTCCCAGGACCTGGAGCATCTGTCCTGCCAGCAGCCCTTTTCCTGCATGCCTGGGGCGCTCCAGGGCCTGGTTTGCTGGGCAGGCTGCTGGCAGGGACCGAGATGGCGACAGGGCCTGGGGGTGACACCAGGCGCCTCTCGCTGCCCTGCACGGGGCTGGCGGCGGCTGCCCCCACTGCCCTCCCCAGGTCTCAGCGCCGTCCTCGGGCGTCCTGCAGCCCTGCCGGCCCTGCAGCCTCTGCCCTTGCCCCGGGCGCCCTAGGGGCTGCCCCCGCCCGCGAGCGGGCGCCGAGGGCAGGGGTGCCAGAGCCAGCAGCAAGCGCAGAAGCGAGCAGGGCGGCAGCCCGGGCGCCGGCGGGGAGGGAGGCAGCTCTGGCGGGTGCCCTGGTGCTCTGCCGGGGCGCTCCCCTTGCTCAAAGCCTCGCTGCGTCCTGCCCGACAGCGGCGGGCGCCTCTCGCCTCACCCCGCGTTCCGAGCGCGGCTCCGCGGGCGC
>VZSV01000390.1:266558-291109 GCA_013398735.1 Nothocercus julius
CGTCCCACCGCGCTGCCTTTGCTCCGGCCCTCGGAACCCGGTGCCAAACGGAGAGCGAGCGCCAAGTGCCAAAAGGAGAGGGCAGCGGAGCAGCTGGTGGCCGTCCCCGCCGAGCCGGGCGGGACGCAGGGGTCGGTCCGCGGGGTCCTGGCCCCCTCTGTGATTGTAGGGCCGTGGCCTGGGCTCCGGGAGCGGCCCCCTCGGTGTGGGTCTGGGTTGGGGACTCTGGGGGGTTCAGTTCTTGTTTTATTTTTCTCTCTCCGTCTCCCGGTTCGGTGGGCAGGGAGATGCCCGCACTCCCTCCCTGGCTGTGTAAAAGTGTATTATGGAAGCGCCAGATTTGGAAATAAAAGTCTATAAAAGGTGCCGGTGTCTCCGCCGTGTCTGTGGGCGTGCGCCGGGGCTGCCGTGCGGAGCCGGGCCGGGCAGCCCTGGGCGGCTCTGCGGGCCCGGGGCTGAGCAGACCAGGACAGGGGAGCTCCAGGCCCCAGGTCTGAGGAGACTTGGGGGAAACTGACTGTCCCGGAGCAGCGCGAGCTCCGGGCGCTGATCCTGGCGGGAGGACGGAGCGGGGAGCGGCACGGCGGAGACGTCAGGCGGGACCCGGCACCCGGCGTGATCAGCCTCCCTTCCCGTGCTGGGGGAAGGAGCGGGTAAGCAAAGGGCGCTATCGATCGGCCGCACGGCGCCCCAGGCAAGGGTCGCCCTCGGCAGCTCCCTCCCTGCGCTCCTTAGCCGAGCAGCGTCCGGGCGGGCCGGGCTCCCGCGCGAGGTGGCAAACGGCGCTATCAGCTGCTACCGTGTGGGCGCCCATTCATGGCTCCCCTGCCCGTGGTGCTGATAACCCGAGGGGAGGCAGCGGCTGCCACGGGCCGCCTGTGCCGGCCCCGCCTGGGGCAGCTGGGGACAGACGTCCCCGCAAAGCCCCCGCGGCGGAGGCGGCCAGCGCAGGGGTCGGACAGGAGCAGCCCGGCCAGAGCGGGGATGGCCACGGGCTGCCCCCGCCACCCGCAAGGGGCAAGAGCGAGGTGCTCCGGCCCTGTGGACAGCGGTGCCCACGTGTCACCTCCTGGGCCGTGTCCCAGCAGCTCCTTTGGGTGCTGCCCCCATCCCAGGGTGGCCAGGACCCCTCGCCCCGCTCCGTCCTGCCTCG
This sequence comes from Nothocercus julius, assembly GCA_013398735.1. Taxonomy (NCBI): domain Eukaryota; kingdom Metazoa; phylum Chordata; class Aves; order Tinamiformes; family Tinamidae; genus Nothocercus; species Nothocercus julius. The sequence continues at coordinate 267,712 of VZSV01000390.1, forward strand.
CGCCCAGCGCCCGTGCACGGGATGGAGCCCCGGGGACGGAGCCGCTCCGCGGGTCCCGCGGCGGCCGCGTGCGTCAGCGCGGGCCTGGGGCCAGGCGTGACTCAGAAATGCTCCAAACCCAGCGGCGCTGCCGGCGCGCAGGCGGCGCGAAGGATTCGCCAAGGATCCTGCGCCTGCCGGGGAACTTTGGAACAAGATAACGGCAAAGTCGGCTCCTGCGGGGGGAGTAGGGCAGTCCACAGGGCACAGCGCGCCCATTTCCCGCGGGTAAGCAGGGGCCGGAGCATGCGGAAAACACCCCGGGGCAGCTGCTGGGGCCAGGGGGCAGCCTCCTCCCGCGCCGCTGCTGCTGGGATGCGCCGGGGCTGCAGCGGGGCCCGCGGGCGCCCAGGGCTGCAGAGGGGCAGCGGGTCCCCAGCAGTGCCCGGGGAGCAGAGCCTGGCAGCTCTTGACACGCTCTGGCCATGCCGGGGCTGCGGCGAGGGGCTGTGCCCGGGGCGGGGGGCTACCAGGGCAGCCCCCAGCGCAGCCACGGGGCTCCCGTGTCCTCGCGCGGCCCCTGGCGCAGGAGGGTGCCCGGCCACGGGGTGCCAGGGACAGGGCGGCACTGGCAGCACTGGCGGTGGCCCAGGGCGAGTTGCCCAGTGCGATGGGGCACCGGGGAGGCCCAGCAGCATCCGGGCCCCCGCCCCGGCCGCGGATGGGAGCAGCTGCGCGCAGGGCACGCGGCAGGGCAGGGGCGAGGGAGGGGTGTCTCAAAGATCACGGGCGCCTATTAATAGGAGGGAGCAGGGTGCGCGCCCGCCGGCCGCGACCAACCGCCCGTGCGCAGCAGGTAGGAGGGACAGGGGCACCGCCGGGACGGGGACCCTGGGCTGGCACCCTGCTCGGGGCTGAGCATCCTCAGGACAGGCCGGGCGCTGGGTGCGCCCCATCCCAGCCCTGCCCCTCGGCGCACGCGGGTGCGGGCGCTGGGGAAACGGGCTCCCCAGGGCTACCGGTAGCACTGGACCGGCAAGTCGGTGACGCTCGCCAGGGCTTAAAATTCCTGCTCCCCTCATGTGTAAAGGGACAAAGTCTGCGGGCAGGGGCCGCAGTGCTGGCTGGGCCCGGCTCTCCACAGTCCCACCTCTCCGCTCGCCGCGGTCGGCGCGGGGCACCGGGGTCGGCCGGGGCTTCGGCAGCCGCCCACCCCAGCAGCCCCTCTGCGGAGCAGCACGCGGGCAGCCCGGCGCCGCCGCCTGGGCTCCTGGTCGCCCACCGGGCTCCTGCTGCTCTCCAGCCACCGCTGCTGCCGCTGCCCCAGGGCTTCCCAGCTGAGCTCGCTCTGCACCCCGGGCCGGTCCTGCATGCTCAGCTGGCACGCGGGGCCACCGGCACACGGGGCCCGGCTGCAGCCGCAGCGGCCGCGGGGCAGGCAGGCTGCTGGTGCCCTGGGGCAGGGACGTGGCTCAGCCGTCCCCGTGTCCCCCGCAGTGGGTGCGAGCAAGGGTGCCATGGCGAGGGAGACGGTGCTGAGCCGCCGGGCCGGCGGCGCCCGCGCCTGCTACGCCGTGCTGAGCGAGGCGGACCTGGAGGAGGTGGTGCAGCGCGGAGCCGCCAAGCCCGCGCTCCGCGACGCTCTCCGCAAGATGAGGTAGGGCTGCGCCGGGCGGGACGGGGCCCAGGGGTCGCGGCGGACCCCGCGGCGCATTGTGTGCCCCGGCCCATGCGAGCGGCACCGTGTGCCCGGCATTTCGCAGCCCACATGGCTCCGAAGACGATGAGCAGGGAGACGCGGGGCAGAGTCCAGGCTGTGCAGTCCCTGCGCCTCCCTGGCACAGATGCCCTGCGCCCGCTGTCCCCGAGCTCCACGAGTTCCTGGCTGGAGCTGGGCCAAGCTGTGGCAGGGCAAACTTGAGCCCAACAGCCTGTCCGCCCCGTGCCCTGCTTGGTGGCACCGCTGCGCCCGCCAAACCCCCTGCTCCCGCTGCCCCCGGCCTGTTCTCACCGCGACTCCCGCTCCTTCCACCCGAGATGCTCGGCCTCCACCGCCAAGTCCCTGCTCTTCCGCTTCCTGCCCTTCCTGCGCTGGCTGCCCCGCTACCCGGTCAAGGACTGGCTCCTGGGGGACATCGTCTCGGGATTCAGCGTGGGCATCATGCACCTGCCCCAGGGTGAGCGCCCTGGGGTGAGTGTCCCCTCTCGTGGGCACTGTCGAGGCTGCCGGGGGCTCCCCGCAGCGGTGGGGGGGCCCAGGCCGCGGGCTGGGGGCTGCGGTCCGTCCTGCTCCAACGTTTGTCCCTGCTGCCCCATGCCTAGGACTCGCCTACGCGCTGCTGGCTGGGCTGCCGCCCGTCACCGGCCTCTACTCCTCCTTCTACCCCGTCTTCCTCTACTTCTTCTTCGGGACGTCCAGACACAACTCCGTGGGTGAGCAGGGGCCTGCGCGTTCCTGTGGGCTCAGAGCGAGGGCTGCCAGCGAGGGGGCTGGGCCGGCAGCCGCGACGTGGCCGTGCTGCACCAGCGGGCTGGGCGGGCGCCGCTGCTTTGCCTTGGCTTCCCCACGCCGCTAGGACGGTTGGACAACTACAGCTGAAGCACGGGGGGTGCATTGGAGGGGACCAGCGCCCACCTTCTCTGGAGCTGGGTCCTTTGGCAAGAGGTCCCCCAGCTGCATCCGTGCCCTTCCCAGGCCCCTTTGCCATCATCTCTGTCATGATCGGGAGCGTGACGGACTCGCTGGTGCCCAGCGATAATTTCCTGGAGACGGTGAACAACACCAACGAGACCGTGGTCAACGAAGCACGGCTGAACGCCGCCAGAGTGGAGCTGGTGGCCACGCTCACCATCCTGGTGGGCGTCTTCCAGGTGCGCGGGGCCTGGCCCCTCCACGGGGAGCCGCCGGGCAAGGGAGCGGAGGGGCCGCAGCCGCGCGGCAGTGCCCTGTGCCAGGCCGCGCTGCCGGGGGCCGCCGGGCTCCTGCTCTCTACCTGCCGCTGCTTCTGCCAGGTGGCCCTGGGGCTCCTGCAGTTTGGCTTTGTGGTGACCTACCTCTCGGACCCGCTGGTGCGCGGCTACACCACGGCCGCCTCGGTGCACGTCCTCATCTCCCAGCTCAAGTACGTCTTTGGCATCTCCCTGGGCGAGCACTCAGGACCGCTCTCGCTCATAATGGTGAGTGGGGGGCACACGCAGCGCGGCGTGCTGAGGTCCCCAAGGGCTGCCAGGGGCAGCACCTGCCTCTGCTCCCGGTTATGACCAAGGTCACAACCTGAAAGCTGCACCTGGAGTGTTTGTGCCAGGATGGGGATGGATGGTCACCACACTTGTGGCCTCCCTTCCAGCCAGGGAAGGAGGAAGAGGAAGGGCATCTGGGCGACTGGCCAGGTCCTTATCCCATTGCCTCCTGCTGCCTCTCTGCTAGACCTTCATCGAAATCTGCCAGAAGTTGCCGAAGACCAACGTGGGCGCCCTGGTGACGGCCATCATTGCCATGGTGGCCATCTTCATCGTGAAGGAGCTCAACCACAAGTTCTCTGCCAAGCTGCCCATGCCCATCCCCATCGAGCTCATCACGGTACCGAGCCGCACGGCTCCCTGCGGGGACTCGGCTGGCGGCTGCCCCGTCCCCGGGACGTGGCCTGGCCGGGGTTGGTGTGGGTGGGACTGGGTCCTTCAGCGGGGGCGGCTCTAGGATGGTGAGTACCCGTCCTGCCCTACGCGGTCCCCACGGGAGAGGCTCTGCCTCACCTTGGCCATGCCCCCTGCAGATCATCATCTCCACTGGCATCTCCTATGGCGTCAACCTGAACTCCAAGTTCGGCATCTCCGTGGTGGGCGACATCCCCAGCGGGTGAGCGGGGCTGGGGCTCTGCCGGGGGCTGCTCTGCCTGCTGGGGCCCCTCTCTAGCTGCATCTCCCTCTCTCGGCTGCAGGTTGAAGCCACCCATGGCCCCTAACGTCAAGTACTTTGGGCAGGTGGTGGGCAACGCGTTCGCCATCGCAGTGGTGGGCTATGCCATCTGCATCTCCTTGGGCAAGATCTTCGCCCTGAAGCATGGCTACAAAGTGGACAGCAACCAGGTGATGCTCTGGTGGGCACAACCCCTTCCTCGTGATAAAATACGGATTTATTTCTCACGGTCTTTGAGGGAGCAGATGCCGCCGCTGTGCCCCTGACCCCCTGCTCTGTCCTCGCAGGAGCTGATAGCTCTGGGCTTCTCCAACTTCCTGGGCGGCTTTTTCCAGTGTTTCGCCATCAGCTGCTCCATGTCGCGGAGCCTGGTGCAGGAGAGCACCGGCGGCAACAGCCAGGTGGGTTGGGGCCGCCCGCTGCCAGCGGCACCCCCTGCCTCCCGCGGCTGCCTCGCGCCGGGCCCGGGAGCCGGAGCGGAAGGCGCTGGGGCGCTCGGCGCCTCCCACAGCCGCTCTCCTCGCCAGGTGGCCGGTGTCATTGCGTCCCTGGTCATCTTAGTGACCATCCTGAAGATTGGGGAGCTCTTCCGGGACCTGCCCAAGGTAGGGCCCGTTGCTGCTCGCCCGGCTCCCGTGTGTGCAGGGCAGCCGGGAGGGCAGACCCCGATGGGCAGCCGCCCTCCGTGCCCTGTCCGTCCCGCGCCATGCGGAGACACGTTAGCAAAGCGCTGCCTAGCCCTGACCCGCCCTGGGGCTGCGTGGGGCTGGGGGTGGCTCCTGCTCTGCCGATGGTGCCCAGCGCTGTGGGAGGCACATGGATAAGCCCCCAGGACCGGCCCTCTCTGTCCTCTCAGCCCCAGGGACCGAATTTCTCCCCTAGGCCATCCTAGCTGCTATCATCATCGTTAACCTCAAGGGCATGTTCAAGCAGTTCACCGACTTCCGCACGCTCTGGAAGTCCAACAGGGTGGACCTGGTAAGACGCGGGGACCGTTTCCACCAGAGCCGGGGCCACCAGGATGCGCTGGCACTGCTGGGGCCCGGCTTTCTCCATCCGCGCACGGTGGGTGCGCGGGTGCCCGTGGGGCAGCTGTGCCCCTGAGCGCTCTCACCCGCCCCAGATGGTCTGGATCGTCACGTTCGTGGCCACCATCCTGCTGAACTTGGACCTGGGCCTGGGGGTCTCGGTGGCCTTTACGCTGCTCACCGTCATCTTCCAGACCCAGCTGTGAGTAGCTCCTGGGCTGTGCGGGGCTCCCGGCGCGCAAGGTGCTGCTTGGGCACGGCTCAGGGGGAGGCTGAAGCCCCCGTCAGCGTGAGCTCCCCACGCCTCTCCCGCAGGCCGCACTACTCCATCCTGGGCCACGTTGCTGACACGGACGTCTACAGGGACGTGGCCGAGTACAAGGAGGTGAAAACCCAGGGGTGCTGTAGGGTGGGAGAGGAAGCGCCCGCAGGAGGCCAGGGCAACCCGAAGCACCTACATGGGCTGAGCACCACAGAGAGGGGAGGCCGGAGCCGGGGCAGAGGAGAGGGCAGCGTCCCTCGTGCCCCTGCAGGCTGCTCACCCCCTCTGTGCCCCCCAGGCTCAGGAGGTCCCTGGCGTGAGGATTTTCCGCTCCTCCTCCACCATCTATTTTGCCAACGCGGAGCTGTACATGGAGGCCCTGAAGAAGAAGGTAGGGGAGAGCCGAGCGCGCCGGGGCTCTGCGGGTGGGCGCCGTACCCTGCTCCCCGCTGCCCCGCGCGCCCGGTCCCCTTCGTGCCTGCAGCAACTCCCCAAGGGCACACGGGACTGCTCGGGCTTGGCCAGTGGGAGGGACATGGGGGACAAGTGTGCCCGGGAGAGCTCCCACGGGCGCAGCAATGGGAGCTGTGTCGTTTCACAGAGCGGGGTCAACGTGGACCGGCTGATTGAGAAGAAGAAGAAGGCCCTCAAGAGGCTGAAGAAACAGCAGAAGAAAGCTGAGAAGCAGAAGGCAAAGAGGAAAAAGGTGCTTCCCAGGGCTGTGGCTGCTGAGGCCCTCGGCCCGGCTCCAAGGGTTGGGCATTCCGGAAATCCCTGTGCGCCCGGGAGCGGCTCCCGCGGCCGGCGGGCACATGAGCCGGGGCTGCACGGCCAGGTGAGGAGCAGGGATGAAGGCTGGGCCCCGAGGACGGAGCCGTGGCCCAGGTCAGCCGGTGAGGCCAAGGCTGTTAATGATTATACGGAAGAGCCAGTGAGTCACTAATAGCTGGCGAGTTAATCATCAAAACGGAGAGTGCAGCAGCTAATGGACCTGGTTCCAGCAAAAGTCATTAGTAGGAGGCCGGAGGCCCCTGCATATCGGCGACGGGAGAGCCAGGGCAGCGTGTGGCTCTTGGGGCCAGCAGAGCCGGGGAGGGCGGAGAGCAAGGAGCAGGCGCAAGGGATGCACCCGGACCCGCTGCCTCCCCGTAACGCAGCCAGAGCTCCTTTCCAAACCCAACAGCCTTCTAGGGGCGCTTTGCAGTGCGGTGAGGCTGGGTCTCCTTCCCCCCAGGACACGGACAACGAGCGCAACGGGCCGGGCATCGCGGTGATCGAGCTGAGTGAGGAGGGAGCGGAGGGCAGCGTGCCCGCCGAGCCCACCCTGCGCTCCCTGGGGCTGCCTGTGCCCGACTTCCACACCGTCATCCTGGACTTCAGCCCCGTCAACTTTGTGGACACCGTCTCCGTAAAGATCCTGAAGAACGTAAGGGAAGGGCTGGGGAAGAGGCAGGTGCCCAGCTCGCAGAAAGCTGCCCGGGTGCCCCCTCGGTGGGGTGGGACGGTGGCGCCCGCCCCGTTTCCCACACGTGTGGGCGGCCTGACCCGTGCTCGTGTGCTGCTGCTTGCAGATCTTCAGGGATTTCCGCGAGGTAGAAGTGGACGTCCTCGTTGCCGGCTGCCCGGGTGAGGTGGCTTCCAGGGTCACCAGGCCACCCCTTGGGAAGGATAGTGCTGAGAGCTTGGTGGCCTCCACACCTCCAGACATCCCTTTTCCCAGAATTTCCCCAAGGGACGTGGCTCCTGGCTGACGCGGGGCAGCCACAGGGCCATCCTGAGCCCTGGCGTGGCCCCTTCCCCATCCTGGTCCCACCTGCGTGTCATTAGACTTGGGGACCCAGCTTGAGTCCTGTGGTTCCTGCACAGTTCATGCCTCTTGAGGACAGTCACCAGGGTGGCAATTGCCTCTGCTGAGAAGGGAGAGGCTGTTTGGGGTGGGAAGGGGACCATGGTGCCACCGTGACGGGCCCTTCTCCCTCCACACAGCGTCCGTCATCGCCCAGCTGGAGAGGGGCAACTTCTTCAGCGAGACCATCACCAAGCACCAGTTCTTCGCCTCGGTGCACGACGCCGTGGTCCACGTCACCGGGCAGCGGGCAGTGGCCCCGGTGAGCACCGGCCTCCCCGCTCGCAGCGCCGCGGCCGTCGTCCCCGTCCTGCGCGCGTCTCCCGGGGCCGCGCGGCAGACACCAGTCCCTGGGACCCGGCACGTGCCCTCCTCGCGCGGGCTCTGTGGGGACCCCGCCAACCTCCCGCTGCCCCCTCCGCAGGAGTCCTGCAGCACCAAAATGTAGCCCGTGGGACGGGCACGTCGGAGCGCCGCCGCCGAGGGACCATCCAGAGGATGCTCCAGGGCTGGTGACGCGGGACCTGCTGCTGCGAGGCTCCTCCGGAGACCTCCTGCCCTCAGCCGGCTCCAGCAAAAGCTACCTCAGACACGAGCCCGTCCCCGGGCTGGGACGTCCTCCAGCGTGGGGCACCCCAGGACCCAGCCAGCGCAGGGAGACTCGCCAAGTTTTGGATGCCCAAGGGAGAGGAGGAGGAAGGCCCCTTGGTGGACATAGCCCTGCCCCGGCATCTTGCCCGAGCTGCCATGGGGCATTCGCTCTCTGCGTTGGTGGTCAGCGGGCTAAAATCACATTTCTGAACACGAATTTTAAAGCACTGTGTGCCTGATGAACATTCCCCAATAAACGTCCCCAGCCAAGAGGCGCTTTCGTCTGCCACTGTTAATGATTGCCGCTCTCCGGACAGAGTCTGCTTTGCAATACGAATATTAGCAGATGAGACAGTTGGGTTGACCCTTAATTCCCTTGTCCCTTTGGCCCTTCCCTTGTCCTGGTCCCGGACACTCTTGGCGCTCCTTGGGGGCGCCAGGTTGGAGCGGTCGCCCCGAGCAGCCGGCACAGGGACAAGTGCTCCAGCAGGGCAGGAGCCACCTCCAGCCGCGCGGGTCGCAGGTGCTCCCTGTCCCCCGCTGCTGGCTCTGGTTCTGCGCCATTCGCACCCCGCACCAGACAAGAGTAGCCCCCCTGGGGCTGGGGGGGGGGGGCTGGGGATCCCCCCAGATCCCTGTTGCACTGGGGACTCCCCTGTCCCCTCTGCATGGGGACCACCCCTTCCCCGCCGGCACCTCGGCTGGGCTGCGACACCCCTGCATCTCGGCAGGGATGGGAGTCCTCCGGGATTCCCCTCCCCCTCTGCCCTCGCACCTCTGCTGGGCTGTTCCCCGCCCCGTGACCCCCACTGTACGGAATCCCCCTCTAATCCCATGGGCTGGGACGTCCCCATGGACTGGGACCCCCGCTCATCATCCCCAAGGACTGGGACCCGCCCCCCTCCCCGCCCCCTGCCGCGACGTCTTCCCACACCAGGGGGCGCCGCCGCACTCCGAGACACATTCTGCGCATGCGTCCCCTGCCTGGCAACTGGCAACCCGCATCCTTGCCTCACTTTCCCTCGCGCGCATGCGCATACCCTGACGCCCTGCCCATGGTGTTTGTGTGCGCGCGTCTTCCCGCCCATTCGCAGCTTTTCTCCTGCGCATGCGCATACCCTGACGCCCTGCCCATGGTGTTTGTGTGCGCGCGTCTTCCCGCCCATTCGCAGCTTTTCTCCTGCGCATGCGCGTTGGGGCCCGCTCCGTCAACAGCCAAGAGACAAGATGGCGGCGTCCTCTGTCTGCCGGGCGGGCTGCGCGGCTGGGTGGGCTTTGCTGCGGGGCCTCCGCTCTCCGGTGAGTCCGGGGCCGGCGAGGCGGCGGCGGCGACGGGCGGGCAGCGGCGGCGGCGGTGGGAGAGCGGGAGGCTCCGCGGGGCTGCCAGGCACGACCCGCTGCTGCCTCCCGGCCGGGGAAGGTCACAGGGACGCGGCGGCCTGCGGGGCCTGGTCGGCAGCCGCCATGGAAACCGCCCCCGCATCCTTCCCACCAAGGGTTGTCCCGACCTTGGCCCCGCTGTGGGGCTCGCTGGGCCCTGCTGCCCCTTCCCGTCCTTTTGGAGAGGATCCGAGCTCTGCGGGGCCTGTGCGGCTCTTCAGTCCCAGCTTTATGTCCCAAATCCTGCCTGGCTGCTGCGGCCTTGTGCTTAGATGCGCTGGTGGGTGGCAGGGCTCTGCCCCAAGGGCTTCCAAACGCGGCTTGGAAAGTGCTTGTCCCCCTGAGCTTACATGAGCTCTGCACCTGGCGGGTTTGGGTGCAGAGGGGGGTTGTTGCTAAACAGTGATACCAGCCTTTTCTTTAGGCAACCTTATTGACATTGACGAGGAACCGAGGTGTTGCTACGTATGCCCAGGCACTCCATAATATTCCTGAAACACAAGTCACCACTCTGGAAAATGGTCTCCGTGTAGCTTCAGAGGAGTCTAATCAGCCAACGTGTACAGTAAGTTTAAGAGAGTTTGAGGATGTGCCAGAATGTCAGCTTTGCCTGGCCGGTAACGGATCTTCCAAGAGAAAGAAACCCATATTTGAAGTGAAGTTTCTGGCAGAGACCCTTCTTTCTGTTAAATGTCAGAGCATAAGTGACTAGCAGTTTTTTTATCTCTGGCAAAACTGCCTAAGGTTCTTGTAACTGCTAAGTGAAAAGTGTAAACATGTCCTGGAAATTGTCACCTGCAGCTGCTCGTTCTTATTTTTGTGCTACTAGTGGCTTGGTATTACTACTGGAATGTCTCAGCAGTGGAGTTGTCTTCCTTGCTGTTACACATATGGACATGAGGCTCGAACGTGCCATTTACTTTCTCTTGTACTCGATGCTTTTTCCTTCTAGGTGGGTGTGTGGATTGGGGTAGGGAGCCGCTATGAGAACGAGAAGAACAACGGAGCCGGTTACTTCCTGGAACATCTGGCATTTAAGGTAAAGCAGAACGCTAGGTCTGGCATAGCACTGTGTTGTTAATGCATCTAACTTGTGTGATGCTCTTACCTACTAAGCTCTTCCCTAAAAACATAACTGTGCTGAACAGCCCCTTATATCTACCAGGCAGGAAGCCTGGGCCTTGCAGAGTCCCGTCCAGCCTGTGCCATCGTAGGCAACTGCAGCAGAAGAGTCGAGCTCTGTTTCCAAAGTAGCATTCTGTTCCTATTGGAAGGAATATTGCTTCTTGGATAGGTAGAAACTTGCTTCTCATTTCTAGGTCCGGCTTATACTTGGTTTACTTCATTCTTCAGCCACTGTTGTCCTTTAGCTTAAGCTCAGCTTCTCTTTGCCTTTTGGGTTCTTATGGGTCTTTCAGAATATGTATCATTATTTACATGCTTTAGTAAACCAAGTTTTAAACTCCTGTTTTGTGCACTTGCTCTTGGCCTTTTTGAGTTAAGTGACAGTTTTACTGTGTTAGCTCTTTAGCTTGCCCACAGGGAAACTTGGCCGTTTCCAAGTTGCATTTACATGGTTTCTTTTAGGGCACAAAGAAGCGCCCTGGTGTCGCCTTTGAGAAGGAGGTGGAGAGTATGGGTGCCCACCTCAGTGGGTACACGTCGCGTGAGCAGACTGCCTATTACATAAAAGCCCTGTCCAAGGACATGCCCAAAGGTAGGAGGGCTGCTGGATGGCCTCTGCCTTGGGGAGCGCCTGCACGTTTGTGTGTGTGAACTTGAGCAGTGCATTGCAGGTTCTTGGTGGTAGTGGGAGAGACCACTGCCAGAAATGGTGCTTCAAGGCTGCAAGCTCATGTGTTTCTCAAACCAGGCCTTGCCGAGCTCCTTGTGGCATGTTACGCTGTGTTGCCAGGAAAGAGGGGGAGTTTCAGTAATCTGTGGTTATCTTACAGATTTGGAAAAATGAGGCCAATGGCAGTTCCTGTGGCACTGTGCTGCTACGTACATGCTGCGCGTTGTGTCACGTGCCCAGGGGTCGTGATTTGAGTCGGGGACAGTTTTGTGGGCCTGGCTTTGATATGTCAGACTCTCTGCAGGGGTTCGGTTTGTTTCTGCCCTGCACCCTGCTGCTGTCATGCTGCACCTCTCGCAGTCGTGTTCCTGCTTTCTGCTTGCCCCGACGATCTTTTGGGGGCCTAGCATGGTAACCTGTTCATGCCAGAACAAAGCTGCTTGTCTCTGATGCTGTGGGGAAGGGTAGTACAAGTCTCTGTTATGTTGTTTCCCCTCCCCAGAACTGTTTGTTGCTCACCACTCTTCCTACGTCCCTGCAGCTCGCCTGTCTTTTTCCCTTTCAGCACCATGGGGCAGCAGTTGGGCAGTGGGATTGTTAACGCAGGAAATGTGTTACAGTTGTCGAGCTTCTGGCCGACGTCGTGCAGAACTGTGCTCTGGAGGAGTCTCAGATTGAGAAGGAGCGTGGTGTAATCCTTCAGGAGCTGACGGAACTCGACAGCAACTTGACGGATGTTACCTTTGACTACCTTCATGCCACTGCTTTCCAGGGGACTGCACTGGGCCGCACTGTTGAGGGGACCACTGAGAACATCAAGTGAGCACCAGCTTGGAGCGTGTGACTTGCACTTGTCGGTAACGGTGGCTGCACAGGGGAACCAGTGGGTGTGCAAGGAGCAAATGCTGGTGTATGCAGAGGTGACCTGCTGCTGTATGCAGAGGGGATCTCTGTCAAGGGTGTTTCACTTTGTCGTGACTGTGTTTCCTTCCTTGGTGCAGAGGGAAGTGTGGCACTGCGCACGTTCTTCTCCAGAATTGCCCTTCATGTAAGATGTGTGAGGCTGGTAGGGGCCTGGCTGAGCCTGCTCCTGTGCTTATCAGTTTGACACCCCTAGAGAGTTTTAAGAGCTGGGGATGCTCTCTAGAGCAGTGGCCTCGAGCAGACCCCTGCTCGGCCATGGGCAGCGAGCAAGCAGAGGCTGCTGCTTGCCTCGTCTGCACCTGTCCTTATCTCTCTATGTTGTCCACCCGTTCCCATTCTCTGTGTTCTATGAGGAGACTCGTACAGATGCTGTAAGCACACTTGAAGAAAGTCTATTACCCCATAACTAAGATGATCAAATGCATTGCTGCTGTCTCTGCGTTGTATTTTGCTTCCTGTAAGTCTCTCATCTTTCCATCTCTGAGTTGCTAATACATTAAGTCTCTGTGTGTTCTCCAGACATATGACTCGTGCAGATCTAGTTTCCTACGTTGATACCAACTTCAAGGCACCTCGTATGGTCCTGGCAGCTGCTGGAGGTAAGCTCTAGATCACTGACTTTAGAAAACCTGGGTATTTTCAAGCTGGTGATCAAAGCCCTGTCACACAGAGCTGTTACTGCTGACATGAGATGCTTTTGTTAAAAGGAGCTGTTTAATATTGCAGTTTTCTCTTGTCAGGCATTTCGCACAAGGAGCTGGTAGATGCAGCTAAGCAGCACTTCAGCGGACTGCCCTTTGCTTACAAAGAGGATGCTGTGCCTATTCTGCCGCACTGCCGCTTCACTGGGAGCGAGGTAAAGCTGTCCTGGTCCTCGGCAAAGCAAGCAGCCTTGCTAAACTGCTGAGTGAATGGGAAACTGAGTAGAGTTTCTTTTGGAGGAGCCATCTGCTCATATATATCAGACAGAGGAGCTAATAAGTGAACAGGAAGCAGCTTGGTAGTGCGTCGACACGCCATTCTTGAGGCTTGTTACCCCAGGGTGATGAGTGTTAGATAAGACCAGAATTCTTTAGGGATCTGAGGCTGTTGCATCGTCAACTGAAACCAGAGGCACCAGGCTCATGCTTAGCTCTGCCTGAGACTATTTGATTTCCCTGGGATAATATCAAGTCTTCTAATTTGTTTGCCTGGCCTGACAGCAGACAAAGTCATACTGCTCATGCAGCTCTCCTCTGCTCCCTCATGGTTTTCCAGATCCGTGTCAGAGATGATGCTCTGCCCCATGCCCACATTGCTCTTGCCGTGGAGGGTCCAGGGTGGGCTGATCCCGACAACGTCGTCCTCCTTGTGGCAAATTCCATCATTGGCTGCTATGACCGCACATTTGGAGGTGGTAAGGTAAGGGAGTTGGGAATGTGGCTGGCTAACTCTGGAGTCCTTGGATTAAGGTGCTAATGGGGTGCTATTGTGTTTATCTTCCAACTGTGGAGTGATCAGGAATCTAGAAAGTAGGATGCAAAGTAGGGTGGGACTGATCAAAGGCAGGTGTTGGAATGTGCTACATTACGCTTTGTGTTCTCTGTAATGTCTGTGTAAATAGCTCAGTTGGAGGGAATATGATCTCTGATAAAGCTCCTGTACTTATAGATGGTAATGTCAGAGGGTACCTCTTTATTCACAGAATCAGTCCAGCAGGCTGGCTACGCTTGCCGTGGAGCATAATCTCTGCCACAGTTTCCAGACGTTCAACACCTCTTACTCCGATACCGGCCTGTTTGGTTTCCATTTTGTTTCGGATCCTCTGTCCATAGACGACATGCTGTATTGCGCTCAGGGCGAGTGGTAAGGATGGCCTTGGCAAAAGTTTCTGTTCAGCATCTGCCCCCTCATTGGAATTTGAGCTGATGGAATGTCTGTTAGTTCTTCAGAGCATTTTGTCTCTATATGAACTTCTTGATAACTCATATACTGGTCAAGTCATCCTACAGGTGGTTCCTATAACTGTCTTGGCATAATAAGAGTTTTTGCTTTTCATCAAACTACTGTTGCTACTGTCATCCCTTGGACTGGTCAGGATTTTAGCCCATGATTCTCAAATCCTGGTAGTGAGAATTTTTTTTTTTTTTTAATATATTCAAGTGAGGTTTTTTGTTTTGTTTTTTTTTTAAGGAAAATGTCCTCTCAGGTACCCAGGAGACTTTTTGTATCCATTATCTTTATAAATTTAGGCAAAGTAGGGCAGAATTCTTGTGTTCATAGCTGTTGGTGTTGTGGCAGATAAATGCTTCACTGCTGGGGCCATCCCAGAGTTAAGGAGCCTTCTGCCTATTTATTTTATTACACGCACGTATATGCCAGTAACAGAAGCTACAGCTGAGACTGAGAGCCACGCTGTGCTGTGCATTGAGCACATGAGGTTAGCCCTTGCCCTTGAGACCTCGTTGGTAGCAGGGGAGGAAGGGCTGTAGCAACTGGAGTTCCACAGCCCGTGTGGAGCCGCCCCGCTCTCGGAGAGGTGCTTTCCGTAGTGGCTGCCGTGGCACAGAGCGGGCAGGCACCGCTGCGGGAGCTTGGCTGGGCACCAGGGCCCTTTGCGCGTGGAGCTTAGCGTGTGCAGCCTGGGCTGGTGCTCTCGCCTCTAGCTGGAGCTCCTTCTCTTGCCTCCTGCTCGTCCCTGTTCTTAGCTACGCTGCAGCAGTCAAGACTGCGACTGCAGCCTGCAAGAGAGATGTTGAAATTAGGTTATTCCTGCCAGGGCTTGGGAAGAGGAGGGATTCGTTCTCTCCGAGTAGACAGTCATCTTTAATGGCTTTTGTGGTCATTCCATCTCCTTTCCAGGATGCGTCTGTGCACCAGCACCACAGAGTCAGAGGTGAAGAGAGCCAAGAACATGCTCCGAAATGCCATGGTGGCTCAGCTGGATGGTACGTGCTCGTTTCTGGACCGATGGCTATGAGGCTTTGAGAGGGTTGCCACTCCTGTCTCTTCTGGGCAGTAGGAATTCTTTGCTAAACACTACAGTACTACAAGCAGGGTCTGAGCAAAATTTCCTCTACTCTGCTTTCCTTTTGCCGTGTTGTCCAAGTGTCTGATCCCAGCCTGCTGTGCTCCAGGCTGGCCCTGACTCTAAACTTCTGGTCATTCTGCTGCTCAGAGAGCTGAGCTCATGTGCCTCTTGGTAAGGTTAAAATAATACACTTAAACTGCTCTGTATTAACTGGGAATAATTCCGGAGACAAGGGAGGTCTTTGTGTTGCCTAGCTCCTGCTGGAGCTGCTTGGAATGGTAATTACACGTGTGATTTTTCAGCTGAAGTTGTTTAATAGCTAGAGTTTGTTGTATCTGCTTTCTCCAAAGTGACGATCAAGCTGTGAAATTCTGGAACGCTTTTTGTTTTACTCACAATGTGGTGTCAACATGTCCTAGGTACTACCCCAGTGTGTGAGAATATTGGAAGCCATCTCTTAAACTATGGACGCCGTATCCCTCTGGAGGAATGGGATTCCAGGATTTCTGTACGTATTCTTTTGTTTTTCGGGGGTACCTCTGCCTACTTGGTGTCAGCACTTTTTCGCCTTAGTCTGCTGCAGTGACACAGAGTTTGCTTATTCCTTAGTCCAGATGCCTGGAGTCCAGGCAATCAGCTTGCTTCTGCTGATACACTCATGTCCAAGTGTGTGACAGACTCTGTATCCTGTGTCCCTGTGGCTGGGTCCAGTCCATCCCAGAAAGAGGAAGTGTGGCTATGTTAAGCCACACAACTTGAAATCCTGTATCGGTTTCCACAGAGGTGGCCACTCTCTGGTTTGTATAATTCTACAGCCACTGTATCCCTTGTAAGACTGCAGTTTTGGGACTGACATGTCTTCTTGGAAAAATACCTTATGTGAAGCATCACCCGTCCTTGTGACGGATGAGAGCTAGACAGTTGGTTCAGGTGGCCCCAAAGGGTTTAACAGTGTGTTTTTGGTAGTCTTGATATGTGATGTCAATAGTTCCTTGCAGATGTGAGAACTGCATGCCTGCTAGAAGGATTTCTGACTGCTTTTTTTGATGCTTATTAGGCTGTTGATTCAAGAATGGTGCGGGAGGTCTGTAGTAAATACATCTATGACAAGTGCCCAGCAATTGCAGCTGTTGGTAAGTGACGAGTAGCACATAGAAGCACAAAAAAGAAGCCCAGGGGGCATTGGGGAGTGGAGTGGAAGCAACGTGCAGGCACCTTCCACACGTTTGTTCTGTCCTCTTCACCACTTGGGTTCTGCTGCTGCTACCTCCCTGCCTCTGCACATTAGATGTGCCAGGGCACGTCTGCCAGGAAGCAGTGCCCGCAGAGGATGCAGGCACAGGGGCAGTGAGCTGCTGGCCGTCCTCCCACCTCTGCGCCTGCTGTGGAGCTCTGACTAACTGCGGGAGTCCCAGAGCTGGGTGGGGGCCCAGTGCCATCTGCCAGGTGTCCTTACCCCGGGGTCATGGTGGTTTACGTAAGGGAAGTGAAGGGGCCTGATTCTCTTGTGCTGCTCTGACATGTCTTTCTGGCCAAGGACAAACTCATCTCGAAAAGCCTGCCCAAACAGCTAGCTCAGCTCTGCAGCCTCCTCCTGCGGGTAGAGGATTCCCCTCCTCCGTGCAGCTGTTTCCTCTGCGCCTACAAATTAGAGCAGTCTGGAAAAGGGAGAGGGATTTCAAACAGGAAGTTGCAAGGAGCTTATCAAAACCTCTGATTTGATTGCTGACTGTATTCATAACCAAATATGAAAATGTATTCAGCATTGTGGCACACCAGCATCAGGCAAATTATTCTGAGGGAATCAAGTTTCTCTGTCAGGCCATGGTTTCTGCCAGCCTTTCTCCTGCAGGTTTGAGCTGTAGTTGCTGGATTTTGTGTAGCTGTTCTGGATTCTGACTGTGGTTGGCTTTGCCCCTGTTTGCTCCAAGGATACGGGAACTTGCACAGGGGTTTTAACTACTTCTGCAGTGACTAACTCTGTGCTGCTTACTCAGGTCCCATTGAACAGCTTTTGGATTACAACCGTATCCGCAGTGCCATGTACTGGATTCGCTTCTAGGATGTGTCCCTGCAGGATGGAAACAGTGAAGTTGTGGACTATGACGGGGCTCCTGAGATTTTGTCTGACTTTGACTGTCTTGTGCGCCAGGAACAAGCTCAGGCCTGTCAAAATGACTGTCATCTTGATGTTAAATGTGTAATATTAAAAATAAATATATCCTAAATGGAGTTGACTCTCCATTTATTTAAACTCATGAAGGTGACCAACCTGGCCTTGCCCAGTGTGTTGGGAGAGTTGGGGTGGTTATTTGCCACAGGGTCGAGGCACTCTGAGGAGCTGGGTCTGTTAGAACCTTAGTGGGCTGGAGTGCCTCTAATCACTCAGCTTCTTGGTGAGGTACAAGCCAGCTCAGCAGTGAGCCAAGGTGGGTTTTGTGTGTGTGTGTGTGTGTGTGTGTGTGTGTGTGTGTCTCCTCCAAACAAACCACCTTCTGATCAGCCCTTACACAAACACTGAGAAGCTGCTGACTGAAGCGTAGAGCGGCCAGCCCTTTGTGTGGAAGATGATCTCTAAGGTTGAATGGATGCAAGAGCTACATGGGTCTTCTGGTGTCTCTCTCTGGTTCTTGCTCCCATGTTTTGCCTCCAGAAAACTGAAATACGGAACAGAAAGTAGGTGGCGTCTAGCTGAACAAGTGGAGAAGATTTTCCCTCCAGGTGGCACCAGCCCATCGTATCTCTGCTTCGAAGCAACACGGTACTGCTGCTAAATTGTCTCTTTGGGATAGTTCTCTTTGGGATTCTCATTTAATTTTCAGGTGTTGCCCTGACAAGTGGGATTTAAAAATAGTATGAAAGTTTCCAAGAGTTAGTCATTAATATTTGAGACTAATCCCATGTACTAAATCATTTGCGCCGAATCCGGATTCTTGGTGAGAGAGTCAGGATGTCTGAACTCATTGCGTATACTAGGCAAGTTGGAAGCTGTTAAATGTTCTTGATGCGATTTGAATTTAGCTATTGTTGCAAGCTCTGGCTCGTTACAAGCACACTAAGGGCTGAAAAACTAAACAAGCTCACTTATGCCTCAAGCCTTGCGGAATCAGCAAATGATTCTCTCTTGGCTTTATGACTGCAATTAGACCTTAATCTTTTGTTGTCTTCCATTATTTTTTCTCAGTGAGCTTCCAGGTTGCTTTGAAGAATACAGGGAAGGGAGATATGTACGTCCTCGCTTGCTTTATTTCCTACGAGTTGCCTCCTCTGGAGCTATCTCCTTGGGAATGGCTGTTTTTCTTTAGTACCTCCCTAAGCCATCCTGCACTGCATTGTGCTGAGGAGCAAAATCAAAGCCCTCTGCAACTCTTGCTTTTTCCAATGGCTTTATTTCCGTGCAGAAGAGGCAGGCGGGCTACCTGAGCAGCGTGCTCGCAGCACCGCAGTGAGGACGCACTCCTGCTCCCTCCTGACCACGAGGCTGCGGCTCTCTAAAGCTGGCTGGGAACACGTCATCGGAAAGTATTTTCAGTTGCTTATATCCATGGCAAAATCTTGAGTATCTAGGCTGACCTGCACTGGAAGCTGCTGCGGTGACTAGCGCTGTGTGCACAGCGCCCTGGTGTCTGCTGGCAGCTGGAGTCGGAGGCTGAACAGTGCAGGGCCCTGGTGTTCATCAGCACCTCCTGGCTGCGCTTTTCCTTGAACTGCCTCTGCTCTGTGGGCACTATGAAGTTCGCGCTTCTACAAATGCAGGGATCTCCCAGCTATAGAAAGTGAGAGGTGATGTTTCACACCACTTAGGTTTTTCTCTTGGTAAGCAGCCTTTACAAGTAGCCAGGGTGGGATATTAAAGTTAGGAGGGGATGCCCATTCCAGAGCCTAGGTAGTACTGCCTGGTAAGACATTTTCAGTGTGCACGTTATTGAGGGACTTGGGAGGCATGACCTGGAGTGAGTGCTGAATCAGCAGGTATTTGGCAGCTGGACCCTTCAGTGTCAGAGGATGGGAAGCTCTGAAGTAGTTGGCAGGTCTCTTGCTGTTCCATGAGCCACAAAAGTAGTTAAAATCCTTGTATTTCTGTTCCTCCATAAGTATAGCCCCGGTCCAAGGGGATCCACACTGGGCAGTATCTGGCACAGCAGAAATGTTCTACCCAAATGCTTTTCCTGATCCTTGAAAACGTGAGATCCTTTACTGGACCATTCCCCTCCCCTTCCTGTTGTTTCTGCTACCCAGTGGAGGACAACAGCAGCGCCAAAGCAGGGAGTTGGAACCATCCCTAGAACAGGGCAATTGCACTGAAATTGGAGATGGCCTGGGTGACCTAATAAATCTGTTTCCTGGCTCTCCGGACAATGTGGGATTGTTCTGCGAAACTCTTTGACCAGTCTAGTTTTCAATGGCTTAAGTGTTTTGTTTTGCTACTTCATTTGGAAGGTTACTTGGGATCCCATTAGACTGTGCTGATAAATTTAGTTTGATGTATGAATTGGCCTTTGCTCCTTCCCCTCCTGCATGGTGTTAGCAGTCTTACCCGCTCCCATTAGAGTTCCTCCTTTGGAGGATGCAGCCTTCACTCTAGGCAATTGCTTTCCTTCCCTGACCCTTTGGCTCCCCATCTCTCGCCTGGGAGAGAGGAGGATTTGGAAAGGAGGATGCTGTGTATTGTTCTGTGCATGCACACTTCATCCAGGGCATTGCATAGCCACCTGCACCGGGGCATCATTGACTTTCCGCCATGCAGAGCTACTCCGAAAGCATAAAATTTAGAAATGGAAAAGGGAACGTTTGTTATGCAGTTCTGCTCAGCGCTGGTCTCTAACAGGAGAAGCTGTTAGTGCCCCCAGCATCGGGTTGCCGAGCAGGGGCAGATGTACAGGGTGGATCTGCTCGTGGAGGAGGCAGCCCCTTTGATATGTGAGCTGCTTGTTTGGGATTCCGGCTCTTGCCAAGAGACGGGCCACAGCAGCCAATTGTCAGGAGTTGCCTCACCTGAACTAATTACCCCCCCTGGAAAGTACAGTTGATACTAATCATAGGTGCTGAGCCAAGCCTGTCCTCGGGGAACTAGGGAGCTGCAGAGAGGCTTTCACACAACGAAGAGACTTGGATCTGTGCCTCTCTTTTGTGCCAGAGAGCTTTTGGGAGGAGAGCCCTCAGCCCTCCGGGCACAGTTCTCTACCAGCCCTTCTGCTGAGGCCAGTGGAAAATTGCTGTAGGAGCAATAGGTGAACAGGGTTTGGAAGACAGAGCAAAAGGAGTGCAGCTTTGCTAGTGTCTTGTGCTCCAGATCCTAACGCTGCTTGAGCCCACTGGTGTAAGGAGGGAACCAGGAGATGCAGGAGGCTGTGAGCAGGTACCTTTCACCCAGGCCAGCCCCTATATAGCATGGTTTGTTCGCAGGGAAGCTGAGCACTCCATAGGAGTAAATGTCACTGCACCGGGTTTGCAAGATGGCTGGAGTGAGGGTGGTACACGATGCTCGGCAGACCTCCAGGCTTGGTCTGCCCAGGCTCCCTCTGCTTCATGTTGCCTTTATGGGTAACAGAGACACTTTGCACCCAAGGGTGGAAGAGCAGGGAACAGGTACCTTGATGCATGACCAGAAATTCAAACTTGGAGCCATCACTGCATGTTCCAGTGGAATGAACTGGGGTTGCCCTTGTCCCAGGAGGGCTGGCCCGTTCCGGCAGAGGACTCAGAGACGTTTCCTGGTCCCAGAGGGTCTAAATCTTGCAGCTTCTCGAATGCTTGGAAATGGAAACGGCTCATCTAAAGCTTTAACGTATTCATTGCTTGGAAAAGAAGCGGACAAAGGGCCCATCCAAGCCTGACTGCCAGCAACAGCCATCCCAAACGGGTATGAGCTGGGACTGAATGGGGAACAGCTTGCAGCAGGACTTGTCCTCATTGTCTCAGCTCTTTAACAGCTTCTCTGGAAGTGGTGAGTTTGGCCCTGAACATCCTCATTAAAAGCTGCTTAGCCCACCAGGCTAGCCAAAGAGGATCACTGGTTCTCACTTTTTCCATGCAAGTCTCTTCTCTCCTGCTCCCCTTCCCACACACATGTTCTCCTCTCGAGACTCGGTGGCTTTTACCAGGGCTGTTAGGCTGAGGTTTGACTTTGCTGCTCACTGAGCCCCTTTGCAGAGGGTTCAGAAGTGATATTAGAAACAAAGCACCTCCCTAGGGTGGCCACGCTCATCAGGCTGAGAGCACCGGGTCAGGATTATTCCGTGCCCTGGGGAGGACCCCCACTTTTGCCTGCCTGCTGGGTGCATGTCTCTTTTCCAGGTATGGAAAATGAAGCTGCTCTTCCAGTACCAGAGTGCTGTGGAATGGCAGCCTGAGGAGGTCCCGGCTCTTGTCTGTAGGTGCAGGGCATTTCTGAGCAGAGCTGGCAGTGGAAACGGTGCATTTGCGAAGTGACCCCTCACACGCTCTAGAGGCACCTCCCTCCTTGAACTTCTCTCGCTGCTCTGTCCCTTGGTTCAAGCAGCAACGCATCTAGCTCCTTTAATGAGCCTTGGCGCAGCTTGAAGAATCCTCTCGCACACATTTGAAGGAAAAACTTCCTGAAGATTTTGTCCTGCTGCGGGGTCTGTCCCTTACAACCTGAGTTTACCAAGGGGGAAGGAAGACACGTGCCCAAGGCCTTACTTATGCAGAGCAGATGCCTGGAGAGCAGAGGTTTGGGTTGCTGCTGGCGGGGAATGGGGAGGGAGTGGGGATGGAGGTGGAAACTTATGGGGCAGGAAATGTGGCAAGGAAGGGCAGGAGCAGCTCTAGGAACTGGCCTGAGGAGCGGCGCCCCCCGGCAGCCTGTCCCTGGTGACTTCGGGCCACAGCTCATCTGGCACGGAGCAGCACCCTGGCGTGCGGAAAGGACTTCCAGGAAGAGGCGTCTGCTGAGCACGCCGGAGCCTTGTGTGCGGCCCAGGCGCCGGGGCTCCACGTGGCAGCGGTGCAGATGCATTTCCACCCCTGCCCCCAGCGCTGGCTGTCCCCCTGCCGCAGGCGCGCTCTCCGCCCTGGCTCTCGTGCTTCCCCTGCTTTGTTTACAGCTGCTGCAGATGCGCAGGGCTTGGCGGGAGCCCCTGTGACATGGGAACACAAACATCTCCTCCGGCTGTTGCCTCGCACGCGCGGGTGGAGCGGGCTGAGGGCTCTGCGCTCCGAGGTGACTCCCGAGGGAGGGGGTGGCATCCTGCCCCCGCGGCTCTTTCAGGTGGCCATGAGGAGCAGTGCTGAGATGCTGGAGAAGGGTGTTCTCTGCAACCGGATGCATCTCTGAAAGGTTCTGTTGCTGCTCCTCTGCGGACGACTTGTTTGAACACAGACCGTATCCCTGTCCTCTGTGGGAAGGTTGTGTGAGCTGGTTATCCCTCGCTGTGGAGTTGTGGGAACCTCACCCGCTGTCCTCTGCTGTGTCCATAGAGGTCCTCGCCTGAGCCGTGCGTGGATGGCAGCCCACCCGTGCACCCCGCGCTGCAGCCCTCCTGCTTGATGGAGATATGAAGTCATCTCGGGTGGCTCTGCGCAGGGGAGGAGTTCCCATGGTGACAGACAGCGATTCACCCTGACGGGGCAGGGTGGGTGTTTTGTCCTTTTTATTCTTTTCTTCTGGAGTCGGGCGCCCAGCCAAAGAGCTGAAGGAGCAGTGGCCCAGCCTCGCGGGGGAGCGCCGAGGACAAGCCCGGTCTCGTTAGCGGCGCGGATCTCTCTGGAGCGCAGCTCCCCGGGCCAGGCTGCAGCCCTCCTGCTCCCTTCTCTGCAGCCTCTGCTCGTCCAGCCCGGCCAGGCCGCCTTTCCTCCCCGCGCGGCCGCAGCCCTGCTCCCCTTCGCGGGGCCTGGGGCCGCGGTGTCCCGCGGCAGCTCGGCTTCTTGCTGCGGCCGCCCTCTCCCTGTGCTCTTGAGTAGCATAACGTGGGTACAGGAAGGCACGATGGCATCCTAGCCCTAACGCAGCTCGTCTCGTCTGGGGGTCCTTCACAGAACCCACACTCAGCCCGCCAAATGCTAAGATGCTTCTCCTTCCAAAACCTCTTTACTGGAGGCCATGGTGGCTCCTCAGCTCCCCGGAGCCGTGTCCCCCTCGCGTGCCCTGCCTGTCCCGGGAAGGGGCCCCTCTTGCGCTGCCACCCTGGTACAGGCTGTGCTGTCCCCTCCGGCCGGAGCACGTGCCAGCCCTGCCTGCAGCGCCGCAGTGCTGCACTGCTGCAGCGCATGGCCGCGGCGCGCGGAGTCGCGTGCTCGGGCTTCTGCTCCACTTTCCGCGCGGCTCGGGCGGGCGGCCCTTGCGCAAGGATCAGCCAAGCCCTGTGAAGAACAGAAGGGGGGCTCTGTCAAAAGAGTTGCCAAAATATATATGCAGCCGCAGGTAGTTTTTAGGGGGTGTATGTGTGTGATGCAGATTGTGAAACACTTTAATAGAGGCAGGGAGGAAGCGTCGGGCAATTACCCTGTTCTCACCGTGATGAGATCTGCGTCCCCCGCTCCGGAGCCGGGCGCTCCGAGCGCTGGCTGCTCCGCACCTCTCCCGTCCCAGCCCTGCGTCTGCCTGCTCGCTGCAGCGCCGGCTGCCGTGGGCAGCGGGAGGCTAAAGCTCCGCGTCCCACCCCGTGAGCCGGAGCCTGCGCCGGGCCTGCGCGCTGCCCTCCTGCC
>VZSV01000391.1:5296-35178 GCA_013398735.1 Nothocercus julius
GCGAGCGGCGCCCCCCGGCCGGGCCCGCGGGGAGGCGGCGGGAGCTCCGCGCTGTGCGGGACTCGCTCCCCCACTGCGAAAGCGCCGTGTGTGCAGGGAGCCTCGGGCACACGCGGCGGGCCCCAAGTCGCCGGGCCCGGTTTTGCCTGGAGCAAGTGGCACGTTGCATATGTGGGGAGCAGCGGGTAGTGGGGGGGGCACAGTGGCTGCTCGTGGGGGTGCTGGGGTCCCCTGTGTGCCCAGGGCAATGCTGGAGTGCCAGGGGCGAGCGTACAGGCAGGTAGCGCTTGCTTGCTTGCATGCGTGTATGTGCAGCCACGCACAAGCGTGTCACTTGCTTGCACACACCGGTATGTGTGGACCAGAGGGTCATAGTGACCCCGTGGCCCCTCAGCTCACCGTGGCTCCTGCCTTATCCTCAGGCTGATCTGGATTTCACATGTGAGCGCTGCAAAGCCAGGAATTAATTCCTGCCTATGAAAGCAAGGCTCAACCATCCCTGTGGCAGAAGTCAGCTTGGGGATGTCACTTGTCATGCTGCTGGTGCTTTGTACCCAATGTCACCTTGCTCTGGACCCTTGCCCAGCTCACACCTAATGGCCAGCTGCAGAGTGGGGCTTTTCCAAGGGTCTGCAAAGGCTCCAGCTAGCAGTTCTGCCAGCCATTGGATGCGGCATCAATTAATCACCAGGGCCATTAATTTGTAGGACAAAGAACTGTAAGTGCAAAATCATCAGTGCAATCAGCAGTGGGGCAATTAATGGCAGCTGCAGAAGTGCACTCAGCAGCACAATTGCACACGATGGGGGATGCTCTCAGCTTTCTGCCCGGCCTCCACTCTGGTCAGCTACGAGCCCCTGCTGTGCCTGTGCCCGCTGCTCCCTGGTGCTCCCCTTCTCCTGGTGCCACAGGCTGCTAAATTGGTCCCAAGTCCTTGGTTTCCACCCACCCTTTAGTCAGTCCTCGCTGGCAGGCAGCGCTGCGGAACAGTAGGAGGAAAATGAATGTGAGATTCAGGCAGGAAAATGAGATTTCAAGAAATGGCAGCTCCCCTGTAAGCTGCCCAAGTGAGTGCCGGCACTTCCCAGCAGCCTTTCCCTGTCACGGGTCGAGGTGCAGACCCTCCACATCAGGGCAGCCCTGGAGAAAGGGGGGACAATCTGAGTCCCTGAAGATGTTCCAGGAAGTGTAGGGCAAAGAAAGGGCTGGTTCCTGGGGAACGGTGGGACATCCCAAGAGGGGTTTGTTCCCAAAGCAGTGAGTCATCGAGGCCCTTTGGAGTTGGAAGGGGAGCCTCGGTGCAACGCTCCAGGCTTCCAGAGGATGGAAAGCACAGCTAGGGAAGGATCAATGGATGGGGAAGAAGGAAGAACCTACAGGAACCAGGGGAAAGTATCCAGGGGACAAACTCCTACCTCCTGTCGCTACTGCGAGCCTGTATCCAGCAGGATCCCTTTCCAGGTTTCCCTGAAGCTGCTTTGTGAATTTGAGGCCAACTCAAGACTTGGCTGTACCCTAGCAGTAGCTGCTGGTTACCTGCCGCTCTGCCGTCTTGGGCCTCCCTTGGCCCGTGCTCTGATGATCTTGTTAGCCTTAGATCTGTGTTTTCGCTCTTGGAGAGCCTTTACTCTGCTGCGAGCAAGTGCAGTCACGCTCAGCACGTTGTCAAGAGCGGCATCTGCGGCATGCAGAGAGGTGGGCAGATGCTTGCAGGGCACCTGGGAGCCAACCCAGGAGGGCTGCTGCCACCCAGATCACCTCCGTTCTCAGCACCGGCCACGGCTTTCACTGGGAGCTGGGCACATAGCACCCGTCATCCATTTCCTCAGAGTGTGCGTCCCTATCCTTGAGGATGGAAAGTGCCCGGGCTGGAAAGTGCTGCGTGGACAAGTGTGAAAAGATAGTATCACCAAAACCATTAAAGGAAACGGCTGCTGGCTGCTATCGCTGCTCTTCAAAGCAGAGCCTGGCGTGAAAGGGACCCTGGCAGGGTGCTAGGCAGCAGCAGCAGAGCTGTCAAGCACACGCCTTGCACGCTGTGGCACGGGACGTCAGCCCTCCAGAGTTCAGGAAAATTTAGCACTGCTGGGAAGCTCAGTGGCTTGCTTAGTCCCCCTTAATAGGGACTTGCAGGGGGCGGAGTGGGTAAGTATTTCTTTCTCTGTCACGTGCTTCGCTAAGGTTGGCTGGGAGCTCCTAGCAGCCAGCCTGTACCTAATTTATTTAACACTGCATGTTTACCCCGTTGCCCTTGGGCTTGGTTTTCTCTGGAGGCTGCACGGAGCCTCGGCAGCCCCTCCACGGAAGCTGCTGTGCAAGGCAGGACGCAGGGAGAAATGCGGCGCCCTTCTGCACGAGCCCCAGCAGAGAGGGGTAGGACCACGGTTGCCACTGGGGATTAGTTAAAAATAGCTGGGAATGTACAAAGATTTGGCACGTGGGTCAAAAAGTCTTTCCTCTGCAGCTTGTTACAAGCGGGTTTTTATGGTGGCTTTCATCTAAAATGCTGCTCCTTGAGCAGGAAGGCTGGACAAGTTCTAATAAGGGCTCAGCAGGGGTGCAAATGGCCATTCCTTGGCTTCAGAGGGCAAAAGCTGGGGGAAAACATCTGAGCAGCGCCGGGATGGCTCCTGCAGCCACGAGCCCCACGCTGCTTTTCTCCTTGGAGAAGGTCCGTCTTGGACCTTCTTCCAACATCAAGGCTTCACCCCAGAACCAAGGGAGCTTTTCTTTTGCCTCCATAGCCGCCTAAGGCCTCTGTGAGAGGCAGCTCCTTCCAGCAGAGGGTAGCAATGCGTGTGCATGCTCTGCTGCGTCTCCAAACAAGAGTATTTTAATTATTTATTAAAGATGCTCATCTCCTGAGCCGCTCACTTTAGGAGAAACAAGCATTTCCCCACCTTTGGGCACTGGTGCCGCTCCGGTCTGCGGTTGGATGCTCGCGTGGCTCTGGTGGGAGAGAGGAAGCCTCCAAATGGCTCATTTTAACTTGCCATCTTGCAATAACATGAGGCCATTTGCCAGCAATGAAATTTTCTGAGGGGAATTTATTGAGGATTCATAAATACAGACGGGATATATTTGGCCACTCGCCATACTGCATAAGCAAAGAAAACTATGTCATAGGTTCAAATGCAGCATGGAAATTGGAAGGAAGGTTTAGATCTTTAATTTCCTTTTAGCTAGACATCAGTGGTAACAGCAGCAAAGCCCAGAACTCTGGGCTCACTCTCTGAAATGTAAGCACCTCTGTTTATTTATTTATTTATTTTTAGACAATTAAATGACATCTCTGTAACCCAGTTATGGGTGATCTTTTCACAACAGGCCAACTTTGGGGGCCGGGGGGAGAGGGGGGAAGGAGGTGGAGGAAAATCAGAAGCGAGAATTGATTTTTGCCATGTTTTCTCTCCCCCTCGCTGTGGTGGGCACACTGGTGGCCAGCCGAGCAGAGCAGGGATGAGGAAACGTAACGGGCACTGGAAAATGCAACAGGGAGGAGAAGGAGGAAGAGACAGAGGCAGCGCAACAGACGCCTTTGCACAGCGAGGACCGAGGTTGGCTCTCTATCAACAGGCAGAATTTGCCTTTTCTCAGCCCCCACTTGGCTGAGCATTATACAGGGTACAAGAATACCTAGCATTTAGACAAATCACAAGATAACTGGCATCACAAACAGAAATGGTGGCACGGATGGATACTGCACAGCTTAATTTTGGAGTTTGGGTCCTGTGATGCTGAGTTAAGCCTTGACAGGGAAAAGTTGAGCTTGTTGAAATATCTTTAGGTTCTGCCTCAGAGCATTTCTTCATCTGCCGCAGTCTCCTGCTAGGGACAGAGATTTGGGGTTTTCAGCTATGCTGGATGTCCAGATTAGTCTTATTTTCCCTCCTCTTGCTTAAGGAAAGCAACTAAACCTTCCCACTGCAACAGGCAGGTTCCAGCTAATGATTTAGCATCATTTTCTTTCCTTCCTTCCACCTGCTCTCTACTTCTTCCCTGTCATTCCTCTCTCCCATCTTATGCACCATGCTGGGCTCCACTCCTACTACAGCAAATTCTCCCTTTGGAAATATGCTCCAGGAGAACCAGCATCATTCTCAGCCTTTGGCTGCTCATATCCTTACTGCCCTGCCTGCCACCAGTGAGAAGGATGCCAAAAAGCTGGAGAATGTGAGTCTGGCCATGGCTCCCCAGCACCCACCTGGCAGCATTGGAGGGTGATGGAGGGTAGGGCCTCAGGCACAGCAGCTCCTGGCCACTTTTCAGCTGCTTGGGAGAGGAGGAGAGGCAATATGAGACAAGAAGATTACAAACAGAGCCCTGTCTCCATGGCAGCCTGCAGCTCCACTTCTAAATTTTCACTGTTCATGAAGAGGCTACTCCTGTGTATATTTGGGGTAGAATTTTACAGTGGAAAAAGAAACCTTAGAGCAGGTATTTCCTGCTCTAAGCAGGAGCAGTGAGCAATGACTAGCTTGTGGAAGAAACCTTTGGTGCTACCATCTTGTCATGACCTGGTCTGAAATTGGCTCCCTCCCCTTCACTTTTGCGTTAGCTGTAGGTGGCAGGATGGAAGAAGGGAGACACATAAAACCCCTGGGTTGACAGTGCAATAGAAAGCTGGGAGGAAATGGATTTAGGGCCATCTCAAGTTACAAGAGTTACATATTCATGCTATACTTAACTGGACAGGCAAGCCCTTCATTTTGCTCAGCAAATTGGCCCTGGAGGTGTACAGGGTACAAACCTTGTTGGTTTGGCCAGTTACAGGAGCTATGGGTATTAATAAAGCTATTCAAATTACCATGAGTGCAGATCTCCTCAACAGAAAGATTAAAGGGCAGTGTCCCTGCAACTGCCCAACCATGGTTCAGAGGCACCTGCAAGGCGGTACAGAGAGGGCTGAGCTGCCAAGTGCCTTGGGCAAGCCAGCCCCTTGCAATCCTCTTTTCTGGATGCCCCCCGCATGCTCACACCCTGGCAGATTGTGTTTAATAAGGTCAGAAATAGATGTATGAAAAGGGGCCTTGCAGATCCAAAGCGTAAGCCACGCACAGCTGTCGCCCACCTCGGCACCAGCTGCCAGCCCTAGACTGTTCCAGGTCCCAGAATAGCTCTCCTGTGGTGGAGATGTGACGTCCCTTTACTGTCCTCCAAGAGAAGAAGTCACTGCACGTGCCAGCCTTGTTGGGAAGGGCAGCGACCACTGATCTCCCTGCAAGGACCCTGTTGGAAATGTGCACCCCAAGAGCTGACCCCCAGCTCTTTGTCACCACAGAACTGCACAAACCTTTCCCAGAAACTTGCCCTGTTCCCAGAAACTTGCCCTGTTAAGAGAGGAGTCCTGCAGGCATTCGGTAGAGATGGAATTGCTGCCAGGGGCAGGGGTGAGGTGCCGTGGAGCAGAGGGCACTTGGTACCAGCCCTGCTGTTTCACTCTCGGCAGTTGTGCCAGGTTCAGGAGGATGGTGAATTCACTGCAATCTGGAGGTCGTGGCTCTTTTCCAGTGGCAGAGGGAATCATGAGCTCTTGTTGCAATGCAGGTGTCCCTTCCAGGTCTCCAAAGAGTCAGCAAACCTGCAAAAGACAAAAGCAAGGACCAGAACTTTTCTGAGTTTCCAATTAGCAGAGCTTTAATTGCAGTATTAGTTGCTCATTAGTGGGAAAAGCCAGATGCTCTTAGGAATTAAATAAGCTGAAAGATCTTTCTCTCCACCCCAGGAATATTTAACTCTGGCTCATACAAGCATTTCCTTTGTATTGGGCGCATGACTGATATGACTTGTGTGGGCGCAGTGCTCGGGTGTTGAATCACTGATGAGCTCTGAAATCCATACGACATGAGCTCCTGGCAAAAGTGAGAATGAAGCTGTGAGTAGACCTGGGTAGTCTGGGTGACACAGGCGGGATTTCTTCACATGTGGTCAAGTGAATGTTGGGAAATGTTTCCCCACCATAAAAATGTTACAGGGCACTATGTGACCCTAAGCTTTGCAGGTGGCACCAAAGACAGAGCAAGAAAGCTTTGGGGCTCTGAGCTGAGAATTGGGTAGTTAGGGATGCCATAGATAAGACAGGGTTATTTGCAGAAATGTGTATCACAAGGAATATAAAAAAGGCTATAGAGCAAGATGGCTTGGTCACAACAGGTCAGGTAGAGATCAGGCTCAAAGAGCAGTCTAGGATGTTCCTACACTCCCCTGCCATGACGATATCTGCATCTAGCATGTGTGCTGTGTGGGGCTTAGCGCTCTTAAGAACACATCACCACTCCTCTTTCAGCTCAGATGGACCTGGTGTCTCTGCCTGCTGGCGGCAAGGTACAGGGATGGCCCTGAGACTGCAGGAGCTCCTGCTAACAGCGCTGTTAGGATTTGTGCACATGTGGAGCTGCTTAATAATAACTGCAGCTGTGTGGGGGAGAGCAGAGGCATTTCAGCACTGAAAATCACTCCTTTCATTCTGCATGCAGAAAACACGGACCGTCTTTGCAAGCAGTGCTGTCCCTTCGAGGTCAATGCAAACGGTGCTTCCACACTACACAGGCAAGAGAAGGACCATTTGCTTCTCCAGTTCCTACATGTGGGAAGTGCTGCCTTGTTTTAATAACGCCATCACTGCCCAGGCTCACCGGTGGCAGTAGGTTAAGCAGGCGCTGCTTTGTCCCCTCTTGGGACATCAGTCGCTGACCCTGTGTGTGACAAGGGGCTCCCTCTCAGCCTTTCTCAGGACAGCTCTGAGCAGGACGCTGCTCTCGGCAGCCCTCTCTGCCTGCGTGGGAGCCAGAGATGGGGCTTTTCCCCAGGACACGTGGCCAGGGAGGGCCAGACAAAGTAGCCTGTGCCATGGGGATCTCAAGGACTGCAGGGACCTGGCTTTCCTGCTCATCCATTCTTCAGTGGGGCTCAGCTGCTGATTCCCTGAAAATCAATTACACAGCCCCCAGGCCAGCCTTATCCAAATAGGTCACTCTGCTCATCTCATGACTTTCTGGAGGGCTTTAACAGATGCCAAACTCCTTACAGGCAGCCAAGGCAAACACCTTTTTTATTTTTTTTCCCTAGGAACAAATGCCTGCTAGCTGAGGCTAAGGCCTTTTAGCCACCATCTCCAAGCATTTCTGGTTTGTCTCATTTCTAAGTGCCTCTCAGGCTAGGGAAACAAAAAGAATAATACATGACTTTCTCTAGCCTCACATATTTGCTTGTGTTATTAGTTTGCACTCAGACTAACTGTTCAGTAAGCATTTGCTGGTGAGAAAGTACAAGGCTCTGCAGAAGTGCAGACATCTGAAGTCATGAGACTTGGCTGGCTTACATCGACTTTCTACAGACTGTGCAACCCTCGCCAGGCAGGGGCCAATCCTCTCCCTGCATCAGCAAGGCCTCCGCACGGGGAAGCACAATGGTTTCCCCATGGAGGGATCAGACAGCATAGGAGGAGGCACAGCACAGCGGCTGGTAAGTTGATATCCTCTAAAACTCACTCTGCCAATATGATTCATCATTAATTTGAGACATTCCTCTTACTCTAGTACTGGTTTCCCCAAACATGACTTAATCCAATCGCCTCAGTGCCAGCTATATCATCACACTGACAGTTTTACCCTGCTCTCCCATTAAAGCCACTTGTGTTTTATCAGAGGACTTTTGTAGCCGATTCACGTCCAAACCTTTGAGAAGCTGCAGTACATGTCATGACTGAAATACAGCCCTGTTCCCTCACCATCAGGCAGCATCGTTGTCCCTGCTCCCAAGGATGCTGGGTCCAGTACGACAGCAGATGCTGGACATGGTGCCTCAGGGATAACCAGAGTCCAGGCTAAGGCTGGCACCTGGATCCCAGACTCCTTTGAAGGGACGTACAGGGTGCACACGTGTGCAGCTCCCTCAAAGCTTGTCCTAAGGCTGATGCCACTTTCGGCAGTGGTTTCTGGCTTTTCCAGGGGGGCTGGCAGGAAGGAGGGGTGTTTAAGCATCTGAGCAGTTCTGCAGCCAAAGTCTGGTGCAAAAAGACAGTGCTCTACACTGGTGAAGGTTTCAAAACTGGTAAAGATTCCCTTTTCTTGATTTTTCTCCCTTGAGAAGTTTATCTTCCTCTCCAGGGCCTTCAGCAGGATCACCAGCCACCACATAAGAGCCCAGCTGCCAGGGGACATGGGCAGAGACACAGCACAATCTACTATTGCTGCCCTGGCATTAAGCCCACCAAAATCCCTGCCAAACCCACGGCTGGCTCTGCTAACAAGCTTCAGCCAGTGGGTGTGAATTCTCTTAGTGTTCACTGAAATAACATTAAGTGTGATGGACTCCTGGGCTATTAGAGTGGATGTAACATGTAATTGAGGCTGGTTATTCTTCATCTGGAGTGTCCCCCTTCGCTAATGGCAAATCAGGACAGAACACATGGTGCGCGCTTTGTGAAGCCTTGACTCAATTCACTCGCTGCCTCCGATCAAAATGATCCCAATGAATGTCAATGAATGAACGGGGGACAATGAATTAGAGTGAATGAAAGCCTTGTAATGGGGCCCTTCACCGGCACCGTGCCACAATTGAGCACCACGAGGACGGCGGCTGCCTGGGCGGCGTTTGAATTCATTCCCCTTAGCATAATTAGGGTGAAGATTTCAGGAAGGTGGCAAGGTCGGCCCTGCTGATGGGGCTCTCCAAACCCAATTGCTGCCATTTTTTTAGGAGACTGAAATGAGCAGGTTTCTAAGAGCTCATTTTCAGCTGGGTGCAGGAAGAGTGCCATGAGCTTGTAAATCTGAACAGAGAGGCGTGTGCGCTTCCTCATGGAGCCCAGGGTCAGTCAGGCTCCCTGGCCCAAAGTTTGCCAGGGTGGAGGATGCGGGTGCCAAGTTCTTCCAGAAATCAGGACCAGCTACTCCTGGGTTTAATTTCAGATCCCAAAGACAGCTTGGTGCTTGTGGGATCGCTGTAGCCCAAGCTTTAGATCAGGCCATCTCTTCATTAAAACCTCTGGGTAGAATATGCACGGCTATTTACCATGGAAACACCACTTTTTTCCTCTGCGGCCTCATTTTTTAGTGTCTTTTAGCAAAGACCCAAATCATTGAACAGAACATGGGCACCTCACCTGATCTACTGAAACAGGAAGGAGACTTGTCCTGGATCCAGGCTCTTGGCAGCTGGTACTGCTTCTGTATTATCTGTGCATCTCCCAACAAACACCCAAATGTGTGGGTGCATCTGCACAGAAATGCTGAACAATAAAGCAAGAAGGAAAAAGAGTAGGCGAGAGAGTACAGAGGAGAGGGAAGCTTTCACATACCAAGGGGGAAGAACAGGATCAGCAGGGAAGGAGTAACACTGTGAAGCCTGGAAGGAACTGAAGACTTTTTGCTAAGGTGATCTGTTTGGAGAAAGCAAATGCCTGTACAACTTTGCAAGGAGAAGGTGATGCATTTTAGGGCAAGGCTTCAAAGAAATTGTGCTGCAAGGAGATAAGATTAAATTCCTGCAACTCATTCAGAAAGGAGGTGATGGGGAGCAAGTTGTCTCGCCTGCGTGTAATTGCTGGGTAGGCATGATTGGATTTTGGAAAGGAATGTGGGATGCCATTCTTTTTTTTTGTTTTTTTTTTCCCCCTCTGTTTCTGCAAAAGCAAGAGTGGGACCATCTGCGCTTTCATACCTGATCCTTCAGGTTTGATCATGTCTGCACAGGCATTTATTGGAAAACTATCCAAGACTGCGTGATTCCTGCAGGAGCCCTGTATCTCTCAGCACCAGTGAGGGGCCCATCCTGTCCTTAGCCTGCATCCTTTTCTCTTGCATTGTGTAATCCACCTGAAAACAAGGGATGCTGCAGGTAGATGCTGCGCGTGCTCCAAATAGCAGCGGCACCAAAGAGCAAATCCCACAGGTAGCTCATTACCCCTCCAGCTCATCAGATTTTGTCATCAGGCCCTTGCAATCACAGCAAGGACCATTTAACCCGAGTTGGCCACTGTTCCCTGCCTTTACGCACAATGTCCCAGCGCCGTCCCTTACCGCCCAGCATGTCCTGTGGCTGCGGCACGTGCAGCGTGGGGCCCTGCAGCTGCCATCGTCCCCCTCCCTACCACTGGCTCGTACAAAAGAGCAGGGGTGCTTTGAGGGGCTAATTTGCCAAGGGCCGCAGAGCGAGAGGGAAGGGCTTGTGTTTTTTCTGGCTTTCTGTCCTCATTAATTGGTGAGTGACAGGGCAAATCATGCTTTAAAGTAATCGCATTGAACACCAAGAGCTGGGCACAGTCAGGAGCAGAGCGGATGGAAATTGCATGGAAAATGGAGCATTTGGAAAGGCTTTGGGGAAGAGGTGCCTGCAGCGATGGGCTGATAACAAGGGGAGACAAGTCAGTCCCCCCATTTGGAGATGCCCTGAAAGTGCAGCACAAACCTGAGCCTTTTCTAGCTCGGACGCGCTTCGTTTGCTTCTCCGAGCCCTGACTTGCCAGCAGCCTGGCGGCCTTCAGAGACTTTTGCTTTCTGCTATTGCTGTGCAGCAAATGCCAACTCCTCCACGACTTTCAAAACGCTCTGTTTTAAATCAAAAGAGGGAAGAAGAAATAAAAAGGTATAACCCAACCCTCGGAGGCATGCGTGGGAGGGCTGGGGTTGATGGAAACGCCTCCTGCCAAGAGGCTGGAAAGTCCCAGCTTGCTCCCGCCAGCATTTCTCCTGGCTTCTGCAGGCGCCCAAGAAGCCCCGGGAGCATCCAGGTGAAGGGCCTGGCTGCTTCCCTGGCCACATCCCTGCATCCTCTGCCTGCCAGAGAGCCTGGCTCCCCTGAGCCGCAGCCGCCCACTGCCGCTACCTGTTTTAAGGAGTCCAAGCTCCCCAATGCCACTGCTATAGGTGCATGTAAATATAATATCTGCCTTCCTCTCTCCTGCTAGCACATGTTGAATGCTGTCTCCGTGCTGCTGGAGCTACGGTTGGCAGCTTTGATTTGGTGGCGCTGCCTCTGTCTTTTGCAGGCATATGCACACAAGTGTGGGGTCGGCAGCGCGCGCTTGCAGAGCCGGCTGCTGTGCCAATGATCTGGCTCTCTGCAGCTCTTCCTCCCCCTCTGTACACATCCTGTCTCTTCTGCTCTGAAAATGAATGAAGCCAAATGGATTGAAGGATTGAAGTAGATATTCTGACTTTTCTTTGACACTTAATCAACGTAAGGGCCTGAAGGCAAAGAGAACAAAAACTTTGCAGGGTGCATTTAAGTAGTCTGTCGGGCAAAACCCTCCAGAGCGGGTCTGAAATGGCCTATGTCTGAGATGGGTTGGCAAAACACAGAGGATAGCGCAGCCCAAAGGGGTGCCAGGCTGCAGTGGAGCGAGGCCGGGCGAGCACAGCTCCCTGCTGCTCCCGCCACCTGCGTGCTCCTGCCCATCCCTTTCCCTGCGGGCTGCGAGCCCTGTCCCTAGCCTGGCGAGAGCTTGCACCCTTGCACATCCCTCGGTGCTCTGTTAGGGATAACAGGATCCCAAAGCAGCACACATCCAAGGAGGAGAGCTGGCACGCTGCACCAGGGCCCTGGAGAAGGAAAGCTTTTTCTATTTCTAAAAAGCTATTTTGCATGCAGCAGAGAGCAGAAATGTTTCCTATTATTCACATTCCTAAGGTGACTCAGCCACCAAACAATTCCCCTTTCTCTCTCATCTTCCTGTGCAATCTGGATTTAGCTCATTTTGAATATGCTCTAATTTCTGCCTACCAGCAGCTCTTCCCCCTTCTCCCCACCTCACCCCTTAATTATCTAGATGGACGATGCATCTCCATTATAACCCTGCCACGGGGTGCCAAGCATTGCAAAGGCCATGAAGAGAGCTGGGCTGCTTTCCCCCCCAGCCCTGCCATAGCAGAGAATTAACAGAGAGCACTGCATACCTCTGAACCATAATCACAATCCTTAGCACCTATGTTACGCCTCTCCTGAAGTGCTGCACAGACATTAAGCATAATTAAGCCCCACAGCATCCCTTTTCATGGAGGTTAAGAGCAGCAGTGAAAATTGGAGAAAAATCAGGGAGGGATGAGATGATGCAGGAGAGGTTAAGGCAGCTCCCAGTGCAACAAACAGAGCCATGAGCACAGCACAAGCACAGGTGCTTCCTGAAATTTGTACCTACTCCCTATTAAGCACTCAAATATCACTAAAAGAAAAACGTTCCTCCCATCCTTATTTTTAATTAA
Source organism: Nothocercus julius (assembly GCA_013398735.1). Taxonomy (NCBI): domain Eukaryota; kingdom Metazoa; phylum Chordata; class Aves; order Tinamiformes; family Tinamidae; genus Nothocercus; species Nothocercus julius. Next base: position 17,500 of record VZSV01000391.1, read on the forward strand.
GACAACAGCTCAGATTCCTTGGGAGTCACATAACCCTACCTGGCCTCATTTGTGCACACACCAAGATGCACCCAAGAGCACTTTGGGCTCAGCTACCTCAAGGTGCCTTCCCCTATGGAGTGGGAAGGCCGGGAACAGTGCCACGGAGGTGCCAGGCAACTCACAGGAGGCTCCTGGAGCCCTTCCCGGCAGCGGGGGAAAACCCAGCTCTTTCCTTGCGCTTCCTTGTCTGCTGCCCTACACCCCAGCCAGCTCCCAAAGTACTTTTTCTCATCCCGCTTTCTTTGCCTTGCTCAGGCCCACGGCTCCTGGCTCCAGGAGGGCTCTGCTATGATCGCAGCAGCGTCCTTCTCTCCACACTTGCCGGCTCCCTCCCTGTGCTCGAGGCCAGGAGCAGCATGGGGAGCGTCAGCAGCCTCATCTCCGGCCACAGCTTCCACAGTAAGCACTGCCGAGCCTCCCAGTACAAGCTCCGCAAGTCGTCCCACCTGAAGAAGCTCAACAGGTACTCGGATGGGCTGCTCCGCTTCGGCTTCTCCCACGACTCCAGCCACAAGTCCAGCTCCAAAAGCAGCAAGAATGAGGACTTCTTTTATATCAAGGTCAGCCAGAAAACATCTGGCTGCCACCGGGCAGACTACACAGCACTTTCTAGCGGGGAGCTGGGCAGCCAGGCCGGGACGAGCAGCATGGACTTCGGGACACCCACACCTCAGAAACTGCTGCCCTTTCCCAATCAGCTGGAACTGGTTAGTAGGGGAGGCACATGCCACACACCTGTGGGGCCCGAGTTTCCCTGTCCGACAGCTACTGCTTGGAGCTGGTGTCCGCCCTGATGCTCCTTGCCTTGGCATGGGTGCAGATCCCACTGACAGGACTGTCCTGGCTTCTGCTTCAGGAGTAGGCTCCAATAAAAGAGCTGGTGCCAGGGAAACGGGAGAAGAGGGACACTGGGGAGGTGCTGAGGTCATCCTGCCGCCCCTTCCCTTTGGGATTTGGGTCAGCAGTGTTGTCCACATACTTGAAATTCCAGTCACGCACATTCAAATTCAGTTTAAGTGATGCCAGTCTTCTGTGCTGACCAGCTCTTCTCTTGTCCCCAGGGTGCAGAGAAGAGTGCCGCGAGGCCAACAGCCTTCAAGCCAGTGCTGCCCCGCTCCGGTGCCATCCTGCACTCCTCCCTGGAGGACAGCAGCCACATCTCCCAGCAGCTGCACCCTCCAGACAAGGCAAAGGAGCAAGAGCTCAAGCCGGTTCCGTACTCCGGCGGCCTCTCCGACTCCGGCAGAAACTCCATGTCCAGCCTCCCGACCCACAGCACCAGTAGCAGCTACCAGCTAGACCCACTGGTCACCCCCGTGGGACCCATCAGCCGCTTTGGGGGCTCAGCCCACAACATCACGCAGTGCGCAGTCATCCAAGAGAGCAACATGATGAGCCTGAAGGCGATGTCCTTCTCTGACGGGGGCAACAAGATCATTAACCCCGGCAAAGCCCACCATGCCTCGGAGAAGACCACTTGCATCCGATCACCCATTTCCACGGATGAGTCCACCATCCAGGAGCTGGAGCAAAAGCTGCTAGAAAGGGAGGGAGAGCTGCAGGAGCTTCAGTCAAGCTTTGAGGAGAAAGAAGTCAGCTCCTGCCAGGTTTATGAAGAGAAGCAGAGGCGCTGCAAGGAGGAGATGGAGGGCCTCAAGCAGAAATGCAACAGCAAGCTAAAGCAAACCTCACAAAAAACCCAGCGGACACAGCAAGTCCTTCACCTCCAGGTGTTCCAGCTGCAGCAGGAGAAGAAACAGCTCCGTGAGGAGCTGGAGAACCTCATGAAAGAGCAAAACCTGCTGGAGACCAAGCTGAGGTCCTATGAGAAGGAGAAGACCAGTTTTGCTCCGGCACTGGAGGAGACTCAGTGGGAGGTAAGCGTCATTAGAGCACATCAGAGCACAGCCTTACTGACTGCAAATGCCAAAATCTTGCAAAGAGTGCGCATGGAACAAGGCAGCAGCATGAGAACTGCATAGAAACCACATACCTCTGCTCCCTTTCCGTACCTGCAACCAGCACTAGCAGTGGAAGGACCAAGCAGCGCAGGCAGTCAGGAACACGCACCAGGCACTGGCTGCAGAGGATAGAGCTAGTTAAACCAGGGAGAGCTCATTTGTCACATGGAGGCTCTAAGTTGTTACTATCAATTGGCTCACTACCTCTCTTAGCAGCTTAGCACCTTACATCATAAGGAAACAACTACTGCATTTAAGAAAAAAAAAATCCAGTCATTAAAATAACATTTCCAACCTGCTGTGCCAGCTTCTTTCTTCAGGCTGGCTGCCCCAGGAGAAGTGAAGGAGCAGTAAAGCTGCCTTCCTGGATGTAAATAAGAGCTACTTGGACTTGTCTTGTCCATTACTTACAGAGTAGTAAAACCTTCCACTCCATGCTCATACTTTATATTCTTACTGATTGGGTATCACTGAGCAAAGACAGCTAAACTGCTGAAAATGCAGAAGTGAGTCTGCTCACCCACATGAATAAAATAAATGGATATAATTTCATTTCAACTGCACAAAGAGAAGTGTTGTCTAACGTATTTACAGAAACATGATAGTTACCTTTGCTCTCTTTCATCCCTTTAAGGATTTATTATCTAATTTTCAGTATTTCTGTTTTATTTGCACCCAAACCCTCAGGGCATGTTCTCAAATGAATCTGAGCTATCTTTTCTTGGCGCCTTAGCAAGAGTGTCAGGAAGCTGATACCCCCAAAATCTCTCTGTGAGTTCACGTATCAAGCAACATTTTAGGACTCTGATGAATTTGTCAATGGCATTTATATGCTTTGCTCCCAGTTGCAATTTTGATGCGTTTTAGGGTGCAGTTGGGCGTTTGCTTGCGAAACAAGCCTAACAAGTTTAACTGACAGTGTGAGCCTTCAGCAGTGGTTTCGGCAAACACGTTGCGCTGGGTGTTGAAACAGAGAGCTCCCTTGACACAGTCCATTTCCACATCTCAGCTCGGGGTGCCAGTTGCTTAAATTCTGATGGCTATTTCGCAATCAAACCTCTCTCTAGGGTGAAGACGTCCTTGCAAAGAGAGGCCCCATAGAAAAGCATGGTGTTACTTCCAGCTCCCCCTGGGAGCCTTGGTGGCACAGGTTTATCACCCTCTTTGCTGGAGCGCTTCTCTGAAAGGTTTGGATGAGTTGCAGGGTGTAAACAGCAGCTGGCAGCATGAAAGCTGCAGCCAGAGCCAATTTCTCAGCAAGGCTCCCTGCAGTCAGATGCCCGAGCATGCCCTGAATGTGCTTGCACGGCACAACTGACCTGCAAGGTGATTTTTGCCGCTGCCATGGCTGCTGTTGACAGTGCACATTTTTGGAGTTTCAGCCCTAACTGTGGGTGCTGCGTCCCTCCCTGCAGGTATGCCAGAAGTCTGGTGAAATCTCCCTCTTGAAGCAGCAGCTGAAGGAATCCCAGACTGAGCTCAACACCAAGACCACTGAGATCCTCGGCCTGAAAGCTCAGCTGAAAGAGGTGAGGGCTAAGATGGAGGGGCTGGAGATGAAAACCCGGGACCTGGAGGACTCTCTGCGCACCAAGGCCATGGAGTTGGAGGTGTGTGAAAACGAGCTTCAGCGTAAGAAGAACGAGTCCGAACTCTTGAGAGAAAAGGTTAACCTGCTGGAGCAAGAGATCGTGGACCTCCGAACAGAGCTCTCCGTCCTCAAGGAGCAGCTGAAGGAAGGCTGGGACAGGGCCAGGTCTGCCTCCAGCCCAGCCCTGGGGACGGTGGACGACGCACAGGTCCTGCAGGGAGAGGTGGAGAGGCTGAAGGCAGAGCTGAAGGCCGAGCGGGACAACAATGAGCAGATGACATCCAGCTTCCAGCATGAGCGGCAGACATGGAAGGAAGAAAAGGAAAAGGTGATTCATTACCAGAAGCAGCTGCAACAGAGCTACCTGCACATGTACAAAAGGAACCAGAACCTGGAGAAGATGCTCCAGCAGCTTGCCTCGGGGGAAGATGGCAAGGAGCCCATCGAGTTGGATATACCCGGTGCCGATGTCCCCTATGAAGACATCATCGCCACCGAGATCTGACCCAGGCATTCCCTCTCCTCCTCACAGACGGACGTCCCTTCCAGGCAAGAAGTACTTCCTTGCGGCTCGGTTCACGCCGGGTGCACCATGTACAGTTCAGATGTATTTATTAGCTGAGCTGATGGCCTGGCCAGCTCGCAAGCCCTTCTCCCTTCCCAGTGTTGCACCATGATGGTGCCCTACGCTGCCTGTCGTGTTACAGAGGTGAACAAGCAATTCGTGCCAATGGTGATGTGCCCAGCGCCTGCCCCTCGTGTCCGATGCATCCTCAGCAGGATGCCTTCTGCTCATTTGTAGGATTGAGAAGCCAGAGATAAGGGCAATAAGGGAACGGGACTTCAGCAAAAACAAAACCCTTTCAGGTTAGAAGATGATGCAAAACTCCCCAGGGTGAACTCTCCCCATGGGATGAACGCCAGAGCGATGAACGTTGGTTCAGAGAGAACCTCTGAGTAGCACAGCTCTGGCCACAGCCCTTCCTACCTTGTTCAAGAAGACATAAGCAACACTACACTTCCACCACTGGTCCCTGGCCCACAGCCTGGAGAAAATACTAAGCTGCTCTGACATTTATTTCTCGTTCTCCAGTTGATTTTGACTTCCAGAGAGCAGTGGTAGCCAAGGAACCAGCCCATAAGGAGCAAGAGGATTTGCACCATGACACTGACCCAGGCAAGAAATCCTGCTCTGCTTCTTCATCCCTTCCACTATCCTAGAGTGCCTCAGGAATGACTCCCCATGCACACACACTAATTCAAGACTATGGGGAGGTAACAACCTTAGATTTGTATGGTTGACTCTCAGCTTTTTTCCCCCCAGTGCACACCACTGGACAGCACCATCTTCTAAAAGGGCGAGTGACTATTAAGAGATCACCCCAAGATACCTTAAAAGAGGCCCGGGTTTCAAAAAGATGCCTCTTGGGAAACAAACTCTTTTCAACTTCATGAAGTTGAACAGCAAGAATGTAAGCAGACACAAATCAGCATTTTTTCCCTTAGAAAATCCCAAATTGATTGCTTTCTACCTTCTCCTTATCTTTTCAGAGTTGCAGCAACCAAAAACGTAGGCTCTTTCCCCTTTCAGTTTAGCACAACAGTAACTCCTACCCCAGGCTGAGCCAGAACCTGCCAGCAAGTTGCTGCCTCGTTACTGCAAATTAGCCATGTCAGAACTGCCTTGCACTAACGACCCCAGCCCATGCTGAATCCAGCGGGTTTCCTGTCCTTCACCTACCACTGCACCAGCACTTCCCTCCTGCGAGGCCAGGATATGCACCACACCACGTATCCGCGAGCCGACGCTCCCCGTCTTGGAAGGACAAGGCCTTTACCTCCCTATTCTCCAGCTGGTAACTGGATTTAAGGATTTCCAAACTACAGGCAGAATCAAGAGTGAAATCAATGTGTTTTTACCCCAAGAAGGGCCTCGGTCCGCAGCGCGGGCAGGGACCCTGCGCGCGCCTTCGTGCCGGGACTCCCTCCCACGCGCTCTCCCATCAAACTGACTGCCGTATTTCCTCCCATGCCATTAAGTCTGCAGGCTCCCGTCACAGCTGTTGACAGGAGCTGGGAAGAGAAAATTCTCTCATTTTGTTTTCTAACCTCACTCTGCAAAACAGTCTCCAGCCATAAGCAAGCCAAGGAAAAGCCTGTGCTTGCTGGGGGACCCTGGAGCAGCCCCTTTCCATCGCCTCGCAGCTTGGGAAACTTGGAAAACAGTCTGTGCCTTCTGTACCTCCCCCACGAGCAGTCCCTGGCTGGACATCCCTGGCTGGGCCCAGGGCACCAGCCCACCCAGAGCCATCACCCCCAATGCGGCTTCCAGGCCTGGGGCTCCAGGTCAGGGTTAGTTCTGGTCACTTTTCCTGCAAGCCACAGTGTAGGGGAGCAGCCCCAGCCTTTGCCAAAACCTGCTAGTTTTCAAGGACCAAAAGATCAGGGAATGTCAAACAGCTCTCCAGTGCCCCAAGGAGAGACTGCATTGACTCAGCTCTGACTTGAGAGACCAAAAGGGATTTTCTGCATCATCCAAGCCATAGACCTGCCCAAGTGGTTTTTGGATCCTCCTCCCCATCCCTGTGTTCGCACACAGTTATTGGAAGCTTCTAAGCGTCGAATAAGCAACAGGCGCAGAAGGGAGCAGAGCTCTTCCCACCTGCCCCTTTTCCATAGCTCCTCACAAGGCATCAGCCTTCCCAGGCTTTCCAGTCCTGTTCCTGCCTTGTCCGGGAAGCCAGTGGCCTTGGCTCCCACCAACTCTGAGGGCCCCCGTGCGATTCCCTCGTAGCACCAGCCCCGTATCCCCACCAACAAGCGCTGTACAACGTGATTGACTGGAGCCATTGACTTGCTGCCTTTGCACAACGCTGTGTTTGACCGTATGCATCGCAGATGTGTCATTCCTTGGTGTGAGTAACGGCTGCCCTGCCCCACACCAGGGGAGGCCAGGGTTCAGCCTGTATATATAATTATTTTTCTGCAGGTTTTTTGGATGTTACTTCTGGTGACTGATGTAAACTACTGGTAATTTTATGTTTTTATATATAAATAAATTTTTTAAAACTTACTTTGCACTCTCGGAGCGATATGAGCTATAAGGAGCCGGGACACCGGTGTCACCTCCCCAGGGACTCTGGCTGCTGCAGGGGATCTCTGCATTTGGCTTGTGTCCTAATTGCAAGTGCCGGGCCCCACGACACCCTGTTCATTGACTCTTTTAGCCTCCGCTCTCTGCAAACCAGCTTGTGGCCTGTGGCAGATGCTGCCCCTCGCGCACCTCTTTATTCGCATCCCCCTGCTTGTCCCCCAGGGCCATTCCACTGCCCAGCCCCATCTGCCACTGCACAGTGCCTGTCGCACTGGTCATGAGCAGTGGAAACGCTTCAAAACAAATAAAAGCAGCGAAAACAGTGCAGCCCTTCTCTGCCCTGAGCATCACACTGCTGCCCTCGTGCAGCAATCCCCAAGCGCCTCCGCTCCCCAAGCACCCGTCAAGGTCACAGCGTTATCGCCACGCAAGCCAAGGTCCCTTGGGGGACCCAGCTCCACCTGGCCCTGTTTGTGCCCAGCCGGCGAGCGTGGCGCGATGCGGGTGAGTGTCATTATCTCGGCTTTGCAGCTGGGATAACCCGTGCATGGAAAAAAGGCAGCTTGCCTCAAGCGTACATGAGGGTATCAGAGAAAGGGAGATAATCTGCCTGGCCCACGTCCCAGCCCTGCGTGCCGCAGGCTTCGCCTTCCCGGCTCTGCAGAGCCGTTTTTATCGCAGCCCCCTTCTTCACCCCTGTTCCCTCGGCCCCGATCTGCCACCTCCTCCGCTCCGCAGAGCAAGCGGATCTGCCCCAACAGCCAAGCGGACCATGAAAACCAATTACAGTGAGAGCTACAATGGAAACATCTTCACAAAAGCCCAGGATGTGTTTTGACTATTAAACAGGCAGCTCCCCCCGCAAAACCAGATCCACCCAGAGCCCATTTGCACTGCAGGGATCTGGCTGTTTCACAGAGCTGAACAGCAAGTGACACCAGCAGCGAAAGCAGGAGCCCCGAGCGGGGCGGCCAGGGGCTCTGCAGAGCATCCTCGTGGTCCTCAGCGTGGCCTCCCTCCCTGCCTCCCACCCCGCTCCTTCCAATTAGAGGTAACTGGGACTTCAGCATCTGCATAACAAGTGACAGGTGAAGCAATTCGTATTCCCAGCACCAAAAACAACAGGACAATTTTCTTGCCACAGTCCATTGCTAGCAGCACGTGGAGGCAGCTCCCAGGCTGCCCTATTCAAGGGAGGAAGCTGAGGAACAGAGGGGGAAAACAGGGGGAACATTCAAAGGGGGGTGTTGCAAATCATCCCAGCTCCCAGGCCTCTCCCCTGGGGCCCCAGTAGAGCCCAGGGCAGAGGTCCTGAGCTCCCACACAGCAAATAACAAGCAGCAGGTACCGCTCCTGCCAATGCTTTCCAGGGAAATCTTGGCTCTGCTCACGCTGCCTGAGGCATGAGGGAGGTTTATTTTTAGAGTCTTTGAAAGCTGCTGAGGAGGAAGGAGAAAGAAAACCACGTGCAAGGTCTCTTTTTTTTTTTCTCAATGCACCTTCTGTTACAAGATGCCTCTGACTGTCACCTCGCTCGGCTGCCTTTCCCGCTGCACGAGGCCACACGCTCGGCCGAGCCTTGTCCAGCTTTTCCTAGGCCTATACGTGTACTCAGGTCAGGACAAGAAAGGACAGGGAAGCCCCTTGGTCTGGCTGTTATCCTGAGGTATCACAAGGAGCGTCCCTGCCCAGGGACAGCCAAAATAGAGAGGACACAGCAAGCTAGCAACGCAGGGGAACTCACCACGGCCATGCTGGTCTTGCAAGCAGAGCACTGCATCCCTGACGGGCTGTCCACTCATGCCCATTTTGCACCAAAACATGGTGGTTTTTAAATCACTTTTTAAAGCCCTCTTCATCTGCTTGTTGCTTTTCCCTGGGGCAAACATCCCACTTGCCCCATGATTAGACAGGAGGAAGCACCTCGCAGGACAACAGCGGGGCCTTGAAGCAGGGCCCTCAAGGAGGGCTCGAGGGCTCTCGGGACAGCTTCACTTTAACGAGCTAACAGGCAATTAGCAATGCCTCTCGAGGACGGAGCAGAGCAACAGCACAAGCAGCAGGGGCCATGCAGAAAGCAGGAGAGAGCTGGAGGGAGCAGAGATCTGTCATTGTCAAGTCAACCCTGAAGAAGCTAATGAACAGGAAAAGCTGTGTCCTCCAAGCAGGTGGAGCTCCGAGCACACTCTGCCTCCGGCCCAAGAAGTGAAATGCTCAGCATTACAGAGCATTACCCATTCCTCAGAGGGCTGTTACGCATGAGGAGCAGGACTCAGGGCATAGGTCTGGTGCCAGGGTAGTGTGGCAGACCGGGAAGGAAAGCAGGCTGAGCTGCGCATATCAGGGATGATGCTTCATCTTAGCTCCGAATTGAGCCACTTGTGCAGCTGCCCTGGTGCTAACTGGCCTCAGACAGAAGGGGAGTTGTTACACTAATCAAGTGACACAAACGAGCTTCAAGACAGAGAAAGTCGATTTGCATCTTTTCTTAACACACCAGTGCAACTGCATGCGTTTCTGGCTACGGGGGGCTGAATCGCATCTAAAATCTCAGCACAGACAAGACCAGAGCTGCCTCGAAAGAGCAATTAAATCAAGCCACCTTGCGCACGCAGGGCGATGGAGGGCAGGAGGCAAAGCTGCTTTTGATGTGCAAATAACCTGCAGCCACTTTCCTAAGCACAGCAACTCTCCCCACCAGTCCCGGCCCCTGCCTTACATCTGCCAGTCCCAACTGAAAACCCAAGGGGAAGGGTGGGGGGAACACGTCCAATGTTTGCTCTCCTCCCTTCCCTAAGTGAAGCGACAGCTGCTGTGTGCTTCTCACAGCCCAGACTGGCTGCAATCAGCTGGCAAAGGGGGATAAGACCCCCAGGCAGCCCTCGTTAGTCATTACTGGGGGAAAAAAAAATTAAGAAAACAGCATGTAAATGCATTAAGGCAGCAGATGTGAGATCAGCACGTCCCATTTAGCGTGGTACCTGCTGTCTCCATGCAATGAAATATTGGTGTGTTTGTTTAGCAAGAGCTCAGTGAGGCAGGAGGAGTGAGCCTGGCACCAACAGCCTGCTCCCTGCCTGCACCACCATGCCCACTCATGCTACTTAAGCTGAAATAATACCTTGCATTATGTTTTTTCACTGTAGAGAGTGTCTCTCACCTGGACAAACAGCCTCAAATTAATGCTCCTAACAGGCAGCTTCTAAAGTACTCACCATAAGGCAGCAGGGGAGCAGAAATAGTTCAGGATCCTGTGTGATCGGATGATCTTAGATCAAGACTTGGCCACACATCTCTGTCTGGGTCTCTCTTTTGTTTAGTGGCTGTTTGCTGTAGCTTACAGAGACAGCATTGCATCAAGTGCTCAAGGAAGGGAAGACCTGTCCTGCTTTGGCTGCTTTTATTTGTTTCTACACACAGGAATTCCTCTTTGCCTGTAGCTCCTTCCATGCTAACTGCAGACCCCTGGGTCCCCAGCTGCCCTGAGGAAATATCCCTGTTTTCCAAGGCTCTGGGTGCTGTCCCAGGGCTCACTGCCAGCACGGAGATCTTGTCACTCTCAGGACACCAGCTACAAGAGCCACCACAGCCAGACGGGGGAAGCAAATACCAGGCAAGCAGCAAGATTACAGCTTGCAACACAGCCCAACATGCCATCCAGAGCAGCATCCTCTTCCTTCAGGCTTGTGAGGCCCATTCACTCTGTCACCCTTTTTCCTGGGTCTGTGTTTTCAGCTCCGTGCTAAAATAGCTGTACAACAAGCTCCAGCTCGTGTCTATGGCCTCCGGCTGATGCTAGTTATTTTTGTCATTCCTCTTTTCCAGGGCCCTGTGCCAGGCTATTGGCTAGGCCTAGGTTCAGGCTATTTGCTACCTGGATGTCTTCTGGTCTGTAGGAGAGGCTCCTTTGTAACCTGGGGGAACTTGCTCCCACACGCAGGGTGACAATACTGTGCCCATGCTGACTGATGCTCCAGCAGCTCCGGAGAACGAGCCAGAAGGAAGATGGAGATTTCTGCACCGTTTCTCACCTCCCAGGCTGGTGGAAAGCAGGCTCAGACATGCCTGGCAATGGCAGCAGTAGCAGCACAGGGCAGGAAAGCCCAAGCGGTGTCACCACAGGCACTGCAGCCCGGCCACCCGCTGCGCCCCAGCCTGACGGGGCAGCTCAGGCCCAGACCTGTCAGATTAAACAAACCTCTGCTTGCCTCTGCCAGACACACGCACCTCAGCGGACCAGGTTCAAACAGCAAGTAAGGGCAGTATTTCCCCCAACAGGGAATGAGAGGCTCAATAAGCCATTTTTGTGCGTATAAGCAGCACAAAACTTCTCCCCTATAATGTCAAGTGACCTACAACCAGCCCTTCCTCACTATTCCTCATCACTCAAAAACTTAGTTCATTTCTAGCGGGCAGCATGCAAGCAAACTCAGAAGCTCAGTGCTTCGCTGACTGATACGAATGCTCCACATCACTGCACACAGCACTGCTCCAACTGAGTCTGCTAATCAAGTTTTTGAAGTGTCAACTGCCACGGAAACAGTTAACAGGAAATGTTAGGTCCTGGTGATACAGACCCTGAAACCACCATGCCTTTCTGGACTGCAGCAACATGCCAGATTTGGGACGTGACGTGTGACAGCCAAGTCCGTCCTCTCCACGCTCCTGCGGGCCGCGAGCCCCGGCCTGCACTGCCGCTGCGTGGCTGCTTTGCTTCATCGCACCTGCCTCTTCGCACTCGCCTCTCCCGCGCAGGCTGAACAACTGCTGTGAGCTGCAGAAAACACCTATTTTGTCCCCAGTAAACCCACAGGCCGCCACAGAGCACCCTAGTCTCCAGCATCCTACAACCACCCACGTTTATTAAAATCACTTTCAACCTCTGTTTGGCTCAGATCAGCCACGCGATCGTTGGTGAGGCTTTGCTGATTAGCCTGGCTCTGAGCATTCAGCACAGCAGTAAGGATGATCGTTCAGACTTCATCCCCACATCTTACCACCCATTACAGCACTTCCAAAATTCGGCACTCACTGCCTTCTTGGTACTTCAATATTTTGCTCCAAGACCAGCACTGGACTTCAGAATTTCTTCTCTTGCTCAAGTTCTCAAGCTAAGTCCAGTCCCACTATGTACAGGTACTCAACACTGACTGCTGCCACCAGCCAATTAAGTTATTCTAGTGGATTAACCATGGGCCTTCCCCCCAGGCTATAAAGCTACTCTGGGATTCCAGTGGTCTATGATGAATTTTTATCAGTTCCTCAGCACAGCTGACTGAAAAAGGTTGAGCCTTTCTGGCTCTGGGAAGAGACATGATTAGAAAATAATGGGGGTGCTGGTGAAATCATCTTATACAAACCAGCTCAAAAGCTGGACACAACAGTCCAACTTATAACTAGACCAGGAGGTTGTCTTTCAAAACCATCCTTCCCCCTTTTTGCACTTGCACATCACAAAATACTCATTTAAAGCAGTTGCTGTAATTCTGATTTTTCTTTTTTTTTTTGGCTAGGTAAATCAAGGCACTTACAATATTAAGCTAGCTGAGTCACTGGAAAGAGAACTCCTGCTTGCTTTTTTTTTTTTCTCTCTATTAGAGAAAAAAACAGACTACTTTCTAGCATACTACATATCCTCCTTCCCCCGTCTCCACAGCATTAAATCAATAGCCTTAAAAGCGCTCTGGGACAATCATAAAGCCAATATTAATATTGAAAAAATGGAATTTGCAATTTTGCTACTGCAGTGAATTCCAGCAAAAGACTAGTCTGGACAGTTCCATTAGTTTTTCTAAAAAATGAGCTAGTCTCTTCATCTCCCTCAAGGATGACCTGTACTTCTGTACAGGAAACATCTTCATTAAACACAGAGCAATGTTAAATTGGGCAGAAAGCCTGAGACAGTTTCAGGTTTTTCATTAGCCAGAATAAACTCCTTGTTTACAGGGAGTGCCACTGCAGTTTGGGAAATAAAGGCACAGTTCTTAAAAAAAGGAGAATCAATAGGTATTCTCTTTCCTCATTAAGTGAATAAAGGCAGACTGTTTAGATGTGCACGTTTTTCAGTGACGGAAGGTAAGTTTGAGTTTACCTTAGCTCTCTGGAGTATCTCTGGGAGAATCCTGAATCTCACTGTTTCACTGTTCTCTTTTCAAATTCTGCCACCTTCACCGGACATGGGAGACACGGGTTGCAATCCCCCAGCCTCCAGCATGCAAACAGCCCTAACAATAGTTGATTCATGTGGAGGGACTTGCACCGGTGATTTAAGTAGACTCATGCCCCAAGCTGTCTTTGCAGCCTACCAGAGTAAGTCTGCACAGGCCCTACAGTCCCACTCACCCTTAGTATGAGTTGTATGGAAAAGTGTCAACATGTCCCCTAAGCTGACTTTCAAGAAGCCTTTTAAGGAAAGGAACAATTGAGATTCAGGTGGAAACAGTGGTGTGCTACCCTCCAACATTCCTGCAATGTCTTTAACCTCAATTGCCACATTGCCCTTACCCACCTCACCAGCACAAAGCATTCAGTCCTAGAACTGAAGCCCACTCAAATCCTGGCTATTGAAAACTGTCAGCTCCAGCAACATGCAGGTGTTCCCAGAGACCCTCTCCACAAATATGAAAAGAAAAAATGTTTTTAGTAGATTATGAAGTACTTTCCTGTGAACAGGAACCCCAGTGGCAAAGGACCTCTAAGCCAATCCTGCAGCAAGACACTGCAGAATGACTACAAGCTGTTTCTTACCACAGAATCACAAAAACTTCCATTTCATTCAACACCTTTCATATTTAATTTATTTAGATATTTTCTACATTAAAGTATTCTCATGCCAATAATTCCAACCTTCCATCCCTACCTCAAGAAAAATAGACTTGACACAGCTTTCGGGTGGAATGCACTGGAATAAAGTTGCTATTGCATCCAAGTTACAGAAAACACTGAACAAACTATAAAAAGAACTGCACACAGGGAAATATCAGGGAAATCTGGAGTTATTACACTATAGTGTAGGCTATGTTAGCACCTTCTTAGACAAGCACAGAGGAAGTCAAGAGAGGTGCAACATGCTTTGGTTTAGCTAAACCAGAGCTCAGACTACATTAAACCTGGAAAAAAAAAAATAAAGCAAGAAAGCCTGCCAGCACTGGACTCTGAGCCTCATTTAAACCAAGTTAAAAACACAACACAGAACTGACTAGCCAAGTTGGAAGTGATTGGGAATGCTGAGCTCACCTGACTAGCCAAATCTGTGTCTAGAGTGCAATCCACAGCAGTTTCAAACATGATTCAGGACCCAGTGACACCTTTAGCATGCTTTATAACAGAATTCAAAATATCCACCTACACATTAAGTTTTCTTCTGTTGCATCATTTAACATAAGACATTTTCAAAGCTGACCTCCCACCAGTACACCTGTGTCAGGCTTAATTTGTCACATTACATATAATCCCCTTCAATAGCAGCACGAAGCCTTAAATTATCTACACTTTGTCCATTGGGACACTACTGACCTTGGAATGCTTTAGCCACTGTTTTGTGTCTCTGGCATTTCTAGAATTCAAGAAATAAAATCGTAAGTAGGAAACTTCACTTGCAAACTTCAGTTTAAAAACTAATTCAGTATTTGAGTCCTAACATGCTCCCCTCAGGTAGTAACCCACTGCCTGTGGGCTCTGAAAATACCTGTTGCCTGAAAATACCTGTTGCTAGTGGAAAAGCACTAGTATGCTCACTAGTGTCTTTACTTCACATGTATCTTTATGAATGTTAAGCCATATTTAAAAATGAGAGACTTGCATTTTTCACAGATGTATGTTGCACCACACTTTCCACATATTAGCCTGGTCTTCAAGCACAACAGCAGCACAGCAAAATGTCATCTGATCTACCATCAGAATGGCAAATAATTATGATAGAGCAGATGCTCTGGACAAAGAAAGTCACTTCTCATTCGTGTTCTTTAAACATGTTCCTGGTTTGAAAGCAAGGATTTGCTGTTTATGATAATCCATTCTTTTAAAATGTCTACAAAAGGTCCAGTTCCAAAAAACAAAAACAAAACAAAAAAAAAAACAAGCTTTACGATAGCTATTGCACATTTGTAAGAGCTGGCCTAAAGATTTTCCTGAAGATCCAGGCTTTGGAAGAAGGGATATTTTAAAAACTGGTATCAGTATACACAGGAACACTGGCACAAACGTCACCTATTCTTGGTTTTAATTACAAGGGCAACGAGTAAACACCAACACATGAAGAAAGAAAACAAACAGCATTTCACAAAGCAAGAAGCTAGTGATGAAGCTGCAGTTAGTGCTTTGCAGTCGAATCCCGAGGGTAGAATTCAGCCAGTGTTGTCTGTGGAATTCTCTTCAACATCTCCTTGGGGAAGATTCGCAGAAGCTGCCATCCAATGTCCAAGGTCTCGTAAACAGTACGATTTTCATAAGCACCTAAGATTGTAACCGCAGATTGAGTTACAAGGGACGAAGAAGTCACATCAACAGGCAGACCTTTTAGGTATTGGGGAATACTGCGATGTTTCTGAAACGGACACTTACCCTGAGCAATGAAATTCTTCTCAAACTTCTGCAGAAACTCCAGATAAAGAAGATCATCTGAGGTAAGAGCTTCCTCACCAACTACAGCTTTCATAGCCTGCACATCCTTTCCAATAGCATAGCAGGCATACTAGAAGGGAAGAAACAGAGGAATCAGTACTTTTATCTTAGTAACTAAAATATTTCCTCAGTTTAGAAGGAACTGAGGTGGCCTTTTGAAAGAATAAAGGTCAGAGGTCCCTTTCCAGTCCTTTACTACTCTGCATGACCAAGGCTACTGCAGCTGACTACATGGCTTTATTACAGTATTATAAAGTGACAGATGCAGTAAGCCTAGATTACCTTCCATTCAATTAATATAGAAAACACAGTTTATTTAGTATTTGTTGGAGAACCTCAGGTTTTCTCCATCATACAGCACACATTTATCATGCTGCTGAGAATCACAGCAGCGAGCCACATAGATACACAGCGTCTCTGTACAAACACTTCTGTTCTAACCCGAACCAAATGGAGGCACTTGATTAGACTAAGCACTCAGAGTAATTGCTTTAAAGCAGTCAGTTGCAACCGTTTGACATGCTCTTTACAGGCTGCTTAACAAAAGATTTGAAACAGGCCCCTAGTTTTCAGATGAGGTTTTTTGCATACCAGTTGGTTGGACACATCCGCATGATCCTTCCTGGTCATGCCTTCTCCAATAGCCGATTTCATCAGTCGAGACAAGGAGGGCAAGACATTAATAGGTGGGTAGATCTAGAGGAAACAGACATCCAATAACGTGAGCATTGTTATTTCAACAAGTGCAGGAGTGTTTTTAAACGTACTCTAACTAGTCTGGTACACACCTGTCTGTTGTGCAGCTGTCTATCCACATAAATTTGCCCCTCAGTGATGTATCCAGTCAAATCAGGGATGGGATGAGTAATATCTGAGAAAAGTAGTGGTTTAAGCAGTTTTCAGACCTTTCACATCTATTCTGGCAGCGATGCGCCATCTTTAAGACAGTTAACACAGTATAACTCACCATCATTGGGCATGGTAAGAATAGGAATCTGAGTAATGGAACCATTTCTGCCTTCCACACGCCCAGCACGCTCATAGATAGTAGCCAAATCAGTGTACATGTAACCTGGGAAGCCACGACGGCCAGGTACTTCCTCTCTAGCTGCTGAAACCTGCAGACAATCCAGACAAATGTTTCCAGGAAGCTGCATCACTCACACAAACCAGCAATCTCCTCTAATGCAGAGAGGTGAGTTAAGGTATCTCTTCCTCTTTTATGAAGAGCAGTATCATGCATGACAAAATAATATACAATAATGTAACATGAAACTGCTGAATTTAAGCAGCCAAATACTTTTAAATATCATCCCAGCAAGAAAATCTGACTGCTGCACTCTAACCAACTGATAAACAGCTAAAAGTCTCACTGTGTAATTTAAGAACACTGTAATGAATACTTCTGGCTTGAGCAGAAGTTCACATTTCTGCATTATACTACCAATCCCTTGTGCCAGCACCCAGAATTTGAGTTAATGCCTACCTCTCGCAGAGCTTCAGCATAGGAGCTCATATCTGTCAGAATGACCAGCACATGCTTCTCACACTGATATGCCAAGAACTCTCCTGTTGTTAGAGCTAGACGAGGTGTGATAATGCGTTCAATGCTGAAATAGAACAGCATGGCACATTCATGACAAGCACTTTAGGGCTGCAAGGTAACTGTTTGAAACTGCAAATACATTAAAACACCTTGAAAATCTACTAAATGCACTAATCAGAGCACAAACCTTTCATATATCATTTTACTGAAAAGCATCAACATAAAGGATATCTAGAAGTGAGGATCCAGATGCCAGTTCGGTTGTTTTTTTCCTCTGCATTTACCCAACTGATACAGTTTAATTACTTACGTTGGATCATTAGCCAAATTCAAGAACAGACACACGTTGTCCATGGACCCATTTTCCTCAAAGTCTGATTTGAAGAATCGAGCAGTTTCCATGTTCACCTAAATCACAATATTAGGATATAAACTCAAAACTAGATTTTAACATGCTGTATTTTTGCATCATATTAAAATCTAAATACTTCATTATTAATTTATATAAAGTTCTCACAAAAACTTCTGTACAAACCTGACAAAAACTGAACAATTTCTAGAAATCTAGACTGCATTCACATTATCATCATACTACTGGCCATTTGTTATGTTTTCAGCCAGCCAGTTTATTTAGCACTTTTATTATGCATAAAACCTACTCAAAAAAACTTTCAAAAATATTAATGCTCAGCTACCACTCAGCATTGTCTTATTTAACATTCAAGCATTATTTTCCTTCAATAATAGTGACTTACACCCATAGCAGCAAACACAATAGCAAAGTTTTCCTCACTGTAGTCCATCACATCTTTGGATTTCTTCA